>JAVXUO010003083.1:0-68364 GCA_033065855.1 Escallonia rubra | reverse complement strand
GTAATTCTAACTTAACACCCAATCCTGTTCCAGTCTCATCAATTAAACTTGATTAGTAGGCAAAAATATACACCACAGTACCTTATCCTAGATATCCGAAAGTAAAAAGATATGGTCTTAAAGCTGATCCTTGGTGAAAGTAAAAAGATATGGACAGTACTTCATTAGTCAGACATTTGGCGTTTCTCAAACTAGTTACCGCTCTATAGTACATGTCACTAATCACATCACCATGCTTTCTCCCAAACTATAAGATCCGCAGAGATCCTTCAGTTTTCTGGATCTCTCCAGTAATCGCCTAATGAAGTACTGTCCAATTAATTGGACAGTAGTCAGACAATTGGTGTTTCTCAAACTAGTTACCGCTCTATAGTACATGTCACTAATCACATCACCATGCTTTCTCCCAAACTATAAGATCACGCAGAGATCCTTCAGTTTTCTGGATCTCTCCAGTAATCGCCTAATGAAGAAAACAACTTCCACATTGGATCTCCCAAGCATGAAACCAGATAGATTCTTAGGAGTTTCAGTCTCCTTCTTAGTCTATGTACCATTTCTCTCTCCCGAGGCTTCATCTTGTGAATCAAAATCTTGATCTGTCTGTAGTTGGAACTTGGAACTGGGGATATCTCCTTCATTGTTACAAATAGGTACCAAAAAACCTTTCCTCCACTCATTTGAAGTTTCTTAGTATATGTAATCTTGTTACCTAGTACACTAGTCTAAGCCCACGTCGCCCAAGCATCTGCAAACCTCAAAGCCTTCGCTTATTTCATCCTTTTCAAAAGCTTCCTCTGCCTCAAATACCGTAATTTTACGAACTAACCTTAAAGATAAGTTTTTTTTTCTTCGGGACAAGTAACAGTTTATTGACGAAAAGCCGGGAGGTGAGGGGGGCAACCCAACCCAAGTACACACAAAGAATACCCAAATAAGGTAACAAGTGTAGTCGTAATTTTTGGTCGAACATGTTTGGGGGTTGTCTATGCATTGCAAATGGGTGTTCAATTGCAACTGCTAGGAGGAGGACCGTAGGAAAAGGGAGGAGGGAATACCGTAGGGATGTTGGAGTGACGGAGCTTGGAAAGCAGATAGGTAGCTCCTGCTGTGAGTGACGCCTCCCCGTCCTCGTCGGCGGCCAAAACAACTGAACTGTCTACCAGAATTCCCCTCACTCCACCGCCCATTCTACTCTCCTCTTCTCCCTCTTACTTTAGCTATACTAGGTATCACTGTCTCTCAAATCCTTGCACTTGTCATGTCTTATATCTGCTGGCGCTTCATGGCATCACTTCATCTATCAACTTCGCAAACATTGATTGGATTTGGAGTATATATGATACTAGTAACTCCGTGTCTCTCACCCCGCGAGCATCTTGTCTTTTGACCCCCCCAAGGAATTTTTAACTTTAGAGCTTTGAATTGGAATGATGCCATTGCTAGGTGTGCTCTTGACCTTCAATATGTAGTCGGTATCGAATCTTTATCATGAGTGGCAATCGCTCAAATTCTCCCGTGGATGGAAGGCAAAATTACTTAATAAGTTACAAAATTGCTTAATAGATCGCTCTTATTAATTTAGTCATTGCGTTCATCGTTGTTCACTACGTATATTTTCTATATTCTTTTTTTGTAAGTACATGTCTGCCATACATATGATATATCATCAGTAAATTTACTTATGATTGGACGATATTTCTAAAAACAATGTTTACCGATTTAACTGGACACATTTGTGTAAGCCACATGTTCGTGGAAATCTTGAATATATGGACTCATGTGACTTTAATTTTGACTTTGTTTGGGAAAATTGTGCCGCCATTTATGGAGAAACAACAATTATCTATTGTCTCAAGTTCTCATCCCCAAGTATTGTTCGTTGCTCCTCGCAAGGGCGAAGTATTCTTTTTGCAGAGATGTCTTTAAGGAGGACTGAACTGGATTGTGAGGAGCAGAATAGATCAAAATTTTGCAAGATAAATGGGTCACGGGTTAGTCAATGACAGATGATTACGTCACAGTGGCTTAGGCTATTATTTCAAACAAAGGGCTTTTGAATGTTGTTAAACTTCAGCAGATGTTAGGCCATATGTATTCTTTTTGCTCGAACCAGTAAGAAATTCCAGGCCCTCCGTCGACTTGTCTCAAGCCTCTCCCCTAAAATTCTCTCTCTCTTTGAAACAAAAATTTCTTCCAATACTCTCATCCCGATTCTCTCTGCTTTAGGTTTTGTTAATTACCACCGTGTTAATCCCATCCGTTCAGCTGGTGGTCTATGCATGGCTTGGAAACCAGGCGTCGACATCAAAATTATCTCTGCCTCGGCAAATTTCATTAATGCTCTCGTGTTTTCGGATACCAACAACCCCATGGATGCTCTTTGCCGTTTATGGCCCTCCATACAGGCAGGAAAAAATCAATTTTTTGGGATAATCTGACAAAGATAGTTGAGTTAGATGGCTTAACGAAATCATTGCCTCGTCAGAGAAACTGGGAGAATGATCGTTTGCCTTATCGTCAGTAGGAGGTATCATATTTGTGATAAATGAAATGAAATTGATTGACCTTGGTTTCTCTAGAAACCTATATACTTGGTGTAATAAGAAGCCACTTCAAGCAAACATCAAGGAAAGAATTTTTCAAGTCCCACATCGACAATACATGGGGTTTGGGATTGGTTCTCATATCTGGTGGACTTCTTCATCTCTTGAGCATGTTTTTGGGTTGGACACCAGATTCAACAGAATTGACCAAGGATCGACTAATCCGGCGTGGCGTTTGCTCTTTCCTAATACATCATTACAACATTTTTTTGCCCACCAATCAGACCACAATCTGATTTTGCTTAGTATAACAGAAATCAATCCCCAGTATTCTAAGCCTTTCAAACTCATGGCTTGTTTTACTAGAGATAAAACTAGCCATTACATTGTGGAACATGCTTGGAGGATTTTTGTTCGAGGCTCACCTCGATTCAAACTGTACCAGAAACTAAAAAAATGTGCAATGAGCTCTTAAGGCCTAGAACCAATCCATTTTGGCCATGTTCAATCCAAAATCAAATTGTTTTCGGAAGCAATTGATCAAGTACAAAAAGAAGTGCAGAATCATGTCAACCTTGCCCATGAAGCAAACCTGCCAAATAATTTGGATGAAGAACTGAAGAGGAAGAATCTATGTGGATGGAAAAATCTAGATATAAAAAAATCTGGAAGGTGATCTCAACACTAGATTTTCCCATTTGACAAATATAATTAGAAGACGTCAAAATGCGATCGAGTGCATCAAGAACAACGAGGGAGTTTGGATCACGGGAACAAAACAGATCAATAATTGTTTTAATGAGCACTTTCTTTCAAGTTTCAACCTTTACCGGCTCTAACCCTTCCATCCCACAAGACTTGGAGAATCTAATTCTTCCTGTGATCTCGGAATCTGATAACTTGATGTTTGGCACTATCCCTTCTAAAATTTCTTAAGTCCTCAATCAAATAGGTTTCAACAAAGCTTCAGGGCTTGATGGAATGACTACGGTGTTCTATAAATATTACCGGAAAATCACAAAGGTAGATGTGATCAACAATATAAAATCTTTTTTCATTGGGGGTCACATTCTTAAATAGCAAAACCGTACACATATTTCTCTCATCTTAAAGCCGGAGACTCCAACTGCTCTTAGTCATTATCGTCCGATCAGTCTGTGTAATTTCACTTACAAGCTTATCTCCAAGATCTTAGCCTCTTGTCTGCAATCATTCATCAACAAATTAATCTCTCCTCTTCAAGCAGCCTTCGTTCCGAATCGACTGATCAATGATAATAGTATCATTGTTCAAGAATTATGGCACACCATGAGAAAAAAGAAAGGAAATAACAGACTATTAACTATCAAAATCAATATGGAGAATGCAATATGACAAAATGGAATGGGCTTCTATTCTTGCTGTTTTGGAAATTTTTGGCTTTGATAACCGATGGTCAGGATGGGTGAAGCAGTGTATAAGTACAACCTCATTCTCCACTCTAATCAATGGTTCACCTCATGGAATATTTCATCCTTCTAGAAGTCTCCATCAAGGGGACCTATATCCTCATTTCTATTTATCTTGGGATCAGAAGTCTTAACCAGATTGATTCTTATGGAGGAATAACTAGGTACATGGTATTCATGCCAGCCGTAGTAGTCCCCCCATATCCTATCTCTGTTTTGCTGACAACCTTATTCTATTTTGCAGGGCAAATACTTCAGAAACGGGGCGATTCTCCGTTGCCTCAACAAATATGAAAATTGGTCGGGTCAAAAAATAAATCGAAGCAAATCAAGAGTCTTCTTCAGCAAAAATATGGCACATAATCAGCGACAGGACATATGTGCACAATTGGAACTCAAACAAGCACCCCCAAGCGACAAATATCTGGGATTGCCTGTCTTCACCAATCAAAACAAAGCGGGTCTATTCAAATCAATTCTAAAAATATGAACCAAAGGCTTACTGGATGGAAGGCAAAGCGCCTATCTCAAGCAGAAAGGAGCACATTAATAAAAGCAGTGGCAATATCTATTCCTGCATACATAATGTCCACATTTGTTCTTCCTTCAGCGGTGTGCGAAAAAATAGATAGTGCCATAAGAAGATTTTGGTGGCGTCACAAGGAGTCCAAGAAGCATGCTTGCTGCCTGAAGGCGTGGAACTCAATTTGCATGCCAAAGCAATTCGATGGGTTGGGTTTTAAACCGATGACAGAAGTAAACAAAATGTTAATTGCAAAACTTGGATGGACAGTACTCACTTGCGCAGAAAAAACTTGGGTCAGGATGATGGAAGCTAAGTACCTAAAAAAAAAACCCATTCCTTGATCATAATCCTTCCAAAGAAACGTCTTGGTTGTGGAAAGGAATTATGTCAAGCCAAAAAACTCTTCAGAAAGGAGCATGTTTTATTGGGGGGAAATGGCGTATCCATCAATGTTTGAAAAAAGATCCATGAATACCTACATTGCAAGGCTTTAAATCTTCTTCATCTTCTTCCTTCAACCACAACAACTCAAGATTCTCTGATCTTATCGATCAACAAACGTGCACTTGGAATAGGCTGAAATTGCACCATCTCTTCCTAGATTCAGTTATCAAGGAAATTTTAAAGATTAGAATATCCCCCTCTAGACCCCAAGATTTTTTAGCCTGGGTCCCCTCCAAATCCGGGAAGTTCTCATCTACGACAGCCTACTTTATGGAAAATAAGAACAGGTTCCACCCAAATCATCCTAGAACTCTCCAGTTGTGGAAGACACTGTGGAAAGCAAAATTACGTGAGGGGCATAAATTGCTCGTGTGGAAAATTGCTTGAAATGTTCTACCCGTAAGACTCAAAATCCAAATGCTCAATCCGGGAATAGACATATCTTGCCCTCTATGCCAATTTTAGGAAGTATCTACATCCCATATTTCACCACCTGCCCATTCACTCGACCGATTTGGCTAGCATCCCATCAAAATTTCCAACCTCCAACCTCCACCAATCACCCCTCCTTCCCATTCACAAGTAATTTTCAACTTACCCTTTTGCTGGAGTTTATAGTATGTCCAGCGTTGCCAAGCCCATGTGACAGTAACATCAAGCTACAATATACTCTTTTTGCTTTTACAATAATGGATCAAATTTGGTGGATTCGAAACTGAAAAATCTTCCAGAAGATTGACCCTCGTGCGGACCAAGTTACAAAATAAGTGCAGCTAGCATTTTGACGTAATCTATTTGTCCTTGTCCCAAACCAACCATCAAGCAGCCTCTTATCCCCTAGACCTCCGCTACCACACAATTAGCACCAAGTCAACTTTGATGCAACAATCAAAATGGATAAGTCCATCCAAACGGCGACTATTAGCGATCATAACGGAGTGACTGTCGTTGCACAGGCACAATCACCCCCACCTATGAACTCGGGAATGGTAGAAGTTGCAGCAGCTCTCCTAGTTGTCAAATTGGCTATCAAAATGAATTGCTCTAAGGTAGTATTGAGGGTGATGCATAAGTGATTGTTGATTGGATGAACAACACGAAATCATTGCCGAGTTGGCCCAGTTTTGTGGTCACTGAGGAATCAAATGACAAGCTGAAATATTTCAATTGCTGGACATTTGTTAACGTTAGTAATAGGAAGGCTCATAACCTAGCTCGATGGGTTGATGTAAACAACTTTTTTGGCCTAGTTCCCCCTTAGTCCATCTTCCCTTTTTTGTCTATGGAAGAAGAAGGGAACTAGATCCATATAATTTCTGTTGTTCTAGTAGTTTAAAACATGACTTGCTTTGGGAAAAAAAAAAAAAAAACAAACGAACAAACTGAGGGAGATATTGATTATTTTTTTAACTTAATGATAGCAAATAATCCGTCTCATTAGAATCTACCCGTGTGTCAGTCCGACTAAGATGGTGTTTGTGATTGATTTTAAATCGGTCAAACCTGATTAAATCAGGTTTGAAGTGTTTGACAAAAAAAAGTAAACTGATTAAATCTACTTCAATGTGCTAAAAAATGATTAAATTCATAATCCTCATTTTTAATCAGTTTTGGAGAATCAGGTTTGACAAAGAGATTTACCGATATATAACAACATTAAATGCTCAATTTCAATTTGAATACACTATATGGTAATTTTGTTACACTAAACCTACTTTAATCCCTTTTTATGCAAACACCTTCAATAAATTTTAATCTATTCTGCTTAAAAAAATGAATTAAATCTGATTTTAAAAACAGATTCTGATTTAATTAAAATCTACTTTTACGAATCAATTTACAAACGGGCTCTAAATTAGGAGTCCACGAAAGGGGTAATATTGGGAATTAAAAATGAGGAAATAGTTAAGCAGTTTTGTGTATAAAAAGGGAAGGCAAACCCTAGGGAGAGGTAAACACTACTTGATCTTATCCGAGCAGTGTTGTTTTGGGTGGGAAAGGGTGACGGCGATGGAGGAGCGATTGTATGCCAGAGTCACCCACTCACTCTCTCGAGTGGGCTGCAGGCGGCTCTGCTCAATCACTCTTTCTGTCGCGCCGATCCCACATTCCCCCTCATCGCTGCGATGAAGACTGCTTGCTGCCTGAGCCATTATCATTTGATGGATTTCTATTCCATTCATTTGGGCTATGATGGCTCTGCGGGCTCTACCAACCCACCAAGACTTTTTTTTTTCTTCAATTTTTTGCGTTATATGAGATTATTTGCCTACTACCTATACTTTTTTTTTTTTTTGACACTCTCGTTGTTGTTTATTTTTCTGCTGGATGTTTCATCTGGGTAACGTGTTTATAGTTCCGTTTTGATTCAGAATGTACGCTCAAAACACATCAATTGGATTGGAGGCTTTGTCTTCTTTAAAGGTCACTTTTATTTGGTTTGCTCTTCATTGGTATTGTAATGTAATCTTAGCTGCTTTATGTGTAGTCCAACAATTGGCACTGATGTTCTTATTTTGTGTTGTATCGATTTGGTAGAACATGAAGGCTACTTAACGAATCTGTTAAATGAAGAAAGACACTAGCGTGTGTATGGTTTTGAAGAAAGACACTAGCATGTGTACCGTTTGTCGTTTGATATTCTTAGCTGCTTTCAAACTTGTATGCACACCCCCACCAAGGAAACACTGGTTAGAACTGAAAAGTTAGGTATTGACCAAAATAGTGTAAGTTCCGGTGTTTTGAGCGACTTGCAGCAGCTATAATGTGTAAGAGTTGAGGCAATCCTGAAAACCGCTTCGTGAATGTTGAAATATGTTGCTTTAACATGCTAAGCTGCCCAAACGTTTGTAACCTACATGGCTCCGAAGTTAACTCCACAGAGATGACCATCCACTTTCGATTTCTGCTATTGTTTTGAATAGTTCTTACCTTTTTGTGCATTGGATCACGATCCTGATCCTTGTGCATGATCAAAGTTCATGAATTTTTTTTTTGCTAAAATAAATGTTGGGGGACTTTGTAGAACAGTAGAAGTACAATGCACTGGTAGCTGCGGCAGCTTTGTTTTACTATATGCATTTAGGCCAGAAGTTATACTCAGCTCATTTAAGATTCTTGTATAAATTGGTAAATCTTTAGTCGGCATTCTTGTTTGGTGGACTTGTTAAGGCAAGTTTTCAGCTTGATGATCCAAACTGGAAACCTTGCTTGTGTCTATATTTGTGCTTAGATGTAAGTAATTCTTTTAGATGTGATATACACCTGGAGATGCGTGTCCTAACAGGCCATGCCAGCAGATTGCTCCATGTCCAAGTCTTCTGCGGATTTGAGCTCCATCCTAGACCTTAAGCTATTTGCACCCAAGCAATTGCGTTTTGGTTGTGGAAAAATTTATTGTAGCTGACTAGTAATGATTGTAGTGAATTGTTCAGGGCATGGTACTTGCACAAAAGGAGATCACAGTGCCCTGTGAAGCTGTGGAGATTGATCCATCCATGGGCAGAGGAAAAAATTGAATCCAATGGTGCCTTGCAAAAGGAGATTGCGGTGCCCTGTGAAGCTGTGGAAATTGATCCTGCCATGTGTGTTTTGGTGCCTTTGGATAGAGAAATAGTAGAGGGTTTGTGGACACTAGCTTTTTGGGCAGAGGAGAAAATTGGAATCTGATGGTGCCTTGCTAACTTTTCGGATAGTGTGTGTACAAACAACCCCCCCCCCCCCCCCCCAACCAGCGGGCGGTGATAAACATATAGAAAAGAGCAAGCAATAATGTTTTATTGCTTGTTTGTGTCAGTTGATGATCTTTTTCTTCGAATGCAATTGCTGTTTAATAGGTTAATGCCTATCTTGTAAGAAAGCGTAGTTGATGAAATCCTTGGTGATTGTAACCACAATTGCAACATTTGTGTTACATTTACTCTAAACCTGCTTAAAATTTTCAATCGTACCGGTGGATAGAGCAGGGAAACATCTTTGTTACGCCGCAAATCTCAAGTATAATTTTGTTTCCCTCGTAACCCTAAAGAGATGGCCTTCGAGCTTGTGTTTCTATTTTAACTGGAACAATTGGAAGATTTAAGCAGGTGTGTTGCCAAAAACCCGTTGTAATTGCCAGAAGCTCATATCTAAAGAGCTAGCAAAACTTATACGAACTCACTCGACTTAGATGGTGAATAATACTCCGTAATTGATACAGGTGTCCTGCTCGAGAACTGAATGTTTATGGTTACTTAATAGCAAAAGCCAGCACCTTTGTGTTGTTTCAGCGCACGGCTGTTATGTCATGGCCATGGGCATGCTTCACCTTGAGCCTGTGGCAATCTTTCTTTGAGCAGACCCAGGAAGTCAATTAAAGTCAGGTATGCTGGAACTATAAGGTAGGAGTCTAGATATATTCCCGAACATCAGAAGTAACGGTCACTGGAAATGGAAGAGGCAGCTTTACCATTCAAAACGAATCCGAGCTTACAAATTGCATAAATAAACTTCACTGCTCACATTACTATCATTGACACGACAACAAACTGTCTCAGAACCTCTTCTTCACCTCAGAATTGGAAGACACTGACACTACCCCTTTGATGGTGCACTGGACTGGGCTGTTGTATAAGAGCCCAACGATAATGAGTAAAATCAACACTTAAGTCCTAACTGAACTTTCCACCAGATGGCTATTTATAAAATTGTCCATCTTGATAAAGTCTGGAAAAACTTAAATCAATCAAAGAGACATCCGAACTAAACTTTTTCAACCAGAGGGCTGCATCTAAAAGTGCCCATCTTGATGTCAGGGTCATTAGTATACCACAAACTACCTTGCAAGGTAGGACACAATGCATATATATGTGTGTAATTGGTGAGTGCTAGCTAGTAATGCTAAAACTTGGGGGTTTTAGTAAAGGGGAAGGGGCTTATATCTGAAGTTGGTCATGCTTAAGGAGAATTGAGGTTAGAATTGTGCCCCGCTGTAGGTTTGACCGAAACCCCAGTTGCGAGGAGCAACGTTGTTGGAGATTAGAATGCGCCCATCACTTGTTGTGACCTTGAAAGAGAGGGCTTGACCATTGAGGTATGCGTTGCTCTGCCAGTTCTGGCCCCAGTTGCGGGACATGGTTTGCCAGCCCGTGTTAGAGCCCTTGATGGAAACGGACGCGACGTCACCAGCACCCCCAACATTGGTAAGAAGTACTAGGTTGAAGTATGAGTGGCCGTTAATTGTGAACCGGATGCCACCACTCTTCCTGCAAGCCACCCTGCAAGTTGAAAAAGGTGGCATTATAATGAATGTTTTCGACCACCATGTTCATTGGGAAACCAAAAAGAGAATTGTTATATTGGAGTTGGGACTTAAAAAAAACTTTATTTACAAGTTGGCAATTGGTTGCGATCATAGTATCACTTTAGAAGCCTCGGGAAAAGTATTACATTGGAGTTGAAAATTGAACTTTGACTTCTTTAAGACATTTACAAGTTGAGATGTTATAGAGAAGAACTGTTATGTTGGGTTGAGATTTGAAATCTTACTCAAATGATGACAATCAGCTAGAGGATAATCAGGGGATGGATTAATTGGAGGCGTTGGCATAAAGCATGTAATGGTGATTGGTTCTTACCTTCTAAACTGAACAGGGACAATTCCAGCTCTATATTGAGCTATGTGCTGGAAAATAGGCTGAGAAAGATCAAAGTGCTGCAAGGGAGCGTTACACCACCCGCCTGCATTGTTTGGGAGAGCACTGTTTGGAGGGCAGAAATTAGTGGCCGTGACTATGATCGAACCAGGGAGACACCACTTGCCATCATTCACACATTTGATCTCAAAACAAGCACCACAAGCCAGACCATTGTTGAACAGAGCAGTACTAAGCGCGGCTGTGCTTGTACCGTAACCTTGGCTGTAGAGATTTCCGTACCCACAAGCTCCTCCTACATCATTTGATTGAAGTTAGGAAAAATGAACCAATGTCAAAAGAATGAGAGGAGAAGAAGAAGAAGTGTACATCAACTCTTAATTGATGTAAAGTTTAATATGGTTCTTACCCATTGTACCAGAAGCATCACCACCTCCATAGAAGGTAGCATGGGCATTAGACCACTGGCCACCAAATCCATGGACACTTTTCAGCAGTATCGCTAGTGTGAATAGCAAACTTCTTCCTTGAAGTTCCATGATTGCCTACAGAAATTTTTAGAAATTAGTTATAGAGAATCGAAGGAAAATTCGAAAGAAACTTGACAGAAGTTGATAAATTAAGGAACTCCCTTAGATAAATAGGAATGGTGTGCTTACAAATGTCTCTTGTCCGACTTTGGGCTAAGTTGTCAACTCGGAGCAGGAGGAGGATGGATTTTCAGGAAGAGCAGGGTGAGAAAGAAGATCGGTGGAATGTGACTGCTTTTATAGATGTGAGTTGGGAGAGTAGGATTATATATTGTACCTGCTGTAACCATACAACTGAAGTCATGTTTGTAAAGTTGCCATGGCAACTAATAATCTAAGACCTAACTTTGCCATCTTTTTCTGCGGAACATGTAGGAAAGATTGCTTCACATGCTATTATTTTAAAATATGTCTTTTAAATGTAAGAAAGGAAAGGATAACCCCATTATATATCGCGCTAAAAGGAAGAAAGTGGTAGTTTTAAGGACCTTTCTTGCAGAAAAGCCTAATTCAATTGTAGCATATCTCAACCGATTTTTGATGCCAGAAGTCAGCTGACAGATTCTTGGTTTTCATTAGAAATATTTGTACTTTCTCCATTCTACTTGAAGTTCCTGCAGGCTTTCTGCCACAAACCTGCAAATTGATCTAGTTTGTAGCAGGCTAAACCACTTTTTATCATTTCAGTTGCAAAAATTTGGTAGTTGTAACAGGTCAAACCACTTTCCAATATTTTTGTTGCTGTAATTAGTATAGTTTGTGTCAACGATATTGCAAGTATGTATTTTCCATTCTAATGATACAACGCAAAAAGACATAAACTGTGTAGTATAAAATCTCAGAGTCTTGACTTTCTTCTTGTTTCTGAAAGGTACTAGGTACAAGTTGATTAGCAGCATGTGTTTCTCAAATCAATGGAGTTGCTGGGTGGTTTGTGATTGCGGTAACCAATAAAAGTACACAAAAGTAGTACTGCTGGATCTCTCATTGGGTAAGGGGTGTTGACTATTGAGCAAACATTTTAAACTCGAACTTGCCCTTGAATTAATGAAACAGAGGGTTCAATTAATGCAAAAATGGTGTTCTCTGTGCATATATGTACTTGTAGGACTTTGATGCCTAAACCATGCATGAAGGATGGTGGAGTTTGCTGAAATGCATGTGGCCACTCTTACGTTGATGCATTCCCACTTGGCAACTACTGATCCAATTCCTTATTGACTTTCAGAGTTGAGTTTCCCTTTCAAATAAATTGAGAAATTAAGGTGACGAGTAAAGTTATGCGTTGCATGTGACGCGAGGAGCGTCCAGTCTTCTAAGATTAATCTATATGCACCATGAATGAACAGTGCTGTTACCTCCATCTCTACCTTTTTGCTCTCCTTCAGCTTTTCGGTGTTGTTAATTTGTGCTCTCTTTCTATCTGCTGTGCCAGTGCACCTGATCGATATAGTATGTATCCTTTACACAACACCACCAACATGCATGATGCAACCCTCTAAAAAGTGCAATGCTTTTCTCTTTACAGGTTCCTTGAACTAAATAATGGTTCTAAAGTGGGATTGTTCCTTTATAAGAGTGTGACTAACAAAGATGGATTTTCGGTTTCTGTCTCCAAATTATATAAATTTTATTTTGTTGTCTAAGCATTCCGGAAGTTGGTTTGTATGGTTTCGGTAACATAAATAAGGCAATAACAGTCATGTGCCTTTCATCTGATGACACCGCGAATTTCATTTCCAGTTTACAAGCACGCACTTCTCTTCAGCTCCAGTGACATGACGACGAACATTGGTGGAGATGGAGATTTCGTTACGCGGACACAACCAAACTTTGCGTTCTGCTAAAAGCTCAAAAAGAAAGTGGTGTAGACAATCTCGATCAGGACTTGGGGGATGGATAGTCGGAAAGAAGCAAGCAAACTGCCCCCAAGTATTTATAAATCTGTGTATATCCTTCCATCTTCTTTTTCTTATCTCCCTTTTGTTTCCGTATAAATTGGTTTTGTTTCCACAAAGAATTGAACAAATTCTTCCAGATGCATGCCCCAGAAATGGTTCTGGACGAATTGAAGTTTGAACACCTATATCTTGCTATTCCGATACTAATTGTTGGTAATCATTTTAGTGAATGTTTCCAAAAACGATGGGTTCAATCTTCCAAACTAATAAAGGTTGAAGATTTAAGATTGATTCATGTTTTTCCCTTCTCTTTCTTACCCCTAGCTAGCTAGCTCTAAATAATTAAGAAGACAAAGGAGAAGGAAGAAAGATAAAAGCACATGGACTCACATGGCCACTTGTAAACCGTATATAGTATTGCTGCAAATAGGATGAAAAGGAACAGGAGAGCCTCTTGTTGTATTGGTTTTGTAAGTTGAATAGAACCCACCCCACCCCCATTTAATTTGTACATCCAATTTGCCCCACTCCACTCCTAGCCTCTTCCCTCCTATACAGTAGTCAGTCGTTTTATCGGAAGCATGTAGGCATGGGCCAGCCTATTTCATGAATGCAACCTCTGAGCCACAATTTCATCGAAAGGCATGCATATAGCCACATGCATGTGTTTATGTTTGTGTTTGTGGCAGCTCAAATCATGGAGTTGAGCCCCTCCTTTGCCCCTAGGTTTCTGTCTAATCTATTGACCCCCATTCCCACTGATCATATATATGCTTCTTGCCTGTTATGATGGGGCATGCATGGCAACTTGTAGTTGTATTATACATGATGGGCGTGGACTAAATTTTAACACGGAATATAGATACAAAATGCGTCATGCTATGTAACGGTTTATAAGAAAAGAAATCTTCGCCCAAAACGACATGAACTACCCCTTATGTACAGTGGCATTTGTATTCATCTCGCTGATCTTTGAGTATGCATCCCATCGATCATGTCCATTTCTTTTCCATACGCAAAATATAAAAAGTACTTGTTTTACTGAGATTTAAAATCATAACGTAGTCATTGCGCCATCGCACTCCTTACGAGCACCACAACCAACACCCTGGCTGCAAAGGAGTAGGTGATAACAGAGCAAAAAAAAAAACACCAACAGCACAATTTCAATTTGCATGCCTTGTGTCGAATTAATTGGCTATGAAAAGAGGTGAAGCAACCCTGCCCCCAACTAGAGCAAAGCAACTCCCTTCACTTCACATGGAAAGGGAACATGAACAAATGGAGTGGATGGGTGAAATAGATGGATATCTAGGGTGATGGAGTGGGCTTAAAAGGGTATCATAAACTAGAGGAATCTTGGCGGCCCATGTGAAGTTATCTTCTTTAATCAGTACGTGGGTGAGCCCATTAAAGCACTGAATACTCCAAATTGTTGGTGCGACTGCGGCTTCCAAGCTTCACATAAGTGTTCTTGCGCGCGCGCACATATATGTGTGTGTATATATATATATACATATATGTGTGTGTGTATATATATATATATATATAGAGAGAGAGAGAGAAAGAGAGAGAAACACACACACACAAAACATAATCACTGCAAACCATTATCTACATAATGTTTAAGATCAATAATCAATTTACAGCATAATTTTTTGCTTTGATATGACCGCATGATCAACAAGTGGCTATATCACATATATGAAAATTTGAAAATAAATCATATATGCATTAAAAAAATCAAATAATTCTTAATTTCTTTATGTTGGGAATATTTAAAATATTTACAATGCCAAAATATATCCGTCTAATTATACAAAACTAATGATTTACCAATTTGTTTTTATATAGAGCTCTTACGATCAATAAAAAAGGTTTTTTTTTCAGTGTTTAATTAAATTTTCATTAAAAATAAGACTAATTAGTAAATTTTAGATAACTTATAAGCATTAAATTTTAATCCTGATTAAGATGGAATTAATTACAAGTATGACTGGTGACTATTGTGCGAGTTCAATAGCAAATAGTTGATCAACGCTCACTTTAAAATATTGGCCTAATATAATGATATTTGTTATCCTTTACAAGCAGATTATAAATAAAAGTATAACCTGACATATTTTGGTACATAAATGTTAGATTATGTTGTGCTAAAACAAGTGTAGTTTATGAGAAAATATCATTGGATGCATTTAGTCGATATATAAACTATAATTTGGCGACAAATAATGGTTATAAAAGATGTGTTTCAATACTCCAAAATAAGGACATGTCATGTTCATCATTGAATATTCTTATTACTAGCATCTTACAAGAATTAAAGAAAAACATATACATAAAATATTGGATATCATGTGATCGTTCTGTTAAATTTATTTTTGTAAAAAGTAATAACTTATTTGAAAGTGATTTGGTGTATACAAAAGTGCTGCTAAGTTTGAAACGCAACTTTATTCCTTTTAATTTTTACCTAATCGTCATAATAACCTCAAGAACATATGTAACACCTTAAAGACCCTCTGAAGTTAAAAAATTAAATCGGTATGTAACATTTACAATGCAAAAGGGATACTTGATAGCGTCACTATATTTTAATTTAAACTACAATCGTATTGGCTATTTAACTCTATATGGTACCAGCATGATTCTACTACTGTAAGCGCTAAGCCAATATTCAATTGAAATACTACTTGACAACTTCAAACAAAAGTTCAAAGAACACAAGTATCTAGTAGCTTCATTGTGTCGCTATCTATTATTTGTCTTTCAACTTATAGTATAACAAAATTACAGGTAAACACAAATGTAAATAAAAATATCTCATAATTATTGCATGCACTCTAATAAAAAAAACAATGCTAGTATTTAATAATCGAAAGTGAGGAGCAATGCAAGTGAATTCATCTTTTCACATTTTTCTTAAGTTAGTCGTGATCAATGCAGGTACTAATATTATTCTTTGCAGTCAAATAAGATATTGTTCATACTGTTAAATTTTTTTTGGTCTATGTGGTGCATATTAATACATTTTTTAAAAGCTAATAATATACTTATTTCAAAAACAGACCCGAGCTTGGCTCAGGTTACTAGGCTAGTAATAATAATAATAATAATATATATAATAAGCGAAGCAAACAAGACATTGATGACTTCTTTGCACGACACATCATCGCTTTTTTACATGACACGTCATCAGATCCTTATTGAAGATTAATTAACTTCTATATTAGTAAGTCTTATTTAATTTGAAAACTAATTCTAATCATTCTAAAGTTCTATCTAATCAATATACTAATCTATTAAGACTTCTTTTTGAAAATTATGTCCTTAAAATTTTAAAACTAATTCTAATCATTTTGAAACTCTATCTTATCATCAGACTAACTGATTATGACTTAATATTGACTATGGTATCTTCAAAACTATTCTCTAATATGAATATAAAAACTCATATATATATAAAACGAAAATAATACTTTTGATTTAGAAGAAAAAAGTTTATTTAAAAATTAATTCTAATCATTCTAAAACTCTACCTAATCAATATATTAATCTATTAAGACTTTATTTTAACATTTATGTCCTTAAAAGTATTATATCTTCAAAACTACTCTCTAATATGAATATAAAAGCTCTCTCTCTCTCACACACACACAATGAAAATAGTACTTTTGCTTTAGAAAAAAAAAAATTTGATGTTACAATCAAGATTAAACAACTTACAAGACTTAGAAAAAAATTAATTTAACAATTGATTTGAATTTCGATAGGTACCTTATTTTTAAATTTGATTAATTTTGTAAGAATAATGAGGGTTGTATGATTTAAAAATTAATTCTAAACATTTTAGAACTCCACCTAATCAATATACTTACTTATTATGACTTAAACTTGACTATTGCATTCTTAAAACCACTCCTTAATGTGAATAAAAAAATTCATATATCAAAAAATGAAATAACATATTAGATTTAAAAGGACAAAAAAAACAACATTCTAATGTACTATCATTTTTTGTTTGGATTTTCGGGTGTCCATTGGATTTTCGGGCAAGGGGTGGGGATCCATTGGGTTTTCTTGCGATTGGCTTTGGGCCAATCGCATGACTCTCTTGCGATTGGCCTTGGGCCCCAAATGGCCCAGTTTGTGTGGAATTGTGCCCAATTAGTGGATTTGTGTGGAATTGTGCCCAATTAGTGGAATTGGGTGGGAAAAAAAATAAAATTTGCAATCGCTGGTATTAGTAGCGATTCGGTGGAATTTTTTTTTTCCCACCGGTCGATGGGGATCGATCCCCATATATATATATTCCAATGGCTTCACTAGTTTTAGTCTCATCTTTTGATAAATGAAATTATTATCCCGTCAAAAAATTTAAAAAGACAATAATAGAAAAAGAAAAAAAAGTTGTGGCTAAAGAAACTATGTGATGATTAATTACTATTATCATTGACTGATTAGTTCCAGTAATTGTTATAATAATGAAAATCACGTGTTAACCCTGACCGATCTTATGGAAAATGTACTTGCTTTAAAAATGTTGGCACATATATATATGTGTGTGTGTGTGTGTGTGTGTCATCCTGCAGGTGTTGTTGGGAAGCTTATTTAAGTCAGCTGACCCTCCGTTCACGAAGAGGGCAAATTAAGGGCCACTTTTTTAGTAAACAGCCGGTGAGAGTTCCTAGACCAGACTAGACTAGACCAGACGTTTCTATGTTTTGGGTTTTTTTTCTTTTATAAAACAACTACAAACATAGAAAATTACACATGTATGCTGTATAATCTTTACCTACATCAAATTGTTGCTATGGAAAGAAAAAGAAAATCAAAACTACTTTTAGAATGAAAAACGTTTTATTGATAAATAAAAGGCGAAAATCAGTCTGGACATCCCTTCCTTATGAGACATGTTTTAGGCCACTAGGCTTGCTTGAAGAAACCTTTTTGCATAATTGTCTTTTTGTTAGATACTGTCGGTGGTTCATTGTTATTGTGCTGGGTGGTTTCGGTGGTGAGGACGGTGATGATAGCGACTACGACTGTGGTGGGGGCAAGATGAGGGGCTACCGTGTTGCGACGGGGGCTGCCCTTGGATTAGATGGTGGTGACGATTAGGGCTTGGCGGTGACAGCTCGGATTGCGGTGATGACTTGGGTGATAGTGGTGACGGCTGGACGAGAAAGAGAAGAAAATTAGGGTTTTAATGAGGGTTGTAAAGTTCAAGTGGAATGACATCTTTACCCATAATGAATTAATACATGTGAGTTTTCATTAAGGATGTGGTTGTTATTTTGATTACTTGTCATAATACTTAATACTTAAGTACGTATGCGTGTATACGTATGTGTTGGTGGGGGGGAGGGGAGGAGGAAGGTGGGAAGGTGATCATCTTCAAATGCAGTTCCAAATGTATTTTGTTCACATTAATATCACAGTTATGCTTCTTCTCCAGCTGAATAATATCACAGCAGTTATGCTTCTTCTCCAGTTAAGCCCCGCTGGTATATACTTACAGCCACCACAGTTAATGAGTGGGAGACCCAGTTTAGGATAAGGTGAAGACAGCAGGTTTTGAAGTGAGAATTTGCAAATTTTCCCTCTTTGTGTCTGTGCCCGCGGGCATTTTATTTTTTCGCAGTTGGCGTATGCAAATAGGGAAGAATATTCAAATAAATGAATACAAGTAATCTAAGGTGAGAGGGGATGAAAAAGTTGGCAGTGTGTGAGTAGGGACTTAGGCTGCTTGTTATATATCATGTACCACTGCTGATTAACTCATCTTTATTAATCACTATGGAATCGCAGGTATCCCTTGTTCGGTCGAGCAATAACTAATCCGATTTTTAACAGATTATCAGACCATATGGGATAATTTTTACACAAAATCGAAATTCTAAACGACGTGCCTTTCTGACTGTGTTCTCGTACGTACTGATGTGCGTGCATGTGTTGTGTCCCTGCGGTGTCTGAGAGAGAGAGAGAGAGGGACAGGAGACAGGAGACAGTGATATCTGGTTTTGGCAAAACAAGGAACGTGGGCATTCACGAAAAAGGGAAATCATGGGATTCCGAAGTAAAGTTTTGCAATGAGTGCCACATACTGCCTAAATATTCCAAGCAGTACACCACAAGTCCCTCTTGATCCACGAGTCCCCCTCACTTCCCGAGACCTAACCTTTCCTTGTGCAGCAGCAGGAGCAGCAGTAGGTGCAGGAGAAGACTGGAGATAACTCTTGTCCCTCTCCCTCCCCATCATCCATTTTCTTTTTTCCTTCTTATTAGTTGGTTTGGTCATATAAGCTCCATTCCCTTTCCTCCAAATCCCATGTGTATCTGCAGTGTACAAATTCTCATGCCGTTGGAGATATGAAAGCCCCTGGTATGGGCCGGGGGTTTCATAATCATAATCCCTTTTCTCTTTCCGCATATGGAACAGTATAACAAAACGAAGGAGCCTTTTTGAATATTTGGAAACTTGCAGCTGCACAAAGATATCTCATCAATTCATTGTTTTATGTCATCCACTAGCACAATATCTCTGACCTAGCTACCTAGCTAGCAAGCTTCATCATCACAATCACGGACCAATGTTTTTCCTATGCATGTATGTCGTGTGTGATATGCTTTCTACTTTAGTTTAACTAAATAAATTTAGTACCGAATAATTAGCCTCTCTTTAACAAAGTTCATTAACTTTCCGTGACGAGCGCGGAGTAAAATCTGTGGAACTTTCCCTTGATGGTCATTCATTCAAGAGGTTTGTACACATTTCCATCATCACGGATATCTGAAACCAAATTGATTGTGGGCTATGAGAGAAGAGAGGAGGGTATGTATGGCGGAAGGATAATGGGATATAGTATCACGTACGTATATGATGGGCAAGGAAAGGAGGGGGCAAGGAACCTTATCACATTACCCTAATCCAGCATTATTCTGCTGGGCCAGGAAATAAGATCCGCTGTAAGGTCCTGTCCTATTCACCTCGATTCAAGATAATGCATATTACTATATCTGAATCTGAATTTTGCAGTAAACATATCCTTCACCAATAACAATGTTATAAACATATACATGATTTCTATATATGGTACTGCCTGTCCTTCCTCCCCACCCTACCCTTGATTATTATATAAGATTCAAGGACTTCCTCTCTTCCTACCCTCATGAGATGTGCTTTTCCTCTTCACCTCTCAAACTTCCGTTTTCTCTGTTTCTTTCCCTCCTCCCTAGCTAGCTAGTCTCACTCTTCAATCTTCTATATCTCCTCCAAGTACTGGTTTTATGCGCAGCTAGTGTTTAGCTTCATTGGATGAAAGATATCAGTTTCTCACCCATGGCCTTGCATGTAATAGGTGCAGAAAAGTACAGGATGCAGCCAAGGATGACTTGCCGATCCAGTACTACTCTCTTATTCTTCATGAATAATCAAGTAGTGCGATGGACGTCGGCAAGTTGTCTTTGGCTACATGCTTCTTTTCTTCCCCTCATGCTAGGCTCTTGGCGACATGTGAAACTCACCCAAGGAGCAGCTTTTGCTTCAGAGCAGACTACAGTTTCTCCCGAGTTCCCAACGGAAATTTCTTAAAATGGTTCTCATCTAATTTTGTAAGTAGCTTGCATCTCTTTATCTGCATTCTACGACATTTACCCTCTTATAGGCAAGTCTTCCACATTAGGAACTTTGGTGGTGTATAGATATCTCTCTCTCTGGCACACTCGAACATGTACGCTTGCAACAGGTTTAACCACTAATTACAATTTCTGCCAACTTCAAATGCTTAGCTTTATCTTCTCAATTTATAATCTACCAGATATTGTTGGAGTATTTTAACAAAATCAAAAAAACTTATGGAACTGTAATTATATCGCAAGTTTTATAGTTACATGATATTTACTTATTTGTAGATCATGAAATGAGTTACAAATACAATAATGAGTATGATTAAACTCATATTGATGTATGGATCGGAGTAAATAATTTGTTTACGTATTTGACGACGTTGAAAATTGTTGTCATAATTCCATAACTTACAAAGCTTTTTAGCTTACTTATGTGGCTCAATAAATGAATTACAATTGACCATATGCATGTATAAGAACACAAGGTGTGACATAGAAGAATACTCAAAGCTACTAAACCTTGTATTGTAGTATCACATTCACACTGTTAATTAAGCCTTGCACCATGTAATTTTATTTATACGTCTACTATATAATTTTGATACTTAGCCAACATGATCATGGAGTAGTTCATCCCGTTATTCTATGGACGTGCACGTGGAAGAGACATTTCTGGATAAATTTTATCTTGGAGTTTTTATCTGCCGTCAACACCTACACATAGCATCTTTAGGACAATGACTTTGTTGGAACTGTCACAGACCAACTATTTTTGTATCCTTCACTATTCTAAATTACGCAACTGTGCTGTTACATTTTATTACTCACTTTCCTCGTATTTTGTTGTAGGAAGTACAAGTCAAAGCCAACAAGGGTTGGTTCAGCGGTTCCCAGGATCCCAATCCAGGTTTCCCACCTGAGTTCGAATCCTGTCTGCCGCACTTGTTGGTGGCAAATTTACGTCCTCGTCCTGCTTGTGCTCCACACACGGGTCCTTGTGCGCTTCGGGCCCGACATAGGTGCGGGATCGGGGGCTCAGATGTATGTAGCGGCCTTGTAGGTCCCCGAGCGCAATACTCCATGCCGGTTGGATTAGAACCTTACGGTCCAGCCTTTTTTTGTACAGTACGAGCCAAACTTAATTTTTCCAACAACTAAAGACGTTAGTTGCTTACCATTTGTTCAATCATAGCTTCGTACGGGTAGGATCTTTTCTAGGAAAAAAGTAAAAAAAAAAAACTGCCTTTTCTTTTCATGAATAGAAGATAAAATAGTTCTGAAGAGAAATATTTTTTGATGATTTACTAAGATGTCGTTTGACACAGTTTGTTTTCAGTTTTTTTGTACAGTTTGTAATTTGAAGAAAAAATTGACTTTTTGTAGACAGTGTTAGTGCACACACACACACACACAGTTTTTTAAACTAGTTATCAATTTGGGCTTGTGTTTTAAAACTCCGTTTTTTGTACAATTTTGTAATTTGAAAAAAAAATTGACTTTTTGTAGACAGTTTTAGGCCCCCCCCCCCCCCGGCAAGTTTTTTAAACTAGTTATCAATTTGGGCTTGTATTTTAAAACTCCCTTTTTTGTACAATTTTGTAATTTGAAGAAAAAATTGACTTTTGGTAGACAGTGTTAGTGCCCCCCCCCCCACACACACACACACACACAGTTTTTTAAACTAGTTATCTATTTGGGCTTGTATTTTAAAACTCCATTTTATCGGTTTTGATTTTTTCTTTGAGATTCAACTTTCAAGCTTCAATAGAAGCAATTCAGAATCCACCATTTTACAAACCAACTTCTCATTTCATCATCGCTACCAGCTCGCATCCAATCCCCTACCATGACCCATGACAACCTGCTTTCGCCACCTGTCGCCATTGTCGCTACCGCATTCGACACCCCACCAACCCGCCACCGCCACCTCACTATCGTCGCCACCCCACCACTGTATGACTTCTATGCCCCACCATCGCCACTGCACCCACAGAGTTATCCCACCGTCACCCCACCCACGTCGTAGCCCTATTGTCGCAGATCTACCACAACGTCTCCATGTTTAAACATTTTTGTGGTTAATTTGGAATAGAGGTTCGTTAGCCATATGATTGGATAACCTATGCTTACATCTTGTTTTGATGATAACTACACATTGATTATGTTTTAATGTGTGCTTTGAGGATTCTTAGTAGGTTTACACATACACATTCATGAAGACACATTTCAGAAGTTGGATAGACGGATTAAAGACAAAGAAGCTTAAAGCTACAATGAACATCATATGGAAGCTTCATCAAGTCCAATGTCAAAGAGCAAGAAAGAATGAATAGGCTAAGTTATTATCATTTATGATTGATCTTTACTACTATGTAACTAGTCTTGGTTTAATGCATGAATTTGTGATTGACCTAAAATGACCTTAGGACACCTTGTGCATTGCATGTGAGTTCATAACCATTCATACAAGTGTGATTCTTGAAATTGAGTGAACTTTGGAGCTTACTCAAATTTTCCCAAAAATGTTTTTGGTGCTAAACGTTTTATATTTTGATAAAACTTTTCATTAGCTTTCCAACACAAAAAACGGCATCTCAATCCGATTTTTCTAGAAATAGTTACGCTCAAAATAAGAAAGGGGGTTATGTGAGGCAGCCGATAGGCAGTAGGGTAATACAGTCGACTACATTAGTTAAATTCAGTTCCAATGGCTATTTTCGAGGACAAGACCCCAATGGCTAATTTAGAGGGAACTTAGTCGACTGCAATAACAGTTTTGCTTATTTAATATCTCTAACGGCTATATTTCATATCTTCTCTATATATTGGGGTTTCGCCATACACCATGGAAACCATATTCTAAGCCTCCATTCATTAGAGAAACATCAAGGCTCATAAATTAAACTTTTCTCTCTTCATTTTCATGATTTTATATCATTAAATAGAGCATCTTTGTAAGCAATTCTTTGATTGAGAGTGAGCATTCTTCAAGTCATCAATTCTCTTATATCTTTATTGTACTAGAGCTTCATTTGTACTTATTTCCTTTCAAGAGGGTTTCTTTGTACACAATTGATCTTTGTAAAAGGATTGTGATCAAGGCTTGGGTTTGTCAAGTCTTGGGTGAGCTTTGTGGATTCAAGGCTTGTGCTTGGTATGGGGATATCACCAAGTGTTGTAAGGGTTTTGATCTTGACCGAGAAGAAAATTGTTGCTAGTGGATTCTAGTGCTCTTGTAAGAGACTTCCTTGAAGAGGTGGATATAGAATTGAGCGTAGTTCATGCCGAGCCATTTAAATTTCCTGGTCAAATATCTCTAACTCAGTCTCTTTACTTACTGCTCTATAACTGCTTGAAATTGAGTAGTTAGCATCTTTATTGAAGTATTACTTAGTTTGATTAAGATTCGTGATTGTGCTTAGTTTAAATTTTCCATTAATTTTCAAAAACCCTATTCCCCCCCCCCCCCAAGGGTTGTTTTATTGGTTTCAGAGGTGTTGGTGGTGTTGTGATTTGACAAGAGGGTGGTGGGAGTGGCATTGCAAGTTTGATGGTGGTAGCAGTGGTGTTCCGTTGCAGCCCTATCGTCGCAGATCAATTCCATTGTCTCCATGTAGTTAGGTGGTTAATTTGATATGGGGGTGTTGTGATTGGTGGTCGTGGTGGTGCAAGTTTGATGATGGTGGCGGTAGTGTTCCGTCATAGATCTATCATATCATCTCTGTGTTTAAACATTTTGGTGGTTACTTTGAAATGCAGATGTTGGTGGTGTCGTGATTTGATTGGGGGGGGGGGGGGGAGGGGGAATGCAAGTTTGATTTCGCAGTGATGTTGTTCCATCGCAGCCCCATATCCTCGCAGATCTACCTTATTGTTTTTACAATTTATTGGTTAATTTGAACTAGGGGTGTTGGTGTAATTTGAAAAGGAGGGGGTGCGAGTTTGATGGTGGTGATGACTAAAAGTGATGCTTCTGAGGTGCCCAGAGGGGTTCTGTTGGAGGAAAAAAGCCAACATTTGAAGGAAAGGTGAAGGGAAAAAAAAATAATGAACGAAGAAGAAAACTCAAAAATAAAAACTTGCTTACAAAATGCATGTCTGTTTCAGTAAAAAACTAAAAATCAACAGAGGGTTCAGGGTTTTTGTTGTTGTTGTTGATAAAAGTAAAAACCCAAAACTGCAATGGTTTAAAATGTACCCTAAGAATAATTAAAACGCAACAGTTTCTAAGGAAATAATATTCCTTTAGTATTCTTTCTCTTGCTATGACAATACTTTACCAAATTTTCCACCTTATCGTAGGTCTCCAGTAGTTGGTTCGAGAAACAAGTATGATAATGTCATAAACAAGGTGTGTTTTAGTTTATAAGACTAAAGTTTGAGTACTGAGTTTAGTTAAAACCGCTATATACTCTGATGAAAGATGGTGGTAGTTAATATCCTTAAAATATCTATTAACAGTAGGGAAAAGGGCCTTCTAATATTTTATTAAGTTTTGTTGCGAGTACAACGACTGAGGTACAAGGCTTCTGGAATTAGGGGATGCTAATTAATTAAGGTTTTAAGCGGTGACACTTGGTGCAAAAGATCATTAACGCGAATATGGAAAGCTACAAGCACCGTAAACTAGGAATAAGTACGAGACTTTATGAAATTTCATATTACTTCAATGTAAGTTTATGATTTGTAATTGTCTATATTGCACATATAGACCTGTAGGTATTACAAATCACTAATATTGTGAGGGCACAAAGCTTAAGCTTTGCTCCTTTTTATGTGACTACGTATTGTAGCATATGTAGTTCTTCATTTTTGTGTTGTGATATGTCCTTGTGATATAGATATGCAGGAGAAATTGCTCACCCTTCTGACTATTTTTATTTTTTGTTTCTTTTGTTTCTTGCGTGTTAAAAGCGTCATGGCTTAAGATTTTTTTATGGCTTTAGAATTGTCGTTCACGGTCTTTATACATAAGAACAAAAGCTAGTTATATAAAAGAATGGGTTTAAAAAAGAATTTAAAACTCATAAGTCAATTCGCTCCATTTTAATTCAAAAATTGATCTGTGGACGCTAAGTTCTTTTATTTTTATTATCATTATTATCTGTGGACGAGACTTTTGACGATTTTACCCTTTTGTTTGTGACAAATAAAAACAAAAAACAACTTCCTTCCGCCCCATTTTCGGAGGGACTTTTTATTTATTTTTTTCAATTTTGGATCTGTGTTGTGTGTCGCTCTCTCTTCCCGTACTCACTTGAATCACAAAACATACCCGCTTTGGTCACACACAAATGCACATTCTGTGATGAAAAATGAAGAAGCATAACCCCACCACACCCCCACTCTCTTTTGTTATCTTCTTCATCTTTCATCCCCCTCCCCCAACACCACAATAACTGGACACTACTGCTAGCCAACCTCCCACAAACTCTTTTACACGCCCGCACGCGCACACACAAAAATGTGTGACGTGAACAACTGAGATACGCTGAAAAAGAAAAATTCCAACACTAGGTGTAGATCAATCCATATATGTATGTATATGCATATGAGAGCTGATTCACTGCCACCGGTAGCAACTTCTCTAAGTTGCCAACACCGATCTGACCGATTTGTGGACGGAACCGTTCTTTTCTTAATACTACTATTTTTGGTGGACGAGACTTTTGACGATTTTGCCTTTTTGTTTATGACAAATAAGAACGAAAAAACTTCCTTCACCCCATTCAGATGGGTTTTTTTTTTTGGATCTGCGTTGGGTGTCTGTCTCTATCTCCCTCTCTCTCTCTCCCTCTCCCTCTCCCTCTCTTCCCTGACGTACTTTCTTCACAAACATACCCATTTTCTTCACACGAACACAGATTATTATGTGATGAAATGAAGAAGCATAATCCCACGACACCCACTTTCTGTTGCTATATTCTTCCTCTTCCCGCGCCCCCCTTCATCCTCAACCCACCACAGCTGGACACCACTACCAATCCACCTCCTATAGACTCTTGCGCGCCGCACACACACACAGAGGAAGTCCAATCGATTAGACGAGCTTAGTTCTCTGCTTGTCCAACCGAGCATATGAGCTCCCTCCAAGGTAAATGTTCTTTTCTCGTCCAACCGAGCATGTGAGTTCTCTTAGAGGCTTACAGCTTTCTATTTGGTCCGTCGAGTAGACAAGCTCCTTTGAGAGCCCTAGTCCTCTACTCGATTAGCGAATTAGAAGTGCTCCCTCAAGCAGTATAAACACTACTCAGCTAAAAACAGCCGATTAATCGCTACTCTCATCATGTAATCTTATCTAACCTGGAGTAAGACCTTTTTCTGGTCACAAATATCAATTATATACCAAATGGGTTGACTGATAGCAACATTAGCTGGCCACTAACTCCAACTGCGTCCCCAAGGGTATAATGAGCTACCTTTCATGTTCTTGACATAAAGAATATGGAATGGAGGGCTTTTGTCGTCCCTCATCTTAGTCCCTCAGTCCGCTGAACGGACAAGCTCGCGACGCTCAACTTAATCCCTGGCTGCTCGAGCTTCTAACGCCCAACTTTTGTCCCTCAAGCCAGTCAAGTGAACGAGTCTAAGTGGCTAAAAATACATAAGATGCCCAAAAAAGGCTTACGCAGCCCAAAACGGGCTCAAGCAGCCTAAAGTAACAAATCCACTTCGCGTGGAACGACATCTAGCAGTCCCAAACTTCAGAAAATGGGAAACTTAAGCTATTGTTCTATATTTCATCAGGCAATACAAATAAGGTATATCAGTGACCTCCCTCTAGGGGTGAGCATTTAAACCGTTGAAACCGATCCAACCGTGAAAACCGAACCAACCAATCCGTCTATTTCCAAACCGATATAAAAATCAATCGGTTTGGTTTTTTATTCCCCAAATCGTACATTCGATTCGGTCGGTTCGGTTCAGATTTTTTTGAAATCGCATAAATCAAACCAACCATATATAATATAACATATATATATTTTAACCTAATCCTAGTTATTTTTTACTAACCCTAGTTATCTAAGCACTCATATAAAATGGGATAAACCCTAAATCCCTTAACGTAACACACATTTCCCTTGCAGCCTACATCACACTAAGTGTTATTAATTATGGTAAAAGAATTCAGTTTTTTTGGAGCTTATTAGTATGTATAAGTTATTAATTTTTGGGCCTAAAATTGAGTTTGGCCCAAACCGATTAAACCGTCCAAACCGAACCGTTCAATCCGTTCAACCCGCAGAAACCGAACCGTTCAACTACGGTTCGGTTTTTTTTTTTTTTCCAAACCGAGGTTGGTCGGTTCGGTTTGGTATTCAGCCTCCAAACCAAACCAACCGAACCGTGCTCATCCCTACCTCCCTCTAACTGATCATTAGAGGTGATGGTACGTGCAATGTAGAGCTATGAGTTACTTCCGTGTTTTACCAAAAACACGAAAGTATAGGACTAATGATGTTGGAATCAAAACACCACCATTCAGCAAATGACACGTGTCGTTAAGTCAAACATTGACTTGGGGCATGCATGTCTTTTTAAGGTATCTTATGTCTCTTATGACGATAAGGAATATAATCCCTCATTATTACTGCCTCTAAGGTAATTGCCTCTCCTTAGGAGAATATAACATCCTCTAGCTCTCTATGGATACTCTCACAAGTCTAAGGCATGTCAGAAAACTTTTACTCCCTACATGCTTTTCTTTATTCAAAATATTATTTATGACTTAAGCATCAGAGATTCACCGCCTAAAACCCCTTCTGGGGGTTTTCGATGAGTAACTGTTTGCTCGTGTTGTGCTTTGCAAGTATGTTCACGTGCTCGTTTGGTCCCAGTCGTGCGCTTGTTCGGTTCTGGTCAATTTTTTGCCACAACAACTAACAACCTCTCTTTCCACAAATATCAGTATCAATAACTTGAAATGTGCTTACTGATGATCCCAAAATACTTAACTCACTTTTAATGTCCATCGAGAACATTGTTATCATTATATTAACCTTTTTCTACTACCATTTTGATCCCCACTCCATCATGAGTAATTGTTGCCGTTCATAAATGATAATTACTAGCAAATAAAAACCTCATCTCCCTCTCATTTAGAGTGGAAATCACTCATATTTTGCCTCCTTGGATGTCAATTGTTGGAAGAGAACTTGCACCTTCCACACTGATTGATCCCATCATCTAAATTCTACTATTCTCTCCGTCCCAATTTAATTATTATATTTTGTCTTGGCACGTATACAAGGGTGGACCTACGTTGGAATCAGGGGGGGCTAATGTACCCCCCCCAACTTCTGAATTTTTGTTTTTCATTTCACCTGGTCTGTGGCTCTCTCTGCGACTTGCCATGTTGCCCTATGCGAAATACTCTTACACTCTCACCCACTCCCAGATAGGCAGACCGCAGCATTCATCGGCGATGGGCGACGGCGACACACCAACACGGCAGGGGCTCCTCGAGTCGACTATCTCTAGCAGAGCTCAGCTCAGATCTAGAATGAACAAGACAACGAGGCGAGGACTCCACCGGGGGCACCGACTACCGAGGCGGTCTTTTTCAGAATTCATATATGGAATAACCGTCAACTGAAGAAGAAGTAGTGACCGGCGAGTGGCGACAGCAAGGCGAGAACTCCACCGGCCAACAACCCTTTGTTGGTGACTATGCGTTGACGAACAGTGACTTTAGAAGAAGCAGTGACCGGCGGACTGATCAACGAGTGGCGACGGCGAGGCGAGGACTCCACCTGCGACGACGCGTCGACGACTGGTGCCGCAACAGTGCAACTTCCCCTGTCTGCGAAAAGGTCGTCTTTCTAGTTTCTCTCCTTTCTCATGTCTGCAGCAACAATGCAACTTCCAATCTCCTTTTCAGCCCAATTAAGCCACTCAACAAAAAGAGGTAACAATTCTAATTCAATTTCCAATTTTACTGTAAAGATCACATCTGGGTCTCTATTCCTTGACTGTAGAAGTTCTAAATTTAGTTAATTTCGTTCATGTCACTGCTGAGTGCTTGAATTTGGAAAATCATGCTATGTCAGTTAGTGATGTCGTATCTGTTCAATCGGACATCTCATGGAAATTATAGTTGTTGAATGAACTTGGCTATCTTATGATTCCATCTTTATTTCTATGCTTGCTACTATCCAGCTGGGTGTTGATTGGAAATCACGCTGATGCCTTCTGCTTTGTTGATATCTGTAGTTTGTAGTTATGTTTGTTGTTTAGACTTATGCTAGTTTTCTCCTTCTATTGTCAATCAAGTCATAGAGTAAATTTGAAAACTTGAAGTAGGGTTTTAATGATTTTAGTATGAACATAGAAGATTGTTGTTATTGGAATTCGAAATTTCAAATGCCTTTTGTTATTGTTGCTTTCTAGGATTTAGCAATCAAAGAAGCTATAATTAATTCAAGGTGAGTTATAATTTTCAACCTTTGGCAAGGCAATTGACGATTAAGTTCAATAGTTGTCAACGAGGCTAATGTAAAATTCAGAAAGAGTTGCTTTATCCTTGTTGTATTTGTATATGATACCAGTTCATAATTCTGCAGCTTTCTTTAGCGTAGATCATGGGCGTTGCCTAGTACTGCGGAAGTTCTAAATTTGGTTAATTTCGTTCATATCATTGATGAGTGCTGTCTAAATCTGAATTTGGAAAATCATGTTGTGTGAGTTAGTGATGTCGTATCCCTTTCAATTGGACATCTCATGAAAATTATAGTTGTTGAATGAACTTGGCTATCTTATGATTCCATCTTTACTTCTGCGCTTGCTTTTTTACAGCTGGGTGTTGATTGGATCATACGTTGAAGCTTTGAGGAATGAGTTTTCTTGCTTCTTCAAGTTTAGCAAACAACAATAAACTTAGCTCGCATCCGAACTATTACAAGCAATAAACTTAGCTTGCATCCAAACCGTTGCAAGGTTCAAAAATTTCTAGCAAATTCTGGTAAAAAGATGAGAGATTGACTGATATTAGTTTCCCACTAAGTTTGGTACCTCTCAGTTGAAAATGCACAGGTTAAATTAAGATGTTGAACCTAGAACAAGCATAATGCACAAGCTAAATTAAGAGGTAGTAGAAATATTTGACCGTTTATATAAAATAAATAGTTTGGTCTTTAACTCTTAATTCCTAATTTGCTGCATAAACAATTCTTAATTGTCTTGAAATGTGCTGTTGAGCTGGAACGCGTCACCTGATTTGTCTTAGAATGTGCTGTTGAGCTTGAGCTTGGGAATCTTCTTGGGGTTGAGGAGGAGGAGCAGGAAGCTTTTGAACGCGTCAAAATTGTGCTTGTTAAAATCTTATAAGGGGGAGCTCACATCACACTTGCTTTGAAGCGTAAAAGAGGGCGGGCAGGCCGCAAGCCACGTTTACTCTTTCCAAATCACACGCAAACCCACCCACCCCCATCTCACACGAAATATCCCACCTTCTTTCCAATCATTCAAACTCGACAGCCGACTGTTTGTTTGTGGTCCAAACACGCCTTTTCCCTTTAATTAATGATGATGACACCCCCATTGCTCCCTGGGAATTAGTCGCCATATCCATTCCCATTTCCATTTACTCAGCAGCAGCACTTGATATTTTTTCTAATCTTCGCTACTCTGTTGACCACAGAAATACCAATCTCACTTCTTCAACCCCCTTTCAATATCTATATCTATACTACCTATATAAAAGTACGAATCTTGTAAATCTTTTTATTTCATTTTTGCCTTTCGTTAATCACTCTAATAACAATCTTATCCTTTAATAATTACTACTTCATTATTACCCCACCCTTTCATAAATACTACTTCATTATTACCCTACCCTTTCATAAATATTATTGTTAATTACTAATTGTGTAATCATTTTGGGTTTTACCCTCCGTCAGTTATTTCAATAACAACTTTACCTTCCCTAATTAGTTTTTTTGTACTGTGTTTAAGAAACATTATGTTATAAATTTAATCTAAATCAATATTTACATATTGGAAAACAAAATATGTAATTGTTAAAAATATATTTATATATATGTATGCGTGTGTGTGGGTGTATGCGCGCGCGCACTACCTCTAAAAGTATAACTTTTATAAATTATTTTTTGACGATTATGTCTTCCGTTAATTATATTCTCACCCTTCTTTTATTATTCCTTTTTAAATTTTGATGAAATTGAAATAATATTGGGTAATGAATCGATTTTATACATTGATTGAAAAATGAAAAGTATGACGAGAAAGAAAAACATAAAAAAAAAGGTTCATTTATTATATTCTTTTGATTTAGTTTAAATAAAATAAATATTAGATATTGACCTGGTTAATTGTAATTTTCTTTCTTTATTTTAGGTTAGTAAACAATTAACCCATTGAAAAACTGAAAAACGAAAACAACATAAAGAAACTAAAATACGTGAAAAATCAATTAAGAAACAAAAAATTGATAGGAAAACAAAAAAAAGGGTTAAATAAGAAAACAAGGCTCAAATATGGTGCAAATTTTGAATTGAAAATATGTTCGGTTATTACAGTTGAAGACTGAGTGTTTTGTGTTTCTTATTGATGAAACATAAAGGATCTGGCTTGAAAATTACAAATCTTAATCATTAATCAATTTAATAATTTACAAAAATAAAGACGTAGATTCATTCTTTTAAGTTCTCTATTTGCTTTTATTATCAACAGTACCATCAAACATTTCTTGAATCCAAAGCTTACAAAGAATATTTTCAAACATTGAATTGATTACAATTGCGATCATCAAATAACATTTCTTCTACAAAATTACAAAAAGTTGACAATATAATTGAATTACATATTTTTTATTCCATTTAAGATTTAATAGCACCTCAAATATTTCTCTCAATTATTTTCTGTGCCACAGAAATACCTCTCATACTAGTCTCAGGAAAAGGGCATATACGAAGGAATATACAGCCAGATTCGAGAACATCATCATCATCATATCATAGACAGGAATGCATCAGTTGGGCCTAACATTACCTACAAGATAAGCTCGTTTTATATATTAAATTCTTCATTTCCAGGATACAACACAGTACTAATATAATAAGGCTTCACTTCCTTCCTAAAATGGAGAGAGCCCACTAAACACATCCATACATACACGTATATTCTTCTAACCCTCCATCAGATATGGAAGGAAGATCACAGGCTTTCACGTAAATAAATGAAAAGCCTGCCAACACTTTCTTACTTGTCCCTAACAATTTTGTACTACTTCCAACACATTACTTACAATGACCAACAAACAACTGTACAGGGACGAAAAAGGATAGCATCACCATATGGTTGTCACACTTAAATTACCATCTGCCTTAAAATCATCATCTTCCAGAAGCGACCAAGGATTTATCCGTGATGTCTTGGGCGGCCTTGGAAGCCGGTGTTGATTGAAGAGGACGAGGAAGTGGAAGTGGAAGAGTGGCATCTGAATTAGAGTGAGAAGATGCTAAAGCTGGTTCTGCTTCTGCTTCTGCTGGGATTCCTTCTCGTGCAGGAACAGCCAACGGTTGCTCCGCTGGTTTTGGTGTGTAATTAAATGAGAGTTCCCTGTTGGCTGAGAGTGCAATGAGCTCTTTCTCCTCCAGCCCTCTGGGCGGCTCAAGGCTGCATCTATCTGGGCTGTGCTTCGCTAATGCGTCTTTGAATTTCTTGATCTGTGATATCATCGTCGCTAACATAAGTAGGGACGAAATAATATAATTCAAGAAAACAGAAGTACTGCAATTGCAGATAAGGCATGCTCACTAGAAGATAAACATTCACAGGATGCAACCTTTATTTAAAAAGCAGTTGCAACATAATTTAATCTAAATATGATAAAAGTAAGCTAAGCTCAATCGAACGGACGGCGGCAAGGTAAAAAGAAGCATCAGATTCACTGCAAGATGTGGTATCTGGTGCTTGCATGGGAGGGGTCGGGGAGCGGATGGTGGGTTGGGAGTTTGTTTTAGATCCCAATTTTGGCCTTCAAGGCTCCATCTTTAGAGTGGCTTCAACAAGAAAGGAATACTTTGTTTTAGATCCTACTTCCAGGTTTTACATTCAAGGCTCCATCTTCAGATTGGCTTCACCAAGGAAGGACAGACATTGCGGTACGTGACTACTATTAGGAGGAAACTTCACAGCGTTAAATTAGCCATCATTACTTATCAATTAGACGCAGGATGTTTGACAAAGAGATCGTGTTTTAATACTAGACACAGCAGATTCATAAAGAACTAAGAGTGTGTTTGGATGAGATATTTCAACTGGGAGTTTCACTTTACCTAGGAATTTGAAAGTATCTTAAATGAAATCGACTCTTTGGTGAATATAGTAACTAAAAAGGAGAATTTGTGAACAGATATCTGTAACGGCCGATAAAACTTGGAAACAGCAACGCAGGGAAAGAAGAGGAACATAAAAGAGGGAAACTAACCGTAGCATTTGTACAACTAAAGCTGCAAAGACGACCATGAGCTCCTCTATAGAAGCGGAAGAAGGGAAGAACGTGGACGTTAAGAGCATAGCACATAGATTTGAGCTCCTCATAGTTTACCTGCAGAAACTGCACATCTGGGTTCATCTCAGCTAATTGACATATCTGCAAGAGTGAGAAAGCCACAATAGATCCATATTAGGACACACTTACTTAGCTAATTGCCAAGTAAAGCCAAGTCTCTTGTCGTCCTCTTAATTATGCTACTTTGAAGACAATGAATCCGGAAAAGTAAGCACAAATGACGAAAATAAACCAAAAAAAAGTCAGAAAAAATCGAGTCTGAAACTACCTTAGGATGAAGAGCTTTGCAACCTCCACAACCAGGAGAGAAAAAATCAACAACGACCAGTTTATCCCCGGCGTTGAAAAGAGAGTCCACAAGGTCTTGCGCGCCTTGCACCTCTTTCATGTTTGATTGGAGCCCTTTCTCCCACCATCTCTGAGCTTTACCGATTGCGATGCTCATCTGTATGCGATTTACAAAATCCCAAGATACAATGACAATCAGACCCAAAAAGATGCAGATAATCCTAAGAACGAAACCATTATGAGTCATAAAACAAGTGCGCTCCCCTCCCCGTCTTAAAAAAATTCAAATCCCAACCAAGAAAGCCCTTTTTTGCGAACCAAGATCTAATTTTGATCTAATGTCGGAATCGATTCATCATACGTGGAAATATATACCTAGTATACAGGACAATAACAGAGAAGGTGTAGGAAACAAAAAAGAGGACAGACAGACCTGGGCACCGAGAGCAGCAGATTTAGAACGATTTTCTGTGCCTTGCCTTCCAACAACAAACCCTCCTTGTTTACGCCCATAAAACTCGCTTTTTGACGAGGATGATAATGATGATCTCCCGGCTCTCAGCTTCAAGCCCTCCACTGCAGACGAGGAAATGATCGGATCGAGAGGAGATGCCCGATACTTGTGATGCTGCTGCTGAGGCCGGTGAATAGTACACGGCGAGTACATGCAAGTTTTGATCATTACCTCCGCCATCGAAGTTTCAAACTAGGGATCTCAAAACAGCCGGTAGGTGTGCGGTATAAAAAAATGAAACCCGAAATAGTAAACCTGATTCAGAAAATGGGGAAATGAATTTTCTCGAATCGTCTTTGCCTTGAAGAAAAAGGGTCGATTGATGTGAGGAAACGGTGGCGTGAGGCGCTGAAAAAGTTGGAAAATGAAAAGGGATGCGAGAGGGAGGAGCTGCCGTTATTTGGGCTTTTGTAAAGTTGGGGGGGGGGGGGGGGGGCTATAAACGGTTGGCTGAACAAGGAGATCCAATCCAACGATGGAGCGATGTGTCTATCTGGTCTGGTGGAAATAGATAGATAGATTGTTGTAGATGATAGACATAATGATGAAAGATTGAAAGGATATGTGGGGGAAATGGATAAGAGGGTAGTTGCCAGGAGGCAGCAGGCAGGAGGAGCTTGTTTGCGCTGGGTTTCTTCCTTCCTTCTATGGCGGATGGATTTTGTGTAGCCACGTGATCGGCTGCCTTTACTACCACGTGGCTCCACACACCAGTTCCACCCCTACCACCTCTGCTTCTTTTTTATTTTTCTTTTTTTTTTATTATTAGATTAGGCTAACTAAAACCCCGTGTATACTATGCACGAGAAGAGTGTCGGTTAAAGTCCCGTGCTATACAAGAAAAATAATATTAATTTATAATGCTTATTAAGCCAAAATTTAGTTGATTTGGTGTAACACTTTTTTTGGTGTTACATAACTACCAACCTACAACGATAACAAGTGGCATTCCAAAAAAAATTTGCACGTTTTTTTTTTTAAATTGGTAAGTAACTATTTACAAAAATATGCTTAATTTTCACAAGTTAAAATTCATCGGAAAATATATTCAAAAAAATTTAAAGGCCAAGTCTGGTACGATAATAATATTTTTCTAACTTATTTTTGGACACATATGTCTAACTTATTTTTCTGTTATTTAAAATTTATTTTACTGGATATAACAATGAACACGTATACGTGATGTTTGTACTATTAATTTTATTTTCGCACACGCATCGCGTGTGTCACGGTGGCTCGTTAATTATGAAATAAAAATAATAAAAATCATGAGGTTAGATGGTTAGAGATCATGAGGTTAAAAGTCATTTTGTGACCAATCAAAATTTAACACCTATTAAGTTTTATTTTAAAATTGTAAGAAATCAAGAAAATAATATTTGGAATTTGGAAAGTATAAAAGATGCCAATCGAATCCATATATATATATATATATATGGATGGATGTTTATGTCTTCGTTGCTAGTACTGTTTATTTATCTTCACCTTTTGTTTGTTTACTTTTCTTCTGGTTGCGTGGCATCACTACAATAAAAGTGTAAAAAAGAAGAAGAAAGAATACACAAGTGGATATGGACTCTCCAATTTCCATGTCCCCCACACAATATTTCCTTGACACACCACCTCCTAATCATGTTTTGCAATCTTCTTTCTTGAAAAGTTAACTTGTAAAATAAGAAAGGATCGAGTATTTCCTAAATGAAAAGTCCAATAGCACTTTGATGTTTTTGACTTTTTAGCTTCACTTTTAGCGTGTGCATACAATTGTATGGTTCTGACTATTTAATACCGCTGAATCACGAAAATTGATTAATTGAATAGAAAGAAGGGTTAAGGAAGACCGATGGTTATCATATAAACTATTTAGGCAATCTTAATTAGTCTAGATTTTTAGTCCCGAACCACCCATATTTCTACTATGGTGGAGGTGCATTCTTGTTTCATACTCGGTAATGATTTATCTAGTACTGTCACCACTAGTATCTTTCCTAGTACAGGTTCTTGAATGAGCCGATACCAAAGATGTCTCACAATACCATACTAGTTGTAACGCTCCAAAAATTCGGAGCTCCGCCGCCCCGAACTCTCGGGTCGTTAACCTACCAGATCACATCAAACCTGTCAAATATGTTCACTCATACTACAAAACATCAAATCCGACACCATCTTAAATTCTTCAAACACAAGCTTACAAGACTGCCTAAGCTCAAACTGTTAAAATCTAAGTTCTTTACAAACTCGAGTCCTTATGAATGAATCGACAGTACCGACCCACACAGGGGCCACATTACTTAGTAGTGATGGGCTCACTGGAACCTCACGCAGACTCTAACCCATTCCCGAACCTGCTACAACTTATCATCACCTGCAGAAGGGAGCCAAACAGAGGGTGAGCTTTTGAGAGCTCAGTAAGGTCGCACAAGGACTTCAAAAGATTACAACACGATTTCTGAGAATCCAACCGACGATGATTTTCAAACACTTCGAACAATCAAAACTTAACGATTTTCAAAACGATCAAAATTCATCATAAATAAAATGCCCAAAATAGACAAATACAAACGCGAAGGATTCCAAAACAATCAATGAAAACAAAATCATTTCCGAAGTTATCATTTCCAGAGTTTAACAAATCTTTCTCGAGGTATTCCAAACCAATTGAGTTAATCCTTTCTTATTCATTTTCGCAAAATCATGGTACAACAGAGAAATCTTTTCTATAACAGACACAAGACTTTCCAGAGCAGAGAAAATCAAAATTCAATGTTGATCCTGGGCGGTAACAATGCCACTAAGGCAAAGTTAATAGTGTACACATGCATGATGTACCAAAATACTAGTCCACTTGGGTACTAGCCTGCTTTTCCTGCAGGATTCAAACCAGCCTTATTACGCCCTCCCACAGAACGGAAACCCAGGTCAACAGAAAATCAGCAATATCAGTGAGCGTTAACATAAGCTCAAATCTCCGAAATCAATTCGGATTCCAATAACAATAATCATACTGACATAAGTCAGCATTCAGAATTTTCCAGAAGAAATCAAAATTTTCAGAAGAAAAATCACAAATAAACAACAAAAACGATTACGAATAATTTTCTAGCTTTAAGCACAACAATCCGAAAGAACGGATACAGACAATTGTCAAATCTGCTCAGCACACAATAACAGACGAGCATCAAAAGATTTCCAAATAATCGATTCAGGTTCAATATTAGGGTTTTCTGGACAAGAACATACTGATATCAATGCATACTTCAGAGTTCGACATTAATCGTAAGTAATTCAAAGGAGTACTTACAAATACTAGTTATCAAATAAGGGTTTGGACAAAAGTCCTTACCCAGGGTTCAGATAGAATCCATTACCTGGGTCCGCAGCTAAATTATCTTAACCGGAAAGTCTTTAGTTTTAACCTAAACGGAATAATCGAACCATTAGAACACAGACTATAGCAAAATATTATAACTTAATACAGACTCACGCATACTCCCAAAATGAACCTCCTCTCACCGGGTATGTAAAATTATCGAAACGCCCCTAGCATGTAAAATTACCAAAATGCCCCTCTCAGACTTAAATTACCAAAATGGTCTTCCCATAAGTAGAATCACTGAAATAAGCTTCCCACATGTAAATTTATGCAAAAATACCTTTCTTAGGTCAAACTACCAAAATACCCCCTTCGAGGTGGCAAATTACCAAAATGCCCCTGGGGGTTTCCGGCATCGGAAAAATCTCAAAAACATCTTAAAACGCTATTTTAAGCATCCTAATATCATTTATGGTCTAAAAAGTATGTTAAAAAATTTTTGCCCGAAAGTCCCGAACCGGTGTCCAGACCGAGCACTAAAAGACCAGTTTCAAAAAAATAGCTATCAGCCTCAGAATGGTACAAAGTTTTAGATAACGAATCATATCAGTAAAATAGGGTTTTTATAAAATTTTCAGATTAAAATAGCTTGGTTTGGTATGCTAATTAAATCAGGAATTTCTCCTAATCGGTGCCCTAATTTAGCGCCCTTCGTAGACATTGAAAATTCTCGAAACATTATAGGGCGTACGTCTCGTGAAAATATTAGGGGTTACAGTTTTGGATTTTGTCTCATTTTGACCTTAACCATTTATTAAAATTCATTGAAAAACTGCCTAATTTAATGTCCATCTTTAGCGACAATAACCGTTACTATTTTAGATTAACTCACACACTAAAACACATGTTTCACACATAGTCTCTTCTTCTTCAACCGAGACCCAGGCTCATACCTACGCACACACTCCCACAGTTACACACTTCACCCATTACACCCACACAATTTCACATACTTACACACCTAAAAACACATCATTTATACACGAATTACACTCACAAACATCCGTAATCCACCCACCGTCAAGAACACACACACAATCACCATGACCATCCCCCATCCGAACACACGAACACAGTATATACACACACATCACATCTGCACACACTGAACTCTCTGTGCACTTCATTCACGACTCCAAAACACACACTTAGCTCACACCCACTCACACTAGCACCATCCCTCACACTGCACACACACCGAATCACTCACAATTCACAGAAATTCACACGGCCAATCCTGCATATACACATTCACAACCAACTAACATACCCACGGCTGCCATACACAGTGCACCCACGCACAACTCATCTCCCACACACAATTCCACCCACAGATAATGCACAAATACGTAAAAAAAAACATACGCAACTCTCACCTACCTAATTGCAATTATTCACTAACGCAAGAGCACAGCATAACATGGAACCCCACTGCCCGTAACCCACTGAATTCACCCGAGACCCAAACACAAAACTTAAATTCAAAAAGCTAAGAAGAAGAGGCATGAATTACCCTTGAACCTTCTTTCTCTGCTCTGTTTTCTTCTTCTGCTCTCTCTTTCCCTTTCCCGAACTCCTTTAAATTTTATCCCATGTATTTGTTTAATATAAAACTTCATTAGTCATCAAGGCAAGTGGTAGGAGGTGGCATCTACGGGGTCAATTCCCCTAAAACTTGACACCTAATGCATATTTCCAGAAATTACAAATTAACCCCCAAAATTTCAAAATTTACATTTTTGCCCTAAAATTCTTTAAGCTCCAATATGCTAGTAATACCCGGGCATTGCCCAAAATTAATGCTCGTCTATTTTTCGGAGCACCAATGGTTATTTTAACTTGCTTCCGAAGTTCGGGATATTACACTAGCCTTCCGCGACCATTGCTTATGAAATCATCTGATGGAATTGGAAGACATGTGGCTATAGTTTATAGACAATTATGTTAGGTTCCGGTCGATACCGGCCCTTTTTGCGTCTGCGATAATAAAAACAAATGTTTTGTAATGCTTGACCCATAAAAGAACACCGTTGATACTGCCAGACACATAGCATGTCACGATAATGAGTACAATGGCGAGATTTTTCAGCTTTATACCCAAGTGAAAATAAAGAGATTAAAGTGAAACATTGGTAAATATCGGCAAAATAAGAGCAAGATTTGTACCATTTTCATGCCAAAAAGCGTAAAAACGTTCACTTACCTTCACCTCTTACCTTCACCTCTGCTCATGGTCACCTTAAGAAGTAGCAAATGGCATAACAAGTTTTTCAAAACTGACTTTATACGGTACAAGCATGATGACTATGGAATTGCATTAGATTTTAAGATTTTAACGGAGAGAAGATGCTATTTCCGTCACATTTTTTTTATTTTTTCACTCTCTTTTTGTCGCTGACAAACATTGATATTTATGATGACAAGCACAAGGGTGAGTCAACATGTTATGTTAAGGGGTGAGAATAGCCTTCTCCGTTCACAAATTGTTGTTAACGGTAATGAGAGTGTACCTTTATAAAATCCTAGAGAGTCGTTACGAGATTTATATTGAAATTTCTATTTATCCTCAAGAATCAACTCAGCAGACCAAGCCATACTATCAGCTAAGCTTGTCAATATTCAAATAGATCTGCTGGTCATGTTCAGGTTTGATTTTCGTTGACAATGCTTAGATTTAAGTAGAGACAAATGCCTACATGGTCCCCGAACTATTGCACTTTTGCTATATTAGTCCTCTACCTTAAATTTGCTCTCGTCATATTCGTTTTAACTTACAAATATTAGCCACATCTGGCTTTTTGATGATTTCCATCCAAATTTTAACATTTGTCGCATCCATAGTTAAGGTACTACATTCATTTCTCTATAAGAACCTTTATTATGATCCCAAAATCAACGTACTTCTGAATTGTTCCCTTAACTAAATTTAAGCGTTCATGGTTATTTAATATTGCATCATTTGGCAGCTTTGACCTTTTGGTCACTTCATCTCTTTTTCCGCTTCCTTGACCAACATCTACATGAACTTTTTTTTCAGCCTTGACAACCATAACCACCACCGCGGCCTACCAACCACTTCTTTTATATCCACCAACAATCACCTCTACCATGACAATAATTCCTCTGCGAATGTCGAATACACGTCTAGCTGTGCCTGTAAAGTATAACTCATAACTCACTTTTGACACCATCTTCTTTGCCCTACACCCATCATTACAACCAACCTATATTTCAATATTCTTCTTTTTAGCAGTAGACTCTACCTCCATTAGTTGATGTATAAATTAAGGATAAAAATCAAAATTTTAACGGGGTAAATTAGTAAAAATTCTTGACGTAGACACTTCCTAAAGATCTAACAGTTGCAAATTGACGTCTACCGTATATCACTCTGATTTTAATAATGTTAATTTGAATATAATGATTTGTATATCTAAATTTGTGATTTCAGTAATAGAGGCTAATGTGTTGCGGTCGCTATCCGAGGAGTATAGCATGATGTTGGTAACTCAAAGGGGAAGGGTGATTGTCATGTCGGATTAGCTATTAATTTGTTGTATTTACGTTTTGGATTTGCGTCCAATGTGGTAGTTGTATGGAAGGAAGGATTGGTACGGAGCTGGTTGTGTTGGTAGCAAGGGAAGGGGGGTCAGTGGTGCATAGCAAGTACATAGCCACCTTATGGAGAGCTCAGTGATTATGGTACTAAAAGACTATGGTCATGGTAGTGGCTTATTCGATGGGGCATAATTTGCCCTTTTTATCAATGTCCAAAATCAGAGTGAAGTTATCGAAAGGACGAACCTGACCAATTTATGCAATGCTAAATGACAATGGCGCAAAAAAATTATTCGTTTGAAAATTTCCCAGCCCCATCCGATGAAAGCAGACTACAGTCGTCTCGTGCAAGCTCCTGAGAAACATATCGGTATTCTATTCATCCTAAATATGGTGATACCTCTGAGTACCAAGTGCCTTTGGTACTCGATAGAGGAAAGATAGTCATATACAAAGAGATAGCCCCTAGTCTCGAGGACTTTTTTGGGAATGTGATCTGCCTATAATTGATATAGGGACTAATTCATCAACATATTAATAGTTCACGGCTTCTGCTTCTTGAGAAATGACTTTAGTGCCCCAGCGTTAGAGCCACAAACGCTAAAAATGGATGAAAATGGGTAAAAGGACGTATGTGGTCTACCATTTGTTAGTTAAAGACCATAACATTGAAAACGTTGGTTGAATGACGGATGTAGCGAAAAGGCAATAGCGCAGGACCCATGTAAAAATTTGTCTCCATTAAGTTTGACATCGGCTTGTTTAACTTACAACTTGAGTTGAGGAGGTCGGAGTCTAAATGAGTAGGTTAGCTTGCTTTACTCATGTATACGAAGATTGTGTACTACTTTTACACAACAATCAAAGCAAAATTGCTTTTGTTTATAAATCTTAAGGATTTTACGCTCAGGTCCTTGATGTTTAGGGTAAAATTACAAACAAGGCACAAAGTTTAAAAATGTAATAGACCGTCACCAACAACTTTGAAAATGTATCAACTTTGTCCATCCATCGTTGACCCATTAAGAAAGTTTGTTCTTTTGCTAATTTCATGAATAGGTAATTATAAAATTCCAACACTGCCTTTATACAACATATACGCAAGTGTACATACTAAATAAACTTTGAAATCCTAGTTCCAAATAGGGTATAAAACCCTTATTCCCCAATTTTCAGCAACTAGCCTTCAACCCTATGCCCATATCTGCCTTCAATCCTATAAAGTCAAATCCACATGAATAATCTTTCATCACCTCAAATCAGATCAAACGACAAGATTAGTAAAAGTATTGGAGGCACAAATTTATAAACCGCTAGATACTAATGCGTCATTAGAGACGCAAAACCATCATCGCGACGAGGTGGGTTGGGTGGGGAACAATGATGGTTAATGAATCAATGGCGATGTGTGGGTTTTGGTGATGAATCCGCACATTGCAACAGATGGGAGGTGGTGGCAGAGGAAGATCTTAATGGTGGCGTGAATTGGAGCGGCTAACGAGGTGATTGTAATTATGAGTATGTTTGGGTGGCTAAGGGCATCAGTGGTATGTGGTGACTGTGTGAGTGACTCTGTGTGTGTCTGTCAGCCGACAATCAAGGATGAGGTGGAGTTGACGGTGCTTAGTGGTGGTACTGTGACGTTGGGTTGCTGCGCTAGTTGTTAGTGGTGGTGCTGTCGTGATAGTTGGAGATGACTCATCACCCACCACCAATTGGCTTGATGATGAAAAAGTGGGGTTTGACAGGTTATGGTTGGGAGTTGCGAAGAGGGGCTGTTACAATGGTAGTTGCGAGCTTGTGATCGCAGAGTTTGGAGAGCTTGTGGTGATGGCAGCGTCACTGATTGAGAGTCGATGACGATGAAATTGTTAAGAGGTATTCACAGCAAGCTTTGAGTGGTTTTGGATCGGATCTGACTAGCTCTATGGTGGTTGAGCGGGGCAACTAGCGGTGAGCGCCAAATGTGTGGTTGAGGTTGATGATGGCGATACAGACACGATGGTGGTAATGTTGTTGATGGTAGTGTTCCTAAAGAGAAATGGGATAAATATAAAGATGACCTTCAAAAAAATTACCTTCTAAGTCATTGGCAATATAGTCATTTTATTAAGATCGTTATGATTTTTATGATTCCGTTTGGTCGAGAGATATTCCTGTTATTCGTAAAAATTAATAGACAATTAATCCTTTTTATTAATCCTTTTTAAAATGACAAAGATACGTGTGAAGCAAACACACGAGAAGGAAAGGACAATGACAAGTGGGCATCCGTTTAAACTCCAATAATAATTTTCTTCATTTATTTATTAGTAACTCCTTTTCAGATTCTGTCTTGAGCATATGGACGAGGAGTCAAGATTCCTCCCACTTTTCTGTGAAATACTTGAACCCTTCTCACCTCTTTGAGTCTCCGATTCTCCCCACGCACACACCCACACACACACACATGTATATATGCCATGGCTCTCTCAGGCGAAGAGGATGATACAGTGTCCATCCCGCTCTCGCGCTCTCGTGCCGACCCACCATTTCTATGTACCACTACTCCTTAATAGCCAGCAAAACAAGTAAAGAGGACAAAGGTAATGCAGTGTCTATACATTTCAATGCCCATACGTTCGTCACTGAATTCGTGCAATGGACATGCCTGCTATTTTCCTATTGCTAATGTGAATACGCATAAGAAATTACAGCTAAACGTTCTGTTTTGTCCCCTAAAGACGATGATGGTGTGTTATGTCATTTTATTAACCACATTGAGCTAGCTATTCATAAATTTCTTAGTTGCCTGGATATATAAGGACTTGATATAAAGCAAAAATTACTATGTCGATTAAATTGCTGTTCAATTGTGACATTGCCGTTTAATTTAGTAAATGACCTCTTGCTGCTTTCTCGTTTGGGATGCTCCGGTTTCTTTTGGTTGTTGTTGTATCTTCCTATGGTGTTGAAAGTATTCGAGACAGACTCGAATTTGTATGTGCGTGAACACGTGCAACGCGGAAAAATCACCTACACGAATCTCTGGGATCTCTTCGCTGTTTCACGTGCCAACAAACATCACGATGAACGCCCCACGGGCCCAATCCATATTTCCACGTCCAAGAGTCATTTCTCTCTTCTAGCTAGGTATAGAGAAGAATGGAAAAGGTTGAGAGATGAGTCTTCCCTCTCCCTTCCGTTTCTCTGTTTCTCGGCCAAGGGACATCCGTTTTGTACTATCTCACATAAGATAATTAGGAAATCCATTGGGTTACACCCATTAACAATCTCGATGCCTTTTGGCTTTATGCGATATGGGCATACGGGCTAGACCAGAACTCCAACATCTCCTCTTGCACATGGCAGGACAACGTTGCTTCACATATTTCTCTCCGCACTCCTCTGCCAATGAGTAAATTCTTACGAACTAATGGACGGTGCGACCACCGAGCTCATCTACAAGTTGGGAGCTTTAAGCTAGAAACTCATTAAGGTTAGAATAAAGACATTAACAACCCTAGAAAAGAACCGAAAAAGTGACTCATAGAGCCCTAGTTTAGATGACATCGGTCCAAGCATCTCTTATAAGCTAAGAGCTATGCTCGACTCTAGTTGCTCGCACTATGTATTTACAGTTATGTCTAGCGAACAAGGTGACATAACTGGTCGGCCGGTAAATATAAGTGTTGGGTGTGTAACCAAAAGATCTCCCTTTGCCCTATTATCACTCGGATATAGATTAGCTGCTTTCCAGTATTGCTTCTTTATACCGAGTCAAGTATGGTACTTGTAACATGCCAAAATAGCTAGCACTAGTCTGAGTCTTGATGATATAGTCAAAGGTCACAAGGGCATTGGTTGAGACTTAAGTTACCTCTAAGACTCACACGATTAGGAAGTAGGGATCCATTCACTAACCTCCTAACCTGTCTTTTAGCACATCTCATATGAAACACAAGCTATGATGGAGTGGCTCACGTAGAGCGCATGTCAAAACTCTACTTAAACACCATAAGGATCTTGGTTTAGTCGCTATTAAGCGCCTAACCTGACTTCAAGTGATGCCTCTTAACTAATAAGTTTTCAATAGAGATCTCATATTTGGCTTCCAACCTAGGCTTCTATGGACTATGGGTTTATCCACACTCCTTCTCCTGACAAGGTTATAAGACCTCATCTTAGTTCCAATAAAGCCGACATGTTATTCAAGTTTTACTTCCACTCAGAAGCGCCAGAACTTAAACCATCTCATCTCTACTCGTCATCCAAGTGCCAGCAGATGGCTTGTGTCTGTCAGCCAATCTTAGCTTGTTGACATGCTAATGTACCACGAACTGAAAATCATGGTTATATATGCTAGTTCTTGAACCAACATCTATATATGAAAATTATAAACAATGTAGAACATGTTGTCTGCATTTATGCTCTTAGAATATCCAACTAACGATCAACTACTCTTACATATCACCAGATTTTTGAAGTTCTCGATCATGGGTATAGTGAAAGAATTAGTCTTATATGAACATGTATTAAGATCATCTCATGTTTGTGCAACTATTGTAAAAATTGCATGGCATAATCACGCTAATGGTAATCTTTGGCAAGAGCAGTCCTACAATGACTACAATAAGTCATCCACTCAAGAGAGCCACATGACCGAAAAACTGTAAGCATCAACACAAGGACATATATCTATATAACTGTCTTATAACTACCTATGATGATCAACCTTTGCAAGGTCTAAGGTGCGCTCTTCTACTGGCTTGCCTTCCAACAAGCAAGAAGTCACACCTAGCTGACTTTACAAGATAAGTGCAAAACAACTTCATGGTTAAAACACTCTAGTGTCGATCAAGGTATCAACGGATATTCCCAGATATGTCACTTAAAAGAAGCGGCATAACAAGGCGATTGGAATCGAGTCTTCCAAATTCAACACATACTAGCTATTCCGTTTCTGAAGGTAATAAAGATCAGGACGGAAGTGTGTGTTGGTAATGCTTAAGAGTCTTTCTTTGGTATCTTGCTAGCATATTCAATGATAGTACCTCCGAAACTCGACCTCACTTCAAAAGAGAACAACCAGGTGTAGTGGTGGCACTAGGAAAAACGAGGTCATTCTTACAGCTAAGCATTTGTTAAACATCAAACTATATTGCCAATACTTTGCTTTTGTAGTTGGGAAAGAGCAATCTTGATCACCAATCACCATAAAGCTCATGGCTTGAGGTAAGATTTCGGCATCTGCCTTGTTTATCGTGAAATTTGTAGATCGATAATACAAGGTTTCGCTAGTTTAGCAATTGGTTATAGGTCATAGCGGAAACACTTGCGTAAGCAGGTTTTGCTCTCTGCTTCCTTTGACCAAATCATGAAGTGACTGATATACAAAGATCATGCCCTCTACTTCAGCATCGAGAAGAACTACCCGCATTTTGTAGCAAAACTTCTGAATCTCCAATGAGACAAAGGTGCATAATGAATGTCACTCACTTTGAGGGAGTATTGCTATTCACCAATCTCATCTTCTGTGAAGAACAACACTGTGTTAAAACAATTACTTCTTATATGCTAAGCAGTACTAAAGTTAGGTAGAAGATTAACCATTCCCAAACACAACTTGTCGGTAAAAAATTGGTCATGTGCTCTTATGGAAACTATCTCAATTATATGCTAGTAATATTTTGGAGAAAAATGTGAGACAATATATTAACGGAGGATATAACTAGCCCTTTAGTCTCAAGTGAGATGATGTTGAGGCGTTATTGTAATCAATTACATGAAAATATGCCCATCAAAGCCAAACGATAGGGATATATGTGTATGTGATTTGCATCAACTATGGATTTGCCATAGTGGTGCACCCCACGGACTAGTAGGCCCCACTAAGCAGAAAGATTTTTTAACAATTCCTAATAGTTCAAGAAATTCCATGAATTTTCAACGACTTTTAAGCCTCGAGGAGTTTGAGGAATTTCCTCATTCTCAACCAGGCTACCTAAAACTAGGAGCTAAATTCTGGACTAGACTACTAAAATGATTCTTTCTTTCTATTCCTTTATCTTATTGTTGTTGTTCTCCTTTAGGAAGTCACTCTTTAGCTCTTCACATCTAGTGACTTTAATTCACTTTTTAACTCTTCACGTCTAGCTAGTGCACAGTACCTTGTAAAAAGACACAATACTTCTCCTTCAATAATATCTTCTCTCTCTAGCATTAAAAAGTTGTGAATATAGGTCAATGAAATCTATGATTTGATTCTGATCCACGAAGGATCTACTAACAACTCATGGTTCATAAGGAAGTGCTTTTGATTAGAGAGTACTCAGTTTATGATGTAGGCAACGTTTCAAAATGAAAGACTTACTTTTGCCTCCATCAGCTTAACTTTTCCATATAATCCTCGATTCCTTTACTTTGCTAGCCATCTTGCTGCAGAGTGACAAGGAGTCAGTATTATATGTTAGGATTCATCTCATAGACCCCCTGTCAAAGTAGTCATTGATGTCTGTTGCCACAAAAGTCTTGTTCAAAAGATTCTCAATGAATTTTTAACCTAATGCAACCAACGATTCTGAACTTTGGGAGACCTCGATTACAAGGCTCTTGTCTATTTTTTTCGACCAAACTTACGGCCTAAAGCAACCAATGCTTCTGACGTTTTGGGAGATTATTTAGCTATTGCCGCAGCTTATATAACTGATTATTGAGTGATAAGTTTAGAAACCTCTTTATTGCTCTCATTGGGTATGTCACTAATACAAAAGCGTATCTTCTAACTCATAAAATGCCTAGATGATTTTCCTTAAGATTCTGTACTTTATTCCACAACCAAGCCATGTTTGCAGGTGGGCAGATTTGTTTAGCGAGTTAGCTTAAAAGTTTTTTCTAGCTAACAAGCACCTGACTAAGTATGGTTGAATCTAGCCTATGTTACATGGACTCGGCACTTTGGTTAAAATATCATGTCGACACGACAAGACACGGATACGGGTGTGGGATTTGTACCGGACACGCCATTTGCTAGACGGACACACTACATAGTCGATTGGAGAGGCATCTCTAGAAAACTGTCGCCGTGGATGATGGAAGATGAAGGTCTAAGGAGGAAGAAGGCGCAGAGTCCAGATCTAGGTAGGGGAGAGAGAGGAGAGAACGCCATGGGTGATGGAAGATTAAGGTTGAACGAAGAAGAAGAAAATGAGGAGTCCAGATCTGAGTGAGAGAGAGAGAACCATACCTCGAGGTCTGACTTGTGGATAGGCATGTGGGTTATAATAAAATGAAATGTCCAAATTTTTTTTTTTTTTGGTGAAGTAAGTCGTTATGATTCAATCAGAGTGCGTATAATTTATCGACTCCACAACAAGGATTCGAAGGGGGGGAGGTCAGAGAACTATACCTCGAGGTCTGACTTGTAAATAAGCGTGTGGGTCATAATAAATCACATGTTATTCGTATCTTTTCCGCAATAGATTACATGCTACTTTTTCATAATATCATATTCACCCCTATAGTTTGTTCTAATCTTATATAAAGTACTATTTAAACATAAGTGTTCTATCCGTGTCTGTGTCCAAAATCGGATTTGTGTCCATGTGTCCTGTAATTTCAGAAATTGGCAAGTCCGACACTCGTAGACGTGTCCATCCGGACACCGACACTGAGTCCATGTAACATAGAATCTAGCATGCCACTACATGGAGTTAAACCACACAAAAACCACCATAAAAGATAGAATTATTTGCTACAACAAAATTCAAAGAAATCATATGTCATTTTTTTTTCTTTTCTCAACATATTAAAGGTTTTGCAATTTGCTCCTTTGCAAGATAAATCTAGCATTTGCAACATTTCTAATTGAAGGCTCTACAACTTAACCCTACTATTTATAACAATGACAGTCATTCCTAGTGTGGAAATACTAAATTATTGTAAACCTTAGTAGCTTTACTCTTTTACACACTCGGTTACCAGCAAGAATGCATGACATACTCAACTACCCTACTTTATTTTTCTAGTGCAACTTGCTCACAAAATCTAGAATCTATTAAAGAGATATCGAACAAGCTTATACGTACAAGTTTTTGGACAAATTATAGTGAGAAATAATGCTTAGGAGTAAGGAATTCGACTCAGTCCAATCATGAGTGGTGCATCCTAATTCCTAACTTAGCTTTCATGTGCTAGCTTGGTTTTATCAGTTTCACCAATGTTCTCATCAGCTGGCCTTTGCCGTCCAAGGCGCATATGCTTCGACCTCTTTATATTGCTCACATTGGCCATAGATGCTTGGTGTGAACTTTTATGGATGTGTGGGAAGCTAATTATTTAGCAGCCGTTGAATGCTAAATTCTCAAGCTCACTGTTGCATGGCTTTGTCGAGTTTATCAACATCCAAGCTGCCAACATCTTAACCCTTGCACGCTTTACAATAAAGATAATTAAAATTAATACTAGAACTTATTGCACACATGTCAGTTTACTACTAGTTAATTTTAATTAGAATTGACACATACAAACCCTTAGATGCAGTGGTGTTATAAAGAGGTGTCATGCAAGAATGTCAACTATAGCACTATAGCAATATTAAACATAATTCTAGCCATATATTAGGATATGCACGATGGACATAAAACTAGGACAATCTTATATTAGCTTATTTTTTTGGTCTGAAATCAAAATGCAAAAAGAACTATACATAGTGCATAAGGAAACTTTGCTTTGCTCGAAATCACCTTTAGGCTACATACTTTAAGCTACCGTAATCGAGTTCGACTTCCTTCTGAAATATGATTTTTTTAATACAATAAAATAGGAAGGGTAGCGTCTACCTGTGAAAAGCCTATTCATATTTATGTTCATGCGGGAGGCAAAACCCCGCTTACAAGCCTTGCCAATTACAACACATCACTGACATTCCTACTACAATCTCTTTCTCAAAAAATAAATAGAGGGTTCTGCTCTAACTTAAGGGAAAAACAAAGGTTTGCCTCGGTCTATATCCCATTGGGGAGTCCATATAACCGTATGAACTCTAAATATCAATGTTGTAACCACATTCCATAAACGTGCACACTAAAAGGTCGTTAGGAAGGTGGCGCATCCTTCTCTCTCTAAGGAAATAGGCTTCGGCCCAAGAAGAGTCCTAGGGTTGTAAACATGTGCGCCAAATGCACTACAAGCATAAGAAATAACTCCCACTCACTTGGACATGTATGGCATGGGAAACAATATCATTCAACAACTATACATGTATGCATTCTTAAACGAAATTAAATTAACAAGCTAGTCTTAGGAATAACAATTAATAAGCCATTTAATTCACAACGAAATGAACTAAGAGTGCCATATTTTTTCAAGAAATGCCACAATCAGAATACAATATCGAGGAAAATATTCTATAGCAAAAAAACTGATTTTCAGGCATTTTCTTGATATCCTCATGATTTTTTAAGTTGAATAAGTCACACTAGTTCTAAAGAAAGTAGGATTTTGATAACCCAAAATTACCCATAAGGTCAAATTAAAAACGCAATCAGAAAATAATGATTTCTGAAACAAAAAGGACTCTCTCTGGGAAAAGAAATTTAGGATGTTTTGAACACCAAAAAAAAAAATTGGAAAACTATTTAGCACGTAATTTAGAGGGGTGTAATCGTTTAAAAAATTGGTATGACAAAGAAATTGGTGCCACCAAGGACATGTGCCGCACGTGAGAAAGCACAGCTCGGGTCTGCTCTCACGCAAGAGGCACCTCCCCATCTCCTCCTCATTTATTTATTTATTTTGCAGGAAACTCAAAGAACACACGTGCTGACAGCGATGCGTGACCAACACTTTTTGGTGGTGGTTGGGGATGGGGATGGTGTTAGTTTCCTTTGCTTTTCAATAAAAAAACGGTGTTGAGCTTAAAATCTGGTCTTGTTCTCGTTGAGACACTGTTTGAGTAAATAACAAATGGAGCAAGAATTGGGAAGATAAAGCACTATTCATCTTCTCCAAGTCTCCACACAATAATCAGAGATTCAACCTAAATACCCTAGATTTTGAAAAACCTGTAATCCCGCTCTCAATCGTTGTCCAAGGATTCAACTAAAGCCAAAGCCTTACTTAAAACATCATCTTCCTCTCAACACTTGGATCGGGTAAAGCCTATCTCTCTAATGAAATTACAGAAGATCTCCTTTAAGATCAAACAATTTTATTGAATTGAGTATGATTGTATGTGTGATGGCATCTACTATACTTGGAATATCAATGAACCTGGATTTCAAAGGTACAAACCAAAAACTGTAAATCAAGTCGAGGTGAAAACAGTTTTTGGACAAAAGATTTGGGTTTTAAAGTAGGTTTGAGATATCTTTTGATTCCGTTGATAGTCAAAATTTACAGATACAGCCTACTGTACATATGTAACAACACATATGAAGGCCATCCAAGGAATCCAAACAAAATATAACATGCCATTGAAAAGCTATTTAAACTCTAAAAATATAACTTCTAAATCATAGAGGAACTTTACTATTTAAGCGTGTTAATTATGGCATAACAAACATTACATAGGTCCGAAAATAGCTTCAAAGCTCTGCTACCAATTAAGGTATATGAGACTTACTCTGATACGCTTATGCGTGAACACTTATATTACAAACTGGCGGAAAATCACGAACACCAATCTCTAGGATTTCATCACTACTTCACGTGCCAACGTACATCACGAACAAACTCCCATGGGTTGGACCCCACAGTGGCATATGGGCTAGACCCGGTACCAAAGGGTGTCTAATTGTGTAGCTGAAAACTGTAAAGACTATCTTCCAGTGCCTCTCTTAGTCTATGCTCCCATTCATCTTGTTTCCTTGACTAATGAATTTTGATCCACAACTTAAGTCCAGAGATTCTAACACGCATTATGATTCGATGGTGCACTTTTTGTTTCCCTAAGGAACTTTGATACCTCATGCTAGACCTGTACTGTATAAAGCACTTCGTAGCAACTGTATACTAATTTGAACTGCATTGCTGGTTTTAATGCAGGAACTTTGACAAGCACTTTCCATTTCTGGAATGCACGCACGGGTATTGGGAGCTACATGCCTTCTAATTTCTTGTTTTGTACATGTGTTGTCCCTTGAACTAAATATGTAAGGCATACAGGGTGCAAATGCAAAAGTGAAGAATTGTAGAAAGCATGATTGCCCCTGGATATCAGTGTGCTACGTTGCCACAACTATTGCCCGGCTCGGTGACTTATTTTAGATTCAAAACAAAAAACTTTTACCATGACATAGCCCCACATCATAAGTTCTCCAGTCGTACCATCTCCTGGATCCCAATACTTAATTATCCTTCTCTAGTTACACTTACCAGTCCCTCCACCCAACACCTTGCCCTTATTACAAGGTGCAAAACCCGAAGTTTGACTGATTCAGATGGTGATGGTGGCGATGACGCTCTTAAGAAATTTCAGAAACCTCAACAAGTCGACAAAGAAAATCAGGAGAAGAGCTTCTGGGCTGCCGTTGGCTTGATCATTGGCACCGCTGTAGGGCCTGGAATGCTAGGTTTACCTGCAGCAACCATAAAATCTGGCCCACTTCCATCAACCGTTGCCATCATCCTCTCATGGATTTATGTCATCTCCTCAATCTTACTTGTCGCGGAGCTCAGTTTTGAGGTTATGGAGGAAGACAATCTTCCTGAGGTCAGCTTCACCCTGCTTGCAACAAAGACATTGGGAAACCGTCTTGGTACTTTTGTAGCTTTAGTCTACGCATCCCTGAGTTTTTCCTTGCTGGTGGCATGTGTTTCTGGTATTGGTTCTATTGTGTCTCAGTGGTTCCCATGGATGTATCCTGCAGTTGCTCACGCGGTGTTCCCTTCTGTTGTTGGAATTGTACTCTGTTCATTTCCATTTAAGGCCATTGATGCTGCCAACAGGTTTCTATGCTGCATCATGCTTTTTTCAATAACTGCACTTGTAGCTATTGGTTTGTTTGTGGGGAGAACCAACATATTGAGTTCCTTTACACATGCCTCGTGGGGTCTTTCTTCAATCCTGCCCGCTATACCTGTAACTGTACTTACTTTGGGGTTCCATGTAATCACCCCTTTTGTGTGTACGATTGCGGGGAATACTGTTACTGAAGCTCGGAGAGCAATACTTTCTGGAGGGCTTGTTCCATTACTCATGGTTTTATCATGGAACTCAATTGTTTTAGGTCTAGGTGGGACTAATACTGCCTCATCTTCTAATGATCCCATCTCACTCCTGCTTTCTGTTAACTCGTCTGCTTTAACAGCTATTCAAGGTTTTGCCTTCACAGCACTGGCAACTAGCTTAATAGGATATGCTGTTAGCTTCCCAAAACAGGTGGTTGATACTTTGGAGTTGATTTTTGGAAGTTTCAGTTTAAAACAACATAGTTGCTATGAATCTACTGGAAATGCAGGTGAGATTTCAGATACTAGTTGTTCAGAACTTAAATCAGTAAATGGATTTAGGCCGTTGCAGAGCATTGTCATGCCACTTGTACTTGGTGTTTCTGTGGTCATAGCTTCATTCTTTAGCTCAACTTTTTCAAGATCCCTTGACTTTGCTGGTGTCTATGCAAATTGCTTTCTGTTTGGCATCCTTCCTCCAGTAATGGCATATATTTATCGGTCCAAGAAGAAACGTAGGTATGTCAAAACTACCTGATTCCTGTTACTTGATTTGTTTTGCTTAAGAGCATTGGAACTAAATTGAAGAGTTCATATTAAATATATCGCATACTTATTCTTTACGTATTCACAACTATGTGCAGTAGGTTCTGTATTGGTAGGCAGTAGTATCAAGATTGTCGTTAACATACTGGAAAGGCCTTTCATTTGCACAAAATTTTCACGCTTCATCTTTAACTGCTTGGTGATTTGATCTTGAGCTACTAAGGCTGAATGAATGCCTCAGTCCCAGAACAGAAGTTTTAAGTTTTTCCTTCTTATTAGGGGGTGGACCTCAATACTGAAAATGTCTGTGTTTCAGAATATACCTTCGTTAAAGTGAACTCATTAATGGAAACTAAAGCAAAATATAAGAAGGTGATGGAGTAGGCCACTAACCAATGTCAGCCAATTAAACGTTTTCGTGAAAGTCGAAAGCACATACAAAACAGAGGACATAATGATATTTGGAAAACTGCCAAGTTCAGTGGTGAGATCCAATATTTCAGTCAACCTTTGCAAAGATGAAAGATTTTTAAGGTTCACCATAGGGGTTTTTAGTACAAAGACCTGACTGAATGAGAAGTCTATACACTTCGATCAGTTGATCAACCTTTCTTCAACTTCACACATAAAATTGTAGTTTCTTATCTCTGCATGGTTGTGTTTTGCAGGTCATCCATCTTACCAGGGGGTGATGGTGCACTTCTACTTCTGTTTAGCATTGCTGTGGTATTAAGCATTTGGCACTAGATTGGATGGGTAGCAGCAATATCCAAGAGAAAGAGCGCTCCTTTGACAATCAGGCATTCAGCTATCTATCTATGTTGAACTGAAGTGCTTCCCTCATTTCTTGCAGAGATCCCACATAACTGAAATGGATAGTTTGGAAAGCACTTGGTGCAGTGCCCTTCTGTCTAGTTCCAACCTGGTTAGTATTTTTCAAGAAAAATTCAAGATCTACGCCTGCGCCTCAAATCAAATGAAGCAGACATGACGTGTTCTTTGTATCGATTCAAGGGTGTGCAATGCATTGGTAATCATAATTCCCAACGCTTACTGCCAGGAAAAGCAGCAAGCAGGAAGACTCGCAACCTGTCCGTGTGCAAGTCCACGGAACATGCATTTTTGTACCGGATCAAAGAACCAGGTTATATTTTGTGGTTCAAAAATTTTACTGTGACACAGGAATTTATGTATTTCTTCTTAATATCAATTAGTAAATTTAGTGAGAAATGACTGATAGCGAATATTTGTTGTTGCCTAAATGGTAAAGATGGAGCAAAGTTTATTGGTTGGATGAGGTTGCACCACCTAATGAGACTATTGCACCAAGTCATATCTATCGTTTAATGATGATTATAGATTGGTACCCAGCTTATCCAAACGGGCGATGGCGCAAGGTCTTTGAACCAAAGAAAGGTAAAGCCGGTGAACAAAGTACATTAGCGGCACCACTTTCAACGGTGCAATTGATTTCATATGCTCTTATCGCAAGGGGCAAACATAGAAAAGCCTACCAAATCCACATCCTTCAACCTCTGCATTTATGTACTTACTACCTCTTGCTGTATATGGACCAACTGAAATTATTTAATTTTCAGACAACCATTTTCACAGCTTGTTCAATTATACAACCAACTTTGAAGATGACAACTAAGACTACTGTTTATACAAATGAATTACCCTCATCACCTAAACATGTACTAGAACCAAATAGCCAACCATGGTCACGACCAACTTTATCCCATTCAAGAATGCCTCCCTTAGGGCCAATTCAGTTGACACCGACAGATTGTGATTGCTCAGTCTACTATGAGAAAAATAGCCATGCAATACTTTTACAAGAAAGGCACCCTCAAGTCAGACTTGATTTAATTGTTTTTTGGCGGGTAACATCGGATGTAAATCGGCATCTATCTCCTTTGCAACTGATATCTATAGAGCTCAATTACGATGCCTACTGTATTGAACCATGTTATGATTCCAACAAAATCTAATTTCTTGCTCTTTTAGCTTGTCTTCCAACAACTAAAGGAGGCACTCTATTGATCTACCTTTGCATTTCGTGTCCAGACACATGTATATCAAGACTGCTACAAGAAGGAATTTTAGCAGAAATATAATTACATGTTGTACTTACATAATGCTGTTTGATGGGCTTATAAACAGTCGTCATGACCAAATAGTGTGGTTATAATGTTACTATGTAAACTGTATGTTTTATCATTAATATCATCCTCTGATTACCAATAAAAACACACCTTTCAAAGCCGTGAGATAAATATTTAAAGACATAGAATTTCAAGGAAAGGTCCGCCACAGTGGGACTGTTTTCTTGTCTCGGCTAATGATCTCTATTTCACGATGGAGCAAACTTCCTGTCGCATCAGTTACACCAGGTGAACCCACAATATAATCTAAGCTCTATCCATTTTCATTTTTTGACATAACTTTGACGCGCAAGCAGATAAATTTAATTCCAGATATACCAAACCAATAATGTACTAAAAAAGTAATACTAACAAAAGCCAAAAATGCTTTTAATTGTTGGTTGTAGACAACAACATTATTAATGTATATTTCCTCACAATCCTCACGCCTAAACAACATGTAAAGATAAATGATGCACAAAATTTATAGACGAATGGGAAAAGTTCTTTTGGCATAAGAAGGAATGAGAAATTTTTTAAATAATCTTTAGACCTCAGCCTCTAATGGGGTTTGCTAGACAGCTTTGGAGTCTGCAAATGTAACACTTCCATCAACGCAGGCATTGCAGCACAGTCGATCAAAAAGAAAGTCTCTGATACTTCCACTAAAGCTGCCTCATAGATGCAGTCTCATGTACCGAGCATCCATCAAGGCGATTAATCCGGATTAATAGTACAAGATCTTCTTCACATTCCTGCAACTGCCACATTTTGTTTGCCAGAAGTGGGATTGCGGCCAAACTGAATGATCATGGGCTTACCTTTAAACACATACCCATTCACCATATTCTGCCACCAAAAGTTGAATAACTTCAATGGAAATCTTGGCACAAAGATTGAATGTAGCAAGGTGTATAACAATACAATGTTCAGAGGCAGACAAAATTGCAAAGTGCATCTTAATTAGAGCATCTGCTTAAAGAGGCACTGGGTTGCAATCCCCAAAATCCAGGCGCACTATGAATGTGGGTATGTTCCTCTTAAAAAATTTGCATCTCTTTGATAAGGCTTTGCTTGGCAAATGGTTATGGAGGTTACTCACCAAGAAGGATACTTTTTGCAGAGGTTATTGACAAAAATTGATCTTCCAAAGAGTTAATGCACCATGCGGCACAGGCTTATGAAATACTCTATTGGTTCCAGGTGTCATATCAGATGTTGGCTCGATCTTTGGTGCAGTGGCTTTCCTCTTTAAGACTTATTTCCTGACTTAAGTAACAATGCTGTGAATCCAGGTTGATGCTGACTATTGAAGAGAGGAATCAAATCATTGTTAATTGCTGTTGTACGTGGAGACAATAAACTTTTCCTTGACACTCTTTTAGCTCAGGAGTTGTGGTCATTCCTTGTCAGCTATGAAGCACCGGTGCGGCACTTAGGGTGCAGCACCAGCACCGGGTACGCATCGGGTGCGGGTGCGGGTGCGGCGTGGGTGCGTTTCCAACATTTTTTATTTATTTTTTAATTTCTTAAATACTAGGTGAGGCTCGGGTGCGTATCGGCTCTGTGAAAGGCAGATTTGTGACTACCGGTGACCACCGGAAACTCCAGCGACCACAGAAGACCACCGGCAAGGAAGGCAAGGAATCTGAGAGGAGAGAGGAGACTGGAGAGAAGAAGTAGAAGCAGCAAAAGAAGGGGGAGAAGGGGACTTACCGGCGACCCAGTGCCGCGTGCACTTGCTTCCAGAATGAACATCTGTCGATGTTCGCTATGTTGGCTGACACTTTTTGACAACTAGCATAAGTTTTGTTATAGAAGAAGAAGAAGAACAGAGAAGAAGGAATTGATCTGTCGATGTTCGCTATGTTGGCTGACTTTTGACTTTTTGACAACTAGCATCCACAAGTTTTGTTATATTATTTAAGGACTCAATTGTTAAGTTATTACATAAACCCACTCCAGTACTTCAAAGAAATATAAGTTACACCACATAAAAACTATATTATGTTCAGCTATACAATTTTAATATTTATAAAACAACCCATTAAACTTAACAAATTCTTCTTAATTTACAAAAGAACCCATTAAACTTAAAAACTCACTATTTTGGTTGGAATATTAATATCTTTTTATCTATATCAAACACATATATTATGATTATTGAGATTTAAATTGTTTAGAAATTCAATACTTAGTGTACATAGTTAAAAAAAATTAATAAAATTTGTTGTATCCCCGCTGCATCCGTATCCTAAAATTTTCAAAAATGTCGTTTCCGCGTATCCGCACCCATGTCCATGCTTCATAGCTTTTCAGCCTATTTGGGATTTATTGGGTCATGCCGAAAAGGATCACGGACATGTTGCATATTCTGTCTCATGGTTGATTAGGAAAATTATGTGTCTTTGTATAGCGCATTTGGTTGGAAACAATAAACATCTTTCCGAAGGCCAATATAGTTCCACAATTGACGTGAAAAAAGTTTTGTTCAAACCTTTATGCTATTGGTCTACTCGTAGACGGATGATTTGTAGTACCCCAGATTTTTGGCTACTTGTGTGAATAATAATTAGAATTATATTTTGACCTAGAATTAAGTAATGGACCTTAGAGAGTTTGCTTACAAGTCTCTTCAGTAATGAAATTAGTATTTGATATTATTAGTGGGTAATTTGATCAGATTAGGCATTAAAAGAGATTTCGACTTGGACTAGGACTTTAAGTTATATTGTGACTATATTAACAATGAAAACTTTAAGTTACATTATAATTACACTAGCAATTTAGGAGTTCAAGTCACATTATAATTGCATTAGCAAACTATTTAAGAATTAGGAATACATGAGAGTCTTCGTATTTTTCTATAGAGACAAAGGAGAAGAAAAGGCCTAAGTTACTATTTTGGTTTTTCAAGCATAAGGTTGCGATCGATCTAAGATAAGGATGACATTTTTTTAATGCTAAATTTGCTACTTTGAGGTAAGGTTTTTATGCTCTCTTTCTTTTGTTTCACACACTCATATTTTATGTGTTACCGTATGACCCCCATTTGGTCCCATAATTTTCTTTGCCGTTCTTTTAACTTTCAATTAAAGGATGGTTCTTCTTTTTTCTCTATTTTAAATCTCTCTACAGCAAGTTGTATTTGTACCCAATCGAGTCCTTTTTACGAGTATTTCTAGAGAACGAAATATCATATCTAGAGCTTCAATTCTATTATAAATTCGTTATGGTCCCTGAATTATTTTTCCTACTGGCTGCACGTTCTTCTAGCCAGATAGTATGTCAGAGTGATCCTTGTGATTGTAAAGCTCAAAATTAAATCCATTCACCAAGTCTAGTCAATATTTTTATTACCTAGGCCCTAGACTACTTTCTTGTCTTTTGAAGTATGTTGTTCTGAAGTATGCTGCTAACATCATACTGATAACCTAAGGATTCACCAAACATAAAACGTTGGCTGTGTGATTTTTGCCACATGTCTCTTTCTCATTCTCTCGGTTTTCGTGTAATTAATTTCCACCAAAAACTTCTTTTGATAATATCTCACTCTTTCCATCTTCAGCTTGAGTCTGTAGTAACTATTTTTGAATTTCAAATGAATATTTAGTATATTTATCAAATTACTTTGTGCGAGATATTTGTATTTGAAAGTCACTATTAAGAATCGTGACTTATTTGTGACGCGCCGGCTACAATATTCTTTGTTATGCTTAATAATAAGCAATTGTGTGTGTGACGCCGACAAGTTTTGATAAATTGTGTTTGATATTTGGCTTATTGGTTATTTAACCCTCTTTTGGTAACTTTTGTTAGTTCGTTTGTGAGATTTGATTGAGTTATCTAGATTCCTAATTATTGGCTCCATTCGATAACTCAAATTTCGTATTCATTTTTGGCCTTCTGTGTGTAAAATCTCTTACTGGACAATTCGTGCTTACCCCTTTACTTTTCGTTTCCTTCCCCTTTCAGGCCAAGAATAGCACGAAATGTGAGATATTAGTACGACAATTGAATTGCTTTGGTGTTCGATATTAGCAATAGTAGAGGTTATGATTTCTTTAGACGAAATTATTAGATAGTTTATTTATTTACTTTGGATTCGGATAGTTAGTAGATTGCAATTAAGTTTTGAATTATTTTGGAGTTAAGTAATTGAAATTAAAACAAAAATTAGGTAATTATGTTTTCGGCAAGTCTGCTCTATCTTTATGACACTTATCTCATGGACATGATTGGATTTGGTCTAAGGACGCGTACAAACCTTCGGGTTCGGGGCATTACATAATTCCTCTAGTTCTTTGCCGGATTTCATTAGCAGCCCTTTTTGCTAAATACGTTTTCATTTAAACAAATGCATATATGAAATGAAGATGTACTAAATAATGATCATTATCAACTGGGCTGTCAGATACAACTTTCATAACAGCCAAAAGCAAAGTTTCTTATCTATATGAACAAACACAAGGTGTTAAATTTTGCACAGAATTTCAATTGAGGAACTAATCTGTAACCAATGCTCATGGATATGTTTATGAAAATTTTCGCTCCATGGTACACCGATGCAAATGCAGATGTGAACGCTTGAGATCTGTATATGAACTTGACTGTGGATGCAATATTCGTTTTTAAGTAGAACCATTTATGTACCTACTTGTTTGGTTCACTTGATTTGATTGAATGACTGTAATTTGTACTTCTAACCACCAACAAAACCTACCCATCTTTACCGTTAAATGTATAACTGCTACATATCTGGCACTTGTAATACATCAATATCTTCGGCCACGCAAATATTTGACATATAGCATGGAGGAACAGGACAGGAATCACAATAACATGGTATATTAAACTGCACAATGTGAAATCATACCAGAGCCTGATTAGCAAGCTCAGTTGATGGAAATGTTACAAAAGCTTGGCCCCTCATTCTGCCTGCCTGAAAACCAAAAAGGAGTTGGACTTACCTTCAGCATAAAACATAGTTCAGAATGGTTGATCAATCAAGAAATAAAACAAAAGCCAATATAAGATCGTATTCCTGTTGAATGTTGGTTAGAAGAGAACACAAAAAAGAGAAATGGTTAATTTAACCATTATCCAATATGAGATATTTAAGGCCATGCACAATGTAAAATCTTGATATAAATCATTTTCGAAATAGTTGTCAAATAATCTCCCTGTTAGGTATTGCAACGATTGTTAGTATCTCGGCTACAACTAATTCTGTACCATATGCAGCTATCCTGACAACCATCAAAAACCAACTAATTCTCTACAATTTTGTGATATATCGACTGTTTATTATATTCGTTTAATCACAACTAAATCTGGAACCCCTGACCTTCGCTTTATCTACTAGAGTCTCAGATCAGAGCTTAAACAATTTAACAGTGTGACGGATAAATAGAAGTGGGGATTTCTGTAAACGTATTTGGGGAGAAACTTTGTTAATGCACGGACAAAGATGCTAACAAGATCGTTCAAACCTAGGGCCAAAGCTCGGAATCTTGTGCCAGCCTCCCTCTGATATGGGGATATATATGTATCAAATACTCGAAAGTTTCTGCATTTACTTGTCAATTCAACTTACAGGGTTTGGTGATGACAAATGCATTAAGTGGTGGAGTTGAAGGTGCAACAGTTAGAATGAAAATTGCATTGAGAATGCAGTGACTAGGGAGAGAGGGAAAATTGCATTGAGAATACCCCCCACCTTTCTAATAAAAAAGTAGATTTTTCTCTTGATGAGTATTTTAGAGAGAAAAGATATATCTCATTATTCGGTAAAACATTTACTCATCCCAGTCAAGCAAGGGGGAAGACAACAAATTTACACATCCAAAATTGCAACAATTTTGGGGGATGTTGAACAAGAGGGGAGGTTTGCTAGTCTTATAAGCTCCATTGTATGTCAAGATAGCATACTATAGACCTCAACTGATGAGTTGGTATAGCACCTCTAAAATTAAATCGATAATGATGATGATGATGATGATGATGCAATAAAAATCAATTGCAGGCTTAAGCCGGGGAGATAAAACAAAGTTTCTATATCTTACTTGCATTAATTTCACAGTAAGACTAGCTTTCGCAGCATCAATGCTTCCAAACAGTGATCCTGTAACAAAACATAAGCGTTATATAGTGAATCAGCATTGTCTGCATGACATAGGACCTGACAATCTAATTACTTAACAAGCCAGAAACCAGCAAAACCAAGAGAAGCTTAATGCAATCAGCAACAGCCCTCATAAAAAGAACTTCATTCTAGCAGGAGGTTCAGCTTCCTTTTGGTTTTGTTTGTAACTGCTTGTAGTTTGACATCTACGACAGTTTGTACTGTTCTTGTGTGTACCAAAAAGGAAAAAAAAAGAATAAGCAAAAGAGAGAGCAGTAGACTTCGAGGCAAACTATTCTTCATCTCTTGAATTAAGCAAACTAATGAAAAGGGAGAATGCATCAGGGGTACGAGCTAACCAAAAACATAGTAGAAGTCATCAGCAACGACATCTTTCGCCAAGTTCTTTATGAATAACACAGGAGCAGGATTCCCTGAAGTATAATTCTGCAAAGCAATTAAGGAGCTTCACATTAACAATTTGATCAAAATACTCTTAAAACAAATAGAACTTTGCCAGGTGTACCGAGTGAGTGATGATAACACTTTTAAGAAAAACAGAGAGTAAGAACAGCAAGCCTCTCGCTCTCTCTGTCTCTATCCTCTCTACTCCCCTCACCCAAAACCAAAAACATCAAAATAATAGGCAGACGTCATTAAACCAATTGTACAAGAAATTGTGAGGTTAAATTTTAAACAAAAAAGAATATTCTCAATCACCAGTTGAACTAGACCGATCCATTTTTCTTGCTAAAGCTTTTAGAAGTTTCACCCAGAGACATAATAAGTGTTTGAAAATATTAATTTATCTGGTTCAGAGGGAAGAACTTGCATCAATATCTCACTTCGAGTTCAAACATGGCTCTGATTCATAATTGATGTTCTAAGATATTTACCATCCAAAAGAGTGAGAAGACGGAGAGTATATCTAAAGAGAATGGGTCAGCGAAGGGCAGTTTCAACTTTCGACAGGGTGTCTAAGTTTGATGTTTTTAGTTACTTCTGCAGACTGACATATAATAGTTCCGAATCGAATCTCTTTAGACAGAAGATCTTTTTTTTCATGGTAGCCTGCTCCAGTCCCCTTACTATTGTCATTCCTAAGAAGCATTCAAAGACTTACATCCATCTTTCATGGCATTATTCAAATGGTGAGTTCTTCAGGGAAGAAAGTATCTTCCACAATGGTATCTGATTGGTGAGATTTAGAGCAAGTGTTTACAAGAACTGCTTCTTTCCAAGGAAAAGATTCATCAAAAGAATGACTTGCCATTGACATCACCATATCAGAGATTGCCAAGTAGTTTGCTTAACTATGAAGTTGAGATATCAAATACCCCACCCCCTACCAAAAAGAGAAGAGTGGCTTTATTGCCGAACAATGCGCAGCAAACCAAAAAAAAAAAAAAATTCAATCCTGTACTTGCTTTAGTAGTAGCTCCTAAAGCTTTAGAACCTTGACCCATTCTAGCTTCATGAAACCTTAATTGTCCTCTCCATAACCCTACAAGTACCAAAAAGTGCCAACAGGATTCCACTTGCTCCTTGCCACCTTAATGAAACAAATGATTCACCGCCTCAGCCACATCCTGCTCATAAAACAGCCCTTAATAATGAACTTAGGGTCTGTTTGAAACCCATTTGGCTTTCAGTCTACTGAGCCCAGTTTGCAAATTTTTTAAACTCCAAATTTTTGGGCTGTTTGGTAGAGTTTTGGTTTTTGCAAATTTGGTAAGAGAGTGTAAAACTAAGCCCATTTGGAAACCAGGTTTTGGTGTTTTCTTGCAAACTGGAGAAACACGCCTCTCTCCCTCTTATAATGAGGTTCAGGCATCAAGCCTCACTGGCATAAAAAAATCGGAACTTTTTGGGCCAAGTATAAAAGCCTCCTAAAAGTAAAAGTTCCCTTTCTCCTGACTACTTCTCCGCCGCACAACTCAATTGCTCAACTCCACGGCACAGCTCCAACGTCTTCAGCTCCCACCGCCTCCATCTCCCACCACCTCCACTATGGACCGATCTAGGCCACCTTCCAGGTCTTAAGAGTTTTTAAGGGATGCTTGGATTCTTGTAGCAGCAAAGAAGAAGGTAATTTGCGTATGAACCGAAGGACGTGCGGTGTGTTCTTGGAAGAGGCCGCGCCTCCATCTCCCACCGCCTCCACCCCCTTTCTCCGGCGGAACTACCACTGCAATGTTATTGTTGCCTTTTTGAAATGTAATACTTTGGTAATAACTTTCTAAATTATGTGACAATGTATGGGAAAAAAAAATTGTGCTATCAAATGCAATTTCAGGTTTTGGTCTTCTGTTATTTCTGAAACTGAGAACTCTGTCAAACATCCAACAAAATTTTTTAACTGGTGAAAAGAGAAAAACAAAACTCTTTTCAGTTTTCAAGAAAAAGAAAACTGAAAACTGCCAACTTTGTCAAACGCTATCTTAGACTCCGCATCAAGTTGTCAATTGTCAAAACAGCACCTCTTGTTGCACTCAATGCAAAGAAGCCTATATTTGGCTGAGCAAAAGCACGTCACATATCTCTCCATGGAAAGGAAACCCCAGCCCATAAAGAGTGGCATAGAAGGAAAAGGCTAAAAACCCAGATTCCTTTCTGTCCTCAAACAAAGTGAATTTACATTAGTGGGGAAGCTTGCATCGCACAAAAAATCAAACTTGACATGGAAAGGTGCACCTCCTCAAGTTCCCAAGGACTCATAGCATCCCGACATAATGCCAGTCAGAACAAGTCAGGGTCAGCATCATAAGACCCTTAAGCCCATACTCTACGTTTCGCTAAAAATTGATCCTTCTCCTATTCCCCATTGCAAAAGAAGATGTTCTTCGGGCAACATCTGGCAACACTCCAAAGGCCTGAACAATACTGGCATCTCCTCGATTTGCAACCTAACTCTATCCCAATTCCCAAGCCCAGATAGTGGTCCTTCTCTGACGATAATTTCCCCATAACTGCTATGTTACATGGACTTGATGCGAGTGTCCGGGTTGGATACCTGTCCAAGTGTCGGATTCATCTAACTTTTAAAACACAAGACATGGGGTCAAGACAAAATTTTCATATCCATCATTACGTTCTAGTTATTTCCAAGGTGAATTGGTGTTTTATGTGACACACATGGTTTTAATTGAGAACTTTTCTAGTCTGAAAGCAATAACGAATTCTTACGAAACACTATACAATAGTCTTCCTAAGGGCATCCTATGAGATGTGTCGAACAATATTCTATACCGATGTTTGATTGTCGAGTGTCCGACATGGGACACATTTTGAAGAGTCCATGTAACATCGCCCATAAGCTCCTTGCTAAGCACGTTATACATTGTTGGGCCCATCTTCTAGCAGCTTAAGCTTTTGGAGCAAATGGTAACTCAAGATGGCATCAAAGCTCTGGTTTAGCAAGATCTTGGGAAGTCTTCCTGCTTGCATTTAGTCCCCCTTTATGCTAGTGCTATATGCACTTGCTTGTGGTGCACCTTGCTCCAAGTGCAATACGCGGCGCACACGTGAAGGGGAGTGCCGAGCACGATATGCATTGTTGGACCCATTCTCTAATAGCTTAACCTTTTAGGGCAGTTGGTAACACTCTTGATTGAACACCCCAAGATCCTTAGCAACAAGCATGCAAAGCATTCCTAATTTATTACGTGATACTCCGAAAGAATCACAGTTTCTTATCCTTCCACTCTTACACAGTATTCATCACCAATTTGCCTATGCCGCTTGGACGCATAGTGCATTGTAAGATGCTGAAGATGTAGGGCTTACGTCGACAAGCATCTACATCACTATTTATTAACCAACTTCTCATGATGAAAATGTTCAGAGAAGAAAAAATAAAAAGCATTTAATATCAAAGTGATATCCTTACTCAGGTAGACGGGTAAGCATACTAGTAGCATGCCTAGTTCATGGGGAGAATACATTGGTAGCGAGCATATCATTTGCTTACAAAGAAGCAGGAAATTTGATCCTGACCAACTATGTACTTGCTTAAAGTTCTTACATCTAAAGTCTAATCCTCATACCTTAAACATTGGAAGCGATAAGATTTCCTCTGGAGGCAACTTTCCATTGTCCAGATCTTCTTGGGTTGCATAAGGTCTCAGATTTAGATGTTCTTTGTCGGGCTCCTCGAGTTCTCTAGCAATGCCCTCGTCTTTTTGTTCGTTCTGAAGTTGTTTAGGGGCAATTTTGATCTGCAATTGAACAGAGGCCAAAGATATCAAAAACTTTCAAATTTCAAGATCATAACAAGCTTTTAGGGACTGAGTTGCCTCGGAAAGCAAAGTTCTAAGTTCTATGACCTGAAGCACAGGGTTCTTCTTTTTAATCATTGGAATCTCCTTTGGAACCAGCATGGAGGGTTTCAATCCAACAGCCTCATGAGCCACGTCCTTGTTAACTGCAGGGCCTAAAATAGCTTCTCGCTTGATGCGCTTTCTTTTAGGTCTTGCTACTCTCCAATCTCCCATGGAAGAAGCATTATCATCAGCATCCTATTAACATAAAATCCACAATATTTAGAATCTGCTGAAGGATTATTCATTTCAGTGTACAGAAAGATAATATCATGTGTGAAAAAGGCAACATATTAAGCCAAAAACAAAACAAGTACATAAACAAGAGACTGAAAATAATAATACTCATTGACTTGGGTATGGAAGTATAGGAGCACATGATGATAAAAGAGTTAAGTGCCAAGACTAAAGTTTAAAAACAGAACAACCTGTAAACATTACTATATAGGAAGACTTGTATATCACAAAATGCATATAGAAAAATACATCAGAATCTCTTCCACAATAAGTTCTGTAATTGTTCGACTCTTTATGGTATTCAGAGCCACTGCATTTTTTTTCCACCATCATGGCAACAACACCTTCCGCTAACTCCTCACCCTTCTCTGTCCCTTATATATCATATTCAAAACCTAGTTTCTGTCAAACTCACAACTGAAAATTACCTTCTTTGAAAGAGTAAGTTTTTGTCTCCAGTTCGTGGCTAATCACTGGCTATGATCTCTTGGGTTTTGTTGATGGATCTGCATGTTCTCCTCGCAAGTACCTTGCTACTGCCGAAACTGAAACGACGAATTTTGACGGTGCAGTCATCACCCTCGCACTTGCTGGTGATGCTCTTCCTGCAATTACTTATCTGGTTATTGTCTGCCTATGTTCTGTGGCATAAGCAGGACCAGCTATTACTTATCTGGTTATTGTCATCGCTCACTGAGCCTATCTTGGCTCAAGTTCTTAGGCCAAATACATCGGCGGAAACCTGGTTGTATTTGGAGCGTATGTTCGCTTCTAACTCAAAGGCAAAGATATTTAATCTTAATTATAGTCTTCACCATCTCAGCCAAGGTCATTTCTCGAGGCATGACTATTTTCAGAAAGGTAAAACCATTCGGGACACCTTGGCTGAAATTCGGCAGCCCTTACCAGATGAGGAT
>JAVXUO010000355.1:0-95702 GCA_033065855.1 Escallonia rubra | reverse complement strand
ATTTAAGGCCATGCACAATGTAAAATCTTGATATAAATCATTTTCGAAATAGTTGTCAAATAATCTCCATGTTAGGTATTGCAACGATTGTTAGTATCTCGGCTACAACTAATTCTGTACCATATGCAGCTATCCTGACAACCATCAAAAACCAACTAATTCTCTACAATTTTGTGATATATCGACTGTTTATTATATTCGTTTAATCACAACTAAATCTGGAACCCCTGACCATCGCTTTATCTACTAGAGTCTCAGATCAGAGCTTAAAGAATTTAACAGTGTGACGGATAAATAGAAGTGGGGATTTCTGTAAACGTATTTGGGGAGAAACTTTGTTAATGCAAGGACAAAGATGCTAACAAGATCGTTCAAACCTAGGGCCAAAGCTCGGAATCTTGTGCCAGCCTCCCTCTGATATGGGGATATATATGTATCAAATACTCGAAAGTTTCTGCATTTACTTGTCAATTCAACTTACAGGGTTTGGTGATGACAAATGCATTAAGTGGTGGAGTTGAAGGTGCAACAGTTAGAATGAAAATTGCATTGAGAATGCAGTGACTAGGGAGAGAGGGAAAATTGCATTGAGAATACCCCCCACCTTTCTAATAAAAAAGTAGATTTTTCTCTTGATGAGTATTTTAGAGAGAAAAGATATATCTCATTATTCGGTAAAACATTTACTCATCCCAGTCAAGCAAGGGGGAAGACAACAAATTTACACATCCAAAATCGCAACAATTTTGGGGGATGTTGAACAAGAGGGGAGGTTTGCTAGTCTTATAAGCTCCATTGTATGTCAAGATAGCATACTATAGACCTCAACTGATGAGTTGGTATAGCACCTCTAAAATTAAATCGATAATGATGATGATGATGATGCAATAAAAATCAATTTCAGGCTTAAGCCGGGGAGATAAAACAAAGTTTCTATATCTTACTTGCATTAATTTCACAGTAAGACTAGCTTTCGCAGCATCAATGCTTCCAAACAGTGATCCTGTAACAAAACATAAGCGTTATATAGTGAATCAGCATTGTCTGCATGACATAGGACCTGACAATCTAATTACTTAACAAGCCAGAAACCAGCAAAACCAAGAGAAGCTTAATGCAATCAGCAACAGCCCTCATAAAAAGAACTTCATTCTAGCAGGAGGTTCAGCTTCCTTTTGGTTTTGTTTGTAACTGCTTGTAGTTTGACATCTACGACAGTTTGTACTGTTCTTGTGTGTACCAAAAAGGAAAAAAAAAGAATAAGCAAAAGAGACAGCAGTAGACTTCGAGGCAAACTATTCTTCATCTCTTGAATTAAGCAAACTAATGAAAAGGGAGAATGCATCAGGGGTACGAACTAACCAAAAACATAGTAGAAGTCATCAGCAACGACATCTTTCGCCAAGTTCTTTATGAATAACACAGGAGCAGGATTCCCTGAAGTATAATTCTGCAAAGCAATTAAGGAGCTTCACATTAACAATTTGATCAAAATACTCTTAAAACAAATAGAACTTTGCCAGGTGTACCGAGTGAGTGATGATAACACTTCTAAGAAAAACAGAGAGTAAGAACAGCAAGCCTCTCGCTCTCTCTGTGTCTCTATCCTCTCTTCTCCCCTCACCCAAAACCAAAAACATCAAAATAATAGGCAGGCGTCATTAAACCAATTGTACAAGAAATTGTGAGGTTAAATTTTAAACAAAAAAGAATATTCTCAATCACCAGTTGAACTAGATCGATCCATTTTTCTGGCTAAAGCTTTTAGAAGTTTCACCCAGAGACATAATAAGTATTTGAAATATTAATTTATCTGGTTCAGAGGGAAGAACTTGCATCAATATCTCACTTCGAGTTCAAACATGGCTCTGATTCATAATTGATGTTCTAAGATATTTACCATCCAAAAGAGTTAGAAGACGGAGAGTATATCTAAAGAGAATGGGTCAGCGAAGGGCAGTTTCAACTTTCGACAGGGTGTCTAAGTTTGATGTTTTTAGTTACTTCTGCAGACTGACATATAATAGTTCCGAATCGAATCTCTTTAGAAAGAAGATCTTTTTTTCATGGTAGCCTGCTCCAGTCCCCTTACTATCGTCATTCCTAAGAAGCATTCAAAGACTTACATCCATCTTTCATGGCATTATTCAAATGGTGAGTTCTTCAGGGAAGAACGTATCTTCCACAATGGTATCTGATTGGTGAGATTTAGAGCAAGTGTTTACAAGAACTGCTTCTTTCCAAGGAAAAGATTCATCAAAAGAGTGACTTGCCATTGACATCACCATATCAGAGATTGCCAAGTAGTTTGCTTAACTATGAAGTTGAGATATCAAATACCCCCACCCCCTACCAAAAAGAGAAGAGTGGCTTTATTGCCGAACAATGCGCAGCAAACCAAAAAAAAAAAAAAACTTCAATCCTGTACTTGCTTTAGTAGTAGCTCCTAAAGCTTTAGAACCTTGACGCATTCTAGCTTCATGAAACATTAATTGTCCTCTCCATAACCCTACAAGTACCAAAAAGTGCCAACAGGATTCCACTTGCTCCTTGCCACCTCAATGAAACAAATGATTCACCGCCTCAGCCACATCCTGCTCATAAAACAGCCCTTAATAATGAACTTAGGGTCTGTTTGAAACCCATTTGGTTTTCAGTCTACTGAGCCCAGTTTGCAAATTTTTTAAACTCCAAATTTTTGGGCTGTTTGGTAGAGTTTCGGTTTTTGCAAATTTGGTAAGAGAGTGCAAAACTAAGCCCATTTGGAAACCAGGTTTTGGTGTTTTCTTGCAAACTGGAGAAACACGCCTCTCTCCCTCTTATAATGAGGTTCAGGCATCAAGCCTCACTGGCAGCAAAAAATCGGAACTTTTTGGGCCAAGTATAAAAGCCTCCTAAAACTAAAAGTTCCCTTTCTCCTGACTACTTCTCCGCTGCACAACTCAATTGCTCAACTCCACGGCACAGCTCCAACGTCTTCAGCTCCCACCGCCTCCATCTCCCACCACCTCCACTATGGACCGATCTAGGCCACCTTCCATGTCTTAAGAGTTTTTAAGGGATGCTTGGATTCTTGTAGCAGCAAAGAAGAAGGTAATTTGCGTATGAGCCGAAGGACGTGCGGTGTGTTCTTGGAAGAGGCCGCGCCTCCATCTCCCACCGCCTCCACCCCCTTTCTCCCGCGGAACTACCACTGCAATGTTATTGTTGCCTTTTTGAAATGTAATACTTTGGTAATACTTTCTAAATTATGTGACAATGTATGGGGAAAAAAAATTGTGCTATCAAACGCAATTTCAGGTTTTGGTCTTCGGTTATTTCTGAAACTGAAAACTCTGTCAAACATCCAACAAAATTTTTTAACTGGTGAAAAGAGAAAAACAAAACTCTTTTCAGTTTTCAAGAAAAAGAAAACTGAAAACTGCCAACTTTGTCAAACACTATCTTAGACTCCGCATCAAGTTGTCAATTGTCAAAACAGCACCTCTTGTTGCACTCAATGCAAAGAAGCCTATATTTGGCTGAGCAAAAGCACGTCACATATCTCTCCATGGAAAGGAAACCCCAGCCCATAAAGAGTGGCATAGAAGGAAAAGGCTAAAAACCCAGATTCCTTTCTGTCCTCAAACAAAGTGAATTTACATTGGTGGGGAAGCTTGCATACTTGACATGGAAAGGTGCACCTCCTCAAGTTCCCAAGGACTCATAGCATCCCGACATAATGCCAGTCTGAACAAGTCAGGGTCAGCATCATAAGACCCTTAAGCCCATACTCTACGTTTCGCTAAAAATTGATCCTTCTCCTATTCCCCATTGCAAAAGAAGATGTTCTTCGGGCAACATCTGGCAACGCTCCAAAGGCCTGAACAATACTGGCATCTCCTCGATTTGCGACCTAACTCTATCCCAATTCCCAAGCCCAGATAGTGGTCCTTCTCTGACGATAATTTCCCCATAACTGCTATGTTACATGGACTTGATGCGAGTGTCCGGGTTGGATACCTGTCCAAGTGTCGGATTCATCTAACTTTTAAAACACAAGACATGGGGACAAGACAAAATTTTCATATCCATCATTACGTTCTAGTTATTTCCAAGGTGAATTGGTGTTTTATGTGACACGCATGGTTTTAATTGAGAACTTTTCTAGTCTGAAAGCAATAACGAATTCTTACGAAACACTATACAATAGTCTTCCTAAGGGCATCCTATGAGATGTGTCGAACAATATTCTATACCGATGTTTGATTGTCGAGTGTCCGACATGGGACACATTTTGAAGGGTCCATGTAACATCGCCCATAAGCTCCTTGCTAAGCACGTTATACATTGTTGGGCCCATTCTCTAGCAGCTTAAGCTTTTGGAGCAAATGGTAACTCAAGATGGCATCAAAGCTCTGGTTTAGCAAGATCTTGGGAAGTCTTCCTGCTTGCATTTAGTCCCCCTTTATGCTAGTGCTATATGCACTTGCTTGTGGTGCACCTTGCTCCAAGTGCAATACGCGGCGCACACGTGAGGGGGAGTGCCGAGCACGATATGCATTGTTGGACCCATTCTCTAATAGCTTAACCTTTTAGGGCAGTTGGTAACACTCTTGATTGAACACCCCAAGATCCTTAGCAACAAGCATGCAAAGCATTCCTAATTTATTACGTCATACTCCGAAAGAATCACAGTTTCTTATCCTGCACTCTTACACAGTATCCATCACCAATTTGCCTATGCCGCTTGGACGCATAGTGCATTGTAAGATGCTGAAGATGTAGGGCTTACGTCGACAAGCATCTACATCACTATTTATTAACCAACTTCTCATGATGAAAATGTTCAGAGAAGAAAAAATAAAAAGCATTTAACATCAAAGTGATATCCTTACTCAGGTAGACGTGTAAGCATACTAGTAGCATGCCTAGTTCATGGGGAGAATACATTGGTGGCGAGCATATCATTTTGCTTACAAAGAAGCAGGAAATTTGATCCTGACCAACTATGTACTTGCTTAAAGTTCTTACATCTTAAGTCCAATCCTCATACCTTAAACATTGGAAGCGATAAGATTTCCTCTGGAGGCAACTTTCCATTGTCCAGATCTTCTTGGGTTGCATAAGGTCTCAGATTTAGATGTTCTTTGTCGGGCTCCTCGAGTTCTCTAGCAATGCCCTCGTCTTTTTGTTCGTTCTGAAGTTGTTTAGGGGCAATTTTGATCTGCAATTGAACAGAGGCCAAAGATATCAAAAACTTTCAAATTTCAAGATCATAACAAGCTTTTAGGGACTGAGTTGCCTCGGAAAGCAAAGTTCTAAGTTCTATGACCTGAAGCACAGGGTTCTTCTTTTTAATCATTGGAATCTCCTTTGGAACCAGCATGGAGGGTTTCAATCCAACAGCCTCATGAGCCACGTCCTTGTTAACTGCAGGGCCTAAAATAGCTTCTCGCTTGATGCGCTTTCTTTTAGGTCTTGCTACTCTCCAATCTCCCATGGAAGAAGCATTATCATCAGCATCCTATTATTAACATAAAATCCACAATATTTAGAATCTGCTGAAGGGTTATTCATTTCAGTGTATAGAAAGATAATACCATGTGTGAAAAAGGCAACATATTAAGCCAAAAACAAAACAAGTACATAAACAAGAGACTGAAAATAATAATGCTCATTGACTTGGGTATGGAAGTATAGGAGCACATGATGATAAAAGTGTTAAGTGCCAAGACTAAAGTTTAAAAACAAAACAACCTGTAAACATTACTATATAGGAAGACTTGTATATCACAAAATGCATATAGAAAAATACATCAGAATCTCTTCCACAATAAGTTCTGTAATTGTTTGACTCTTTATGGTATTCAGAGCCACTGCATTTTTTTTCCACCATCATGGCAACAACACCTTCCGCTAACTCCTCACCCCTCTCTGTCCCTTATATATCATATTCAAAACCTAGTATCTGTCAAACTCACAACTGAAAATTACCTTCTTTGAAAGAGTAAGTTTTTGTCTCCAGTTCGTGGCTAATCACTGGCTATGATCTCTTGGGTTTTGTTGATGGATCTGCATGTTCTCCTCGCGAGTACCTTGCTACTGCCGAAACTAAAACGACGAATTTCGACAGTGCAGTCATCACCCTCGCACTTGCTGGTGATGCTCTTCCTGTAATTACTTATCTGGTTATTGTCTGCCTATGTTCTGTGGCATAAGCAGGACCAGCTATTATTTATCTGGTTTTTGTCATCGCTCACTGAGCCTATCTTGGCTCAAGTTCTTAGGCCAAATACATCGGCGGAAGCCTGGTTGTATTTAGAGCGTATGTTCGCTTCTAACTCAAAGGCAAAGATATTTAATCTTAATTATAGTCTTCACCATCTCAGCCAAGGTCATTTCTCAAGGCATGACTATTTTCAGAAAGGTAAAACCATTCGGGACACCTTGGCTGAAATTCGGCAGCCCTTACCAGATGAGGATCTTATCAACGGTTTATTTGGTGGTCTAGGTACCGAGTATCACTCCATTGTTACTTTTACCACTTGGTAGGACCAGATTTCTCTTGAGAGCTTGTATGCCTCGCTCTTAAATCAAGAAACCCGATTGGAACGTCAGCATTTTTGTGAATCTTTGCTTCCACAAGCCGGCATTGCTCATCACAGCCCCATGCACCACTACAACCCCTCCGCCACTACGCACAATCACCAAGTTCCTTACTCATCTCAAGCTCGTGGCAGTCACAAAGGCAAGACTCAATCTCGTGGTGTAAGGCAGCACTCTAAACCATTACAGTATGGACCTCATGGATCTTCGTCATCCTCCCCATCTCGCCAATCTGCCTCCACAATTGCCCGCCTCCACTGTCATCAACCAGGTCACATTCGCCCATATTGCCCCAATCGTGTGAGCAATCAGTCTCCAACTACTGTTTATGTGGCTCTCCCTTCCCCCCCTTCCAATGTTGACCCCACGTGGTACCTCGACCTTGGTGCAACCAACCATATCACAAGTGAATTGAACATATGTCTCTTCGACTGGCGTACTATGGTCCTGATCAAGTTCAAGTGGGTGATGGTAAGGGTTTGTCACTTTACTGTTAAATACCTCCACTAAACTTTACAAATTAAACAACATGCTACATGTTTCTTCAATTTCCAAAAATCTTTTATTGATACGTCAATTTAGCTCTGACACTAATGTAATTCCATCCGCATTTTTTTCTTGTCAAATATCGCCTCTCACAGAAGGTACTTCTTCAAGGCAAGTTAAAAATGGTCTTTTTCAACTCAATCCATCAAACTCGCCTTTGCTGCATTCAGAAAATTGCTCTCCTTCGCCCTTGGTTGGTGTTCGTGCTCCTCTAATGTTGTGGCACAACCGCCTTGGACACCCGTCTAGCAGATTGATTCTCCAGTAGTCATTAGGTTTTCCATTTCAGTTGGAAAAAAAAAAAAAGTAGTTCGCTTTGTAAGGCTTGTCAACTTGGCAAAAGCCATCAATTCCCTTTTATCCCACTCATGTACTTTCTTTTACTCCATTAGAACTAATATATAGTGATTTATGGGGACCCCATCCCGTTGTTTCTCATCAAAGGTATCGTTATTATGTTCACTTCACTGGTGATTTTCGGTGTCATGTTTGGATATTCCCTCTAAAACTCAAATCTAAGGTCATGCATGTTTTTATTCATTTCAAAAATCAGTGGAGAATTTAACTGGTCACGAAATTCGAACCCTTCAAACTGTTTTTTTCTTTTAGGGGTGTGTGTGTGTGATGTGGGGGGGGGGAGGGGAGTATCACCCCATACAATGCTTCTGCCACGAAAATGTTGTCATCGTCGGTTGTACCCCCCACCCCCCACACTCATGAACAAAAATGCGGGGGCCGAATGCAGACATCGTGATATTGTTGAAAAGGGATTATCTCTTCTTGCTTATGCTCACCTTCCAAAAAAAATTCGGAATGACGCATTTTTTACTCGCTCAAAGGTATTTGGTTGTTTATGTTACCCATCTATACGTCCTTACAACAATCATAAACTAGACTTTCGATCAAAAGTCTTTGTTTTTCTTGGGTACAGTCCTGTACATAAAGGTTATAAATGCATGGACATCGGTTTGGGGATGTGTACATCACACCACATGGTATTTTCGATGAAGGAATCTTTCCATTTCAATCCGGTGACAATACCCATCCCCCATAGTTCCTCTCCATTTACCTATCTTGTGGGACCCATCCATTATTATTTCCATTTCTCTCCCACACTTCCCTTTCTTACCCGCCTCCCACTCTCTCCTTCTCCCATTCCCATTTCACCCGCATCTATCCAAACTAACCCACCCACATCTACCCAAAATTCTCCTGTCCAACACGCTACTTTATCCCTATCTCATCCCGAAAATTCAACTCACACTCCCATTGTCATTTACTGACACAACCACAAAACCGTATTCTAATTAGCTACTACAGCCACTTCCACTCATTACATGGTCACCCGCGTACAGATGGTACTCGAAACCCAAGGTAGCCGGCATCGAAATACCCACTTGTTGCATTCGTGTCCGAACATGAAACCTCATGCCACTCTCAGGCCTCTACGCATCCCCTTTAGCGTCAAGTCATGCACAAAGAGTATACTGCTTTAATGCAAAACCAAAGATGGAAATTGATTTCCTCTCCATCAAATGCTAACGTAATTGGCGACAAATGGCTTTTTCGCATCAAACGAAAAGCAAATGGCTCCTTTAACTCATACAAAGCCCGTCTTGTTGCCAAGGGCTGCAAGCAACAAGAAGGTATTCACCACGATGAGACATTCAGTCATGTTTTAAAGCCAACTAACATCTGATTGGTTTTCTCACTTTTCTATTTCTCTTGGCTGGCACCTGCGTCTGACGTCAACAACGCTTTCTACATGGTTTTCTAAATGAAGTTGTTTACATGGTTCAACCACCGGGTCTTTCAGCACCCTAAATTTCCTTCCTATGTGTGTAAACTTCGCAAGTCTCTCTGTGGCCTTAAGCAGGCACCTCGTGCTTGGTATTTTTGTCTCTCTAAACGGTTGTTACAATTGGGTTTTAAGGTCTGCCAATCTGATACCTCGTTGTTTCCTTTTAGGCCTGGTTCCACTTTTCTCTGCATCTTGATTTAGGTTGATGACATAATAATCACGGGTAATTCTAAAGCAACCATCAGCACATTTGTCCATGATTTGAATTGTGACTTTCCCTGAAAGATTTGGGTCCTCTAAATTTCTTTTTGAGCATTGAAGTCATTCATACCTCGTTTGGCCTCCTTCTCCTTCAGCCCAAGTATATCACCGACCTACTCATACAAACCCATCTTGCGGAGGCAAAACCTGTTCATATGCCTACGTCCACTTCTATCCAAATCTCTCGTCACTCTGCTGAACCTCATTCCTCTCCACCCGACTACCGCAGTATTTTTTATGCCCTGCAATACCTTTCCTTTACGTGTCCAGACATATCATTTGCAAAGAAGGTTGTGAAGTTTATGCATTCCCCTACATCTAATAATTGGTCTCCAGTGACGTGTATTCTACGCTACCTCAAAGACACCATATACTATGGTCTCCTGTTGCACAAATCTTGGCAATCTTTCTATCCGCTTTTTCTGATGCAGATTGAGCTGGTTGCCCCAACGATCGTCTTTCTACCGATGGTTTCTGTGTGTTCCTTGGTCCATATCTCATTTTCTGGAGCTCCTGAAAACAACCCACTGTTGCTCGGTCAAGCATGGAGGCCAAATATAAAGCCATCGCTACGGTGACCTTGAAACTTGATTGGCTCAAGTAGCTCCTGTTTGAATTAGGTCTCATACAGTTGAGCCCTCCCGTCCTCCGGTGCGACAACATTGGTTCCACATATTTAACTCATAATCCGGTGTTCTATGCTCGCATAAAACATGTCGAAATTGACTATCACTTTGTTCGAGAGCAGGTGGCAAATAAGGAATTGGATGTTCGATTCATCTCAAACATTGGTCAACTCGCAGACATCGTTACTAAACCGATCTAGCTATCTCGATTTCAGCTGTTACGCTCCAAGCTCAACATCTTTGATACGATAAGCTTGCTGGGGGCTGTAGGAGCAGGTGATGATAAGTACCAAGACTCGAATTTAGTATCAAAACAACCTGTTGATAGCTTTACCAATACACTATCTTATCCATGTAAATATCACTATCTAGGAAGTCTAGTACATAAGAATTTGCATGTAGGAAAATACATCAGATCCTCTTCCCAATAAGTTCTGTGATTAATTCTCTTCAGAAAGGGGTGGCCTAGAATAGGGCACCTATTCCCTAACCCCACCAAACCAAACTAAACCAATCAATACCTCGCCACACCTATAAAGCACGACCGCAGGTGACACGACAAGATACAGATACGGCAATAGACACACACCAAAACATCAGATACAGATATGGATAAGAAGCGTGGGTATAGGAGACATCATATAGATATGACAATGCAAACCCAACATCCAAAAAAAGGATATGTATAAGCCGCGATATGTAATAAATCCTTCAAGATATTATATGAAACTTACCGATCACTAAGGAATATATTAAAAAGGAAAATAACTTTTGTCACCAAAGATCTAAGATCTAAGAAGTAACTACAAAAAATACGGAGTGGACACGTGGAAAGTGGAATGCGGCATGAACTGCCCAAGGGCATTTGGCATTTGGCTACTCTGCCCATTAGCCCTTCATACTTAACCGACACCGGCTCTCAACTTCTCAGATTGGATGAAATCCGTTCTCAATGTAGCAGGTTGAGTGCTTTTACTCCTAATTCAGGATTAGTCGTTGACCAGATCGCCCTCTTTGCCAGCCACCTCTTTTTAGTGGATGGGGTAGCCCTAAAAACGGAATATCCTGTTCTATCTGAGCAATACCAATATGCCAGAAATGTGAGGTAGCATTGATGAAAAAGGTCCATTACAGGTCCAAATGTATGTAACCCAGTTTCACTACATAATTTTAAGAGCAACTGATCGAATTCGAGAAGTCCTCAATCATCAATTTAAAAATGTACCTCTGACATATCCCAACAGGTCCAAGGACTTACCAACACTGTATCAACTATCAAGTGAATGCAAACACAATAACTTACAAAAAAAATCTTGAATACTTCGTTTTGCATCCACATAGTGAATAAGAACCTAACATAGTACTCCCGTCACCTAGAAGTACTTACGCTTGCCAGGAAAATCGCAAGGATAGAGTGTCTGCATACTATTTATGTAACAGGTTATAACTAATAAATGTGATGTATATGGATGTAATGGGTACTTAAAGATAACCAGAAATCATGAGAAATATGTATAACTCCTACCCGGCAAACCAATAATATGTCAGCTCCATCTTTACCTCACATAAGTACTGCCTTCTCTGAGAAAACTTAACCATGCGCACAACCAGCTGGCTAATCAGATCCATCTGAATATCTCTCCTAGAGAGTTGTGTAGGGCTCGTACAACCAATAGAAGAGACACTTCGACATTATTCACAGTGGACCTCGACCTCTTTCAATGATGCTCGGAAATCCTCATTGTGGCTCTGACTAATCCCCTCTTTTAAGTAACTCATCATATCACCTCTCAGATCCTAGAAACTCCTCCCTTACTTCTCCCAACTCATCTTCTTTTAAGCTGACTCAATTTCTGCAACTAAAGTTCTTTTGATTAAATTAAATCTTTCTCCAATAAGTTTTCTTGCTCTGTTAGATCTGTATAGTTATACCCTCAAAAAGAATTTATCATTTCTACTAATAAGTTCACTAGTACATTTCATTGCACTGCACAAAATTAAAGTGATACCATACCAAAACCTCCAAAAGAGAGAAGCAAAATAGTTTTTTGAGGAACAAGCACACATTTATAACACTAACTATAAATTCTATACACATATGATCCGTGATTTCAATGACTTGGCAGGAGATTACCTCATCTGAAGACTCCATTTCTGACTCACTACTGGATGGATCTCCCAGACGACTCTCTGCTACAGAGGGAGGTGGTGGAGGAGGTGGAAGAGGAACAGGCACTGAAGCTGGTAGAGGCGGTGTGGGCAGAGCCATCCGAAATGGAGCTGGGATATTCATTTTGTTCATCAGGTGTAATACCTACATGAAGATTGGCAAATCTTAAACAAATTAGACCTTATGAACCTGACATACTTAGACTTTATTGATTGAAATGATGAATTGTGTTAGCAGAAGAAGAAAAACTGAAAAACGATCTTTTGTTCTCTTCGACGTGACATCGTAACCAACCTGCGTATAGAACCGAGGAACGGCAATAAGAGCGTTAAGAATGTTGGTCAGAATATTTCCATCTGGCGGGGGGTATGCATACCTAAAGTAGGAACATGTACATTAACTAGATGCAAACAAAACCAAAAGTTCCTCTGGTGAGAAAATATAATCCATAATGAAAGAAAGAGTAAAATGCACCAATGGCCATTGAACTATGACCCATTTTTTTTACTAAAGTCACTAAACTTCAATTTGTGTCATTATGGTTACTGAACTCTCAAATCTATCCAATTTGGCCATTCTGTTAGCCGGGGTTAACTTTTCCCCGTTAAGTGATCATGTGCAGAGCACATGGGGCATCAAAACTGGGGCAAAATGGTCTCCACATTAAAGTTTCTTTGATTTTCTCAGTTTCTTTTTTCCGTCTTTTCTCCTTGTCTCCTTTACCAACATGTCCCCACCACCCCCATACCGGTATCTGCTACCAAAATCCAACTCCAACAGAAAGAGAGAGAGAGAGAATGAGCTCTCTTGCGAGGAGATTGGCAGCAACTGAGGGAGCTTACTTCTTAGAAGAATCCAAACACGCCGTTGCTTGTCTCGTCCAGAAGAAGCGTCCACCACAACCACGGCCTTCCTTTGCCAAAAATGAAACCCTATCGGCGGCATCGGAAGTTGTGGCGACAGATGTTCTGCCGGAGGTTCTGAGGCATGCGCTCCTTTCCAAGACCCTCTGGCCGACGTTCGATTCCTCTCTCTCTGAAACATCCAAATGGGTCCTTCGTTTCTAATCTGAACAACGCCTCATCTGTCTCGCACTAGGTAGCACGGACACGGTGTCGGACACCGACACCGACACAGACGCCCGCATTTTAAAAAAAATCAGATTTTGGACACCGCAGGACACCTCTATTTTTTTAATATTTTTTTATTATATTATATATACATAATAATAATAATAATATATATCAAATACCTTCTACAATCTAAAATAATAACTAAGTCAACAAAAATATTTATGAAATGTACTGGACAAAATAACTAAGTAAAAAAGGAAAAAAGGAAAGAGGGACTTTCTTCACTTAATCAGTAGAAAAAAAGAAAGAAAGAAAGATAGTAAGAAATGACTAAAAAGAAGAAACAAAGGACTCTTCAGAATAGAAGAAAAAGGAGACGTCAGACGAGATGAGGAAGACGAGATAAGGAAGGACCTATGGGTCAGCGACGGCAACAGAGGACTTTCGGCGACGATCTAGTGAGCTCCGGCGATGGCGACAACTGCTTCGGCATTTGGCGACGGCTCCGGCGGCTGGATCTGTTGGCGACTGAGCTCCGACGGCTGAATCTGTTGGCGACTGAGCTCCGGCGACAGCTCCGAGTCGGTAATGGCTCAAAAGGGCACCCGTGAGGTGAGTGAGAAGGAGACGGCCGTGAGGTAAGAGAAGCAGATGGTCCGACACTGCTCCATGTCGTGTCCGACACTCCTCGGTGAAGTGTCCGACACGGTGTCGGGAAATAAAATAAAAAATAAAAAAACTCCGACACCGATTGGCGGTGTCCGACACGTGTCGGGCGGTGTCCGGAGGGTGTCGGGGTGTCCGTCCGTTTAGGACACCATACCTCCACCTAGGAGAGGTGTCCGTGCTTCATAGGTCTCGCATGACGCGCTCAACCCTCTCAGGGCTTATATTTCTCTGCCCCACGGTCACATTTGGTCACAAAATAAACAGTTTAGGTCATTAGGTTTTCATGTATTGAGCATGTTTAGTCGATTGAGTTCAAGGTGAATGGTTAGCGGAGCAGCTGAGAAAATGTGAGCTAATGGGATATTGGAAAATGGGAATCTGGGCACTGTTTATCTAAATTTTGCATAATAGTGGGCATTGTTTATCTAAAATTTGTACCAATATGCAGGCTAAATTAGGGCTACTTGAAGAAGGTTGGATGTTTGATGGTAGGGATAGGAAGAAGAAGGGGAAAGAAGAAGAGGGAGGTGGCGGCAACGGGGGTGGTGGTGGACTGCTGGTGTCAGATAATGGTAGTGGGTGTAGGTGGAGGAAGACAATCAGAAAAAAGATAAAATGAAGAGAAAGTGTGCCCCTATTCTGATGCCCCATGTGCGCGGCACGTGATCACTTAAACGGGAAAAAGTTAACCCCGGCTAACAGAATGGTCAAATTGGACAGATTTGAGAGTCCACTGACCATAATGACACAAATTAAGATTTAGTGACTTTGGTGAAAAATGGGTCATAGTTCAGTGACCATTGGTGCATCTTACTCTGAAAGAAATGCATGTATGCAACATGTTCATAGCTTTTGCTTTACAGTAATAAGTACATTGCTGTCCAATGTAGGGTAAGTTTAACACCCCCTGAACATTCCACTCTCTCAAAAGGTTTTGAAACAATAGATATATGCTTGTACTATTGCAACTACTTTAAGACTTTTTAATGTTTCTTGCCAACCAAGCAGCTTAAGTCTTTCACTTTTTCTGTGTCAATGAAATCCCTTCATTTGATAGAGGTAAAGTAATAGCTGATTTAGGCTGTTAAGCAATCCCTTCTTTTCACCATTGTTCTCCACTCTCCCCTCTCTGCCGTTATTCACTCCAATTCCACGTCACCAATATTTCAAAACATGCAGTAATACCACATCCACACACACACACCGAGCGTAAGAGTATTAATAAGAAGCTAGACCCATTCAAGATGAAAAGATCAAGTGAAGCTCCAAATTGGCGTAATAATTCTTCGACATCTTTATTAAATACAGGTAAGTGGTAGGGAGGAGTTTCCCTGCACTTCTTCGCTTAGCATTGTGATGTGGGTACAGGAGCAAGAGCCAGTGCGAGGTTCGGATGTGGAATCGTCCGCAGGGAGCGGTCAAGGTCTGGATGCGAGCATCACTTGCATGGGAGATCCCTGCAACTAAGATTCCTTGAAACACTGGGGTACTGGGTATATCAAAACTCAGGCTGTGTTCAATAGGACAAAATTAACTATCCCACTTGCTATTACAATCAGGATAACTTCTAAGTTAATCCAAAATGGCAGAATGGGTCTGCCAACCAAGGTCCAAATGTGACACCTTTTTGGTAGTTTAAAATTGATGTATTTAAAGCTGTAATGTCATAATTACTGTGAAAGTATTTCTCAGCCCGATAGCCATCAAGGTCTCGCTCACAGTTTTCTCGTGCTATCTATCCTTCTCTATTTTGCATGCCCCCGAGTAAAATTAGTGGAAGAAATCAATGCAATTTTGTGTACAATCTGTTAATTTTCTTGCTTAAAATAATGAATTCTTGCAAGTAAATTTTCACTTTATCAGCCCACCACAAACACCTGACAAATCACAAGATGATCAAACTTGTACGCCTATAACTGATTGTGCATCCCTACAGAGACATGCAATGTCTGTATAACAGAAGCTAGAAGTAGCAAAAATCAGGAAAACACAAAAAGCAGTGAAAAAAAATGCGTACTCCAGGTGGGGAGGGAATGGATAATCCACACCAAGTCTTTCAGCAATGGATTCGCCAGCAGGAAGCGACTGTAATTTGGATCCTCCATCTATGCCTGCAGCAATATTATTCAACAAAGATGTGGTTTCCTTCCCTGATTGAGGTTCACTTTGTCGATTTTTACTGTCCTCTGTTGGTTTACTAGCTCTCTCCACTGACAAAACTCTACCAAGAAACCGTAATCTGACCAACAATGTTTTAAAAACCACATTAGTCAGAGCCTACAAGAATGATGGCGAGAATTTACATAATACCCATTTAACTGGTGTATATACCCATTTAACTGGTGTTGTGCTTGAGATGCTAAAGCCTCATCCCGGAAATCTACAAATGCGCAGTTCCTCACTCTGCATAGAATGAAATATACGTTCAAGTAATAAAGTACAAACATAGACACCACAACTAGATCCTACCTCTACATGTCCAAAGTTCCAAAAACGCTCAAAAGAGGATGAGAGAGATGTCGAAACCACACCAAACATGAATCCACAATGAGCTCCTGAGAAGTAAAGATAAAGTCTCTTCAGAGCATCTACTTACCCAGTCCATCCTTCTTTTGTGCGTGATCTCAAACATGTAATTATTAAAGACTATTAACACCAGATGCAGTCGGCAATAAATGAAGGGCTAAAGGGCGAATAGTGACCAAAGCAGCAACTACTGTTTTTGTAAATAATGAATATATCTGAGAAGGGATTAAACCTGCTTATACAGAAAAGTTCTAAAACCCTAATGTAGAGCTAAGTACTAAACTACCCCTAATGATAAGAACTTCTGAAATATTCTAGATACTAAATTCCTAAATAAGCTAAATTACAATATGAAGCAGCTTAACCCTAAAACAAAGCACACAAAATCTATATAACGACTACTCAATAACCTTAAGCTTCCTTCCCGTTCGCAACTACATCATCCACTCTCCCACAGCCAGCACACCATTTCTAAAACGTGCAAGCTTCTAACAATCAGATTTAAAGCAGTGGATCTCGGTGTCTTGAAATATTTGGTCAGAGCTGGCCACGTCGTTGGGAGTCAAATCTAAGATAGGAAGTTGGGAATGCTAGCATTACTCACAGATAATGGTCACTTATGATCGGCTAAATTAACGAATCAAAATTATGACCCAAATTACTGCAAATCAGCGATGGTAAATATAAAAAGGTACCTTCCTATATCTCTGTGGTTCAATTGGTAAGACCTAGCCCCATTCATTTGCAAATCCTGAAACTGCATGACATTACTACCTTAAAAAATCACACACTGACTACACCATTTATCAGCCATTGAGTCCCAAATGTCTGGCATATCTTCCAACATTTAACTCTTGAATTGAAGGTTAGGCACTCAAAATGCCGTAGAAGCAAGCGAATAGGCAAGATACTAGTTAGGCACAAACCTTCCGCTGGTGCATGGACGGACCGAAGAAGCACCATAGTGGGAGAAGAGTCGAGCGAGGGTGTCGGGAGGAATAGCTTCAGGAAGGTGCCGAATTAAGAGGGTAGAGGACTTCGACGTCACTTCTTCCGCCATATGCCCTAAATGGTGCATCGCTTGATGGTTGCCGGATAAATTTAGTGGGTTGCTGGATTAATTGCGCATTCTAAATCTTCTGTTTTGGGGTCACGCGGGCGCAACACTGGGGTTTCAAATTAAAGACTAACTCCGGCATTTTGATTATGGGATGACATTCTGTGCGTATTGGTGTTCGCTTAGGGCTGGGGTTAGGTTAGAGTAAGGGTAAGGGCTCAGATTGACGGCCGTAACAGTGGCGGCAGTGGTTCTCATGGTGATGGGTCTTCCTATCCGCCTGTCAGTGGTGGCGGGTAGAGTAAAAGGACGGTTCTTGGTTCGGTTTGGCAGTCGAAAGCAAAACATTTTAACAAATCATCGGTTTTGAAAGAAAGAAGATTTCGTTCAGCGGTTCGATTTTAAGGATCGGAACAGAACTAATGGTCTGTTTAGGCGAGTTGACCGATTTAAACTTATAATCATTTCAGATTTGTCCAAATTTATATTATTGATTACTAGTTAAAATACGTACCGTACATGAAAATAGATAGAGGTAGTTATTAGGGAAAAGTAGGGAATGATATACTTTACACGTTTTGCGTTTTGCCCCCCTCCACTTCAAATTTAAACAGTAAACCCCCCCACAGTTGAAGAAAATGGGCACGGTTAATTGACAATAACAGATCTTTGTAGAATACCATTTTTATCCTTCCATATAACCTTCAATTTTTTCGGCAAGCATGCCCAAACCCATGCCCTTCCCTTCTTCTTCCTGTTCTTCACTCCTTTCCCCTTCCCATTCTCTGCATTTCCCCTTCCCCTTCCTCGTAGTTGTGGTTGTGATTGCGATTGGTGGCGGTTGGGTGTCTGGTGACGGGGCTTGGGAGTCATGGTCGCCGGCGATGGTGCTTGGGAGTCGTGGGTGGCCGGTGTAGGTGATTGGGTTTGATGGGTTTTGAAGATTGGGTTTGGTTGTGCGGCGGCTGATGGTTTTGGATGGCCGATTGGTGGTGGTTGTGCGGCGGCGTGTGTGGGTGCCTGGTGGAGGGACGGCTCCGACATTGGCCGTGGGTGGGCCAATCGATTGGTGGCCGTAGCGTGGTTGGTCGATTGGTGGCGAGCAGGAGTCTGCGACGGACATATGGGGACTCGGGTGTGCGGTTGTGGAGATGGTGACCGGAGCTCCGGCGTCCGTCACTGAAGGCTACTTTGACTCCGGGGCTGTTTTCGACGGGGAGTCTGCCGGGGCGAGCAGGAGTCTGCCGGGGCTGTTGCGGCGGCGCGGTAATCGGTGGTAGTTAGTTGAAGGCTACTTTGCGCCGGCGCCGTTCCGATGGTGCCATGGTAAAAGGTGAAGAGGGAGAAATTTAAATTGAAGAGCCAGGAGAAAAGGGGCAAAATTGTCATTTAAAAAAACTTTAGTCAGCGCATGTGTTGACCACGCGCTGTTTAGTTTAACAGTTTTCGTCAACCGTGCCCATTTTCTTAAATTGTGGGGGGTTTAGTGTTTAAATTTGAAGTTGAGGGGGGCAAAACGCACAACGTGTAAAGTAGAGAGAGTCATTCCCTACTTTCCCCTAGTTATTATTATTAATAATAATAAAATTGGAGTTTTTGAAGGTACAGAAAATACCAATTAAAAGTCAAATCTAATTATATATATATATATATATATATATATATATATATATATATATATGAAAGCCGAAGCTGAGAGAATGTAACATTTTCTTTCCTACTTGGCATGCCTCTTTTTATGCCATTTGGCATTCAACCAATCAAATGAGTTTCACTTTTCTCTCTTCCACGTCAGCATGCCCTATTTAAAAATAAATCTCTCTCTCTCAATTTTAAATTTATATCTCATTTAAATCTTGAAACTTTCCTTACCCAAGTCTAATATGTTTTCACAATCTAACAAAATTAGTCTCCCTCCTTTTACTTTATTATTATAAGTCATATAAAATGTATATGTATATATATGTCTGTATGACACCTTAACCAACTCAACGTTGTGCTGAACGGAAAAATGTGGGTGTGCCAATGAACCAATGAAGGTACATCAATTCAATATCAATCAATCAATATACAAAAGACGAATCATTGTCTGGAATTCTCAGTTCTCTGGTGAACTCTCTGCTTACTTTGAATGTGAACTTTTAATCTGGACTTCTTAATATTATTTCAATGAATCTGGACTTCAAATCCATTATTATACTTGCAAATAGACGTCTTATTATTTTATTACCCCCGCATTTAAGTTGCATTCACATATGTCTTCCTTAATTCTCACTTCCTTCTTCTCTCCTCTTTTGACACACTCTTTGTCACCTTCTGTCTATCTGCTTCTACACCTTTCCTTCTTCCTTCCGCCTTTTGTTCTTCCCTTCCCTTTAAATCACAATCACTTCCCCTCTTCCTTTCTTAACAAATGAAGCACCTTCAGTTTCTTCTTCACCTCTTTTCGTACTCTAGCTTAAATCCTGAAGAATCCTTTAGTAAATATTGAAAGCTCCATATTCCATGTGCTAATTCTGAAGCTTCCTGGGAGTATATATTCTCGTCGATGTTAAATTTGCACCTTTAGTGATTGTATAAATAAAAAAATTCCCGGATTGATCTCCTGCTACAAAAAACATTGCAAGACTAAGAATAAGAGTAGTATTTCAGAATTCCAGTCACCAATGTTATGTTTTCCTCCACCCAACAGTCAACTAATAGTTGGACGAATTTTCGTTAGGCCTAACATAGGCTTAGGGATTAGATAACAACACCGGTTTGTGGCTGTGTTTTGGAATGACTCAATTAGGTAAATGTGCAAATGCCAGAGGGCCATGAAATGGAATTAGTCTATATGTACTTTGCTTATCGGCTTTATCCTCATCATTAGGTTAAAAGCCAACTGACCATGGAATTGAGATGCAGTTATCATCTTTACTTGATTTTTAAAATGCAGCTGCTATTTCATTTAAAAATATTTGTGATTTCCAAAATTAAACCCAGACCCAATTAAGAATGAGTTTGATCAAGATCAATATAACTCTATACGGTAGATTTTTAAGGAATAAGATAGCAGTTGTGCATTTAGAATTAGAAAGGTTGTTGATTGACTGTTGTTATTGGTGTTCTTTCTCCCTGAATAATTTAATTATGGCTTTAGTGTGTTTGGCTTTCTGATTCTATTGATTTCTTCTCCCAATATCTTCTATTGATGTCTTATATGGGGTTGTTTACAGCATGGTGTCATTGCAAATCTTCTATGATTATGAAATTACATTACAATAGGTGAGGCTTTTACTTGCTGCTTGACTAATGTTTTCAATACTCTTTATTCCCAGGAATTCAATTGTGGCTTTAATGTGCTTCGCTTTCACAATACAAAATTTTTGTTGTTGTTAATTGGCAATTGTGTTCCATGGGCAAACTGAACCTGCAAGGACAAAAGTGCCACCAGAATTCCTAATTCCAGAGGTTTGTGACCCAATAGATAACTATATTAAAGACGAGTTTCTCTTCGGAATGTCACACGTGTCCTCTTTCGTTTCTCAGCTGTACGTGTGGTGAAGTCTAAGTAGACCTTAAACTTGAAATTCTGAACTAGACTTCTTATTATTGTTACAATTAATCTAAACTTCTAATCCACTTATTGTACCTAGAGTTTGGACTTCTAATATGAATTCTTTTTCACTCTTACTGTAGATATGTCTCTCACCCTCTTACACAATATGGATCAACTAATTGATTTGGCAATATCCTCATCAGCTAGATGAACATAAATACATGAAATGCTTAAGTACCTTTAGTTCATTATTAAACTCACATAAAAACTCGGGGAAATTCGAATCAAAAGTAAAAAAATTCTTGCAAGATTTGTTTATCTTAGGTGTTGAAATTGATTTGCTTGCTTTTTCGGCATTTTCAACAGATTTTTGTTTTTCCTTAATTTTCTAGGCCAGATTTGCAACTGAACTTTGGGAAGAATTGCCTTCACATATATTTATGTAATAACAAACCTTATGTTCTAAATATTGGATAATAGGTTCCAATATTTCGCAATTGGATTTAGGTGTTCCTTACAAATTTTTAATTTGTCATTGTTGCATTCTTTTCCCTGTATACTCTTTCTGCTTCTAACAGTCAGCCTATGAGTGATCTAAATTATTTTAATTATTTCTGGTGCTAACAGTCAGCCTCTGAAATACCCAAATGTCCAAACTTGGGGTTTGATGGAAATTTTCATATGGACCACTTGGAAAGTAACTTCTTCACATTTTTCAAGGTAGTTCGTTAAAGTTTTTTTTTTAGGTTTTGGCTCCTTGGACTTGCTTTACTGTTCCTTTTCCTTCAAAAGCTATAATGCCATTGATCAAAATAAACTATAGTAATTTCGAATTATTGGTTCCATTTAATATGGCTAAAACTGTATATTGTGATGTCTTTTTGTAGGCGGAGTAGGTGTAAAGTGCTAATAAAATATTTTAGACAAGAATATATGAATATCATAATAAGCAATATGCATTAGTCGATATAATTCTTGCATCTGCTCAACCCATTACTTATTCAACTTAGGTCAAATAGCTTAAATACAAAGGGTTTAAGCTTTATATATCATGTTGTCAATGCATGCATTCGACTAGTATAATAACATACTAACAACAAAAATATGAGCTTTTTGTTGTATACATATAGTTAGGTACTTAGCGTATTTCAACGTTTATGATGAAATCCTTCCTTCGTCACTGCACTATCTTTTTTAGCAGCAAATATTGGCCAAAAAGTTATATATAAAATAAAGATAACCTTGAATAGTCATCCTTAGATGTATCATGTATATATGCTATCACATTGGCATATTAGATGTATACAAAACAAAAATGAAATAGCACATTTCTGTTAAAGGAAATTTAAGTCCATGAGAGAAATTAAAGGATGACCTTAGGAGAATACACTTCCAATTTCCTCATTATCTGGGTCAAAATTAGTTTGGTTGTGTAACATTTCATTAAATAGCATGAATTATCTCATTAACAATTAGATAGAAAATTGAATTAGCATGGAACTACAAAGAACACATTTAACTGATAACATTTTCTGGATTCAGAAGCAAAGTAAACTATATTTCGTAAAATGTTAAAGTGCATATCTCCCAAAAAGGATGACCAATGAAAGTAATATCACATTGGAGAAAGAGATATAGTTAATTTCATTAAGTACACTAACATGAAAATGAAATTGGACGGAATATTACACTTTTGTAAGCTTTACCCTAAGTTTGTAGTTGTAAGCACTAAGTCTAACATGTTACCATCATATGGAACCAATTCTTTTCAAAATCAAATTACAAGAGAGAACCGGAAATGATTGGAAGAAAAACGGAATGGTTTATGAGGTCTAAGACAACTTTTACTTTAATTGCAATATATACACTATAGGTCGTACCAATGTGATGGTATAGTAACGTGGATGGTCCATAGTTATGGTAATGATGCTTGCAAGACGATGGAAGCAGATACGATAGCGACTGGTGAGTGATGTGACAGTAAAGGTGACAGTGATGGTGCATTCTAGTAATGACCAATCATTGTAGCGATAATGGTGCATTCTAGCAATGACCAATCATTGTGACGGTAAAGGTGACAGTAATGGTGGTTTTGGTGGTTTTGATTGAGCTATATTATGCTTGACAGTGTGGTAGCTATTCGGCAACAATATGCTGACAATGTTGGTGGCCATAGTAACTCTAAAATGGTGGTAGTGGTGGTGACTCGAGAGATAATGTCAGCGATGACGGCCGGTATTTTAAACGAAATAGTAACACTAAGGTGGTAGTAGTGTAGTAGCAGGAGACAAATGATGATCAAAATCCAAAATTGGACAAGCAAAAAAGCCAATAAAATAATGGTGATTCTAGATACAATATCTTGACTGAACTTTAATGTCGGATAAATTCTATCCTACAATTCGAAACTCTAAAAATTATCAGTATAAGGGCTTTTCTCTCTATCATATTTTTGTATCCATGTACAATAATCAAGAAGTTCCCACCGGTCCAAACCCACATGGCAACGGTCTAAACAATTTTTCTATGACAACTTTCACTAGCCATGTATAAATAACTTTATAATAATTGAACATCGGTAAAATTACTCTTTATAAACCAAACAAAGAAACATGTGCACTAAAGCACTTCTAAAGATATAAGGCAAAAAATTTGATAAACAAAGAAATGAAGGACAAAAATTACTAGAAATCAATATGTTGGCAAAACTTAGAATACATTTTTTTCCCGGTGCTTTTAGGTGATAGATTGGTAAATCTGAAATTCAAGCTAAGATGTTCTCTATTTCTTGAACAACTATTGTCAACGAGATTGTCATCTTAAGCAACGCATTAATTTATTATGTGAGAAACTCATAGATTTGAGTGTTGTATTTTTATTTTTTGGGTTTTCTGTTCTATTTCATCATGCTAAAGTATATGATCTGCAATACAGCTAAACTAAATTGCATACTATCCCGTGCAGTTGGCAGAAGAGCAAGCACATCTATGATTTGATTTCGCTAGACTGAAATTTAAAGAAGCTTCTCAAGTTACTTTTTGAACTACATTGGTGGAACATTTTTGTAATTTTGAGAATGTGCTGAAATTTAGAATGTAGCCCATATTTTGCTCTTGAACAGACTTGAGAGAACACAAAATTCGTACTCGTGTGGAAATGCCATCGGTGGATGCAGTTGGGCCCAAATTTTGGGAAATTGCAGCTTTATGCATCAAAGGACTAAAGGTAGACAAAGGAGTTCCACTACTTCAAAGCCGATTTTGAGCGAAATAGACTCTAGTACATGTCCCAACATAACTTGCTTAATTCAGACTTTAGCATAGGTCAAATAAATCATCAGATTAAGAACGTAATAATTGTTGGCTTCTCCCCATTCGTTAGCCAACTTTTGAAGAGCTCCTCGCTATCAGAAAGGAAGTTATGAGAAAGATTCTTGAAACCCAACATCTCTATGGTCAGCAAGGATTTTAAGAACAACTCTTCGCTTTTATTCCTGTAGAAGTCCGAGTAGCCTCTTCCTTCCATCTCCATTATACCCTTTCCTGTTTCACCCCTCTGAACTCCTTGGTTCTGCTGACTAGTCCCGGACTTTATACCCTCGTTTCTTAGCGGTTCGACAAATTCTTAATTTCCATGTTCTCGACAGGTTTTTTCTGTATAGTTGTTTGCTTTGTCTCTTGCTTATTAGGCAAGTTTGGATTGTCCTTTCTTTAATCAAATACAGGTCTCGTTCAAATACAAGTCCTCTGTTTGTTACTCCCTCCTTCCTTTGCATATTGTTATAGAAAATCATATGGATCAATGAACCTACACTTCCAATTGTAAAAAATTATCTATGCCAGTAACTGTGAGTGGTTAATAAGAAAACTAGTAATATGTATTGTATTTAAGGGAACAATAGGTAGTCTAGTGTGAATAGCCCTTTGGAAATTGAAATGAAAGTATTATAGGGACATGGGAGATAGAAAATTGAAATGAAAGTATTTAGTCTCAAGTAAATTAAGTTTTATCCCCCCTGATGAGATGAAACTAACCTACATTTTTCCTTTCTTTCTGCACTTCAGCTTCCCTTTGCTGGTGTATGCTACGTGTGTGTTATTATAGCAAATAGAACCAAAACCGGAGTTCATGTATATGGAGTTTCTCACCTTTATAGGTTGGCTTGTACTAGTATCAGAAAACTCTCTGATTCCTGAATTTAGAGAAAGTGTAATTTATTGTATTACTTTGACACTAGTAGACCAATAGAAAAAAAGGTTCCACAAAGTTCTATGAACTGTTGAGAACTCAAAATCCAATCACAGAGTCAACACTAGGATATGGTCCATTTGTATTACTGCTGTTGGCATTTGGTCATTTTAGATCATGTATTTCAGCTAGATAGATATTCACGCATATGTCGTGATCTATCCAGCTGATTTAGGATCATGAATTTCAGCTAATTTTACTTTCTTTGCAGGTGTTGATCTCAGGTCATCTAAGGCCTGATTATAAAGCCAAGCATGTTCTTTATCCATCCGAGAAAAAGAAGTTCCATTGTTGGTTTGATTATTATTGGGCCTCGGCATTTAAGGTGCTTCTTGCCAGTCCTCTTTTCTTTTGTGGGAAATTTGAGTTCCATTTATTTGTCCTAATCAAGTGCTTTGTCGTCAGAGAATTTTGGAGTTCCAGAGAGTCAAATTTATGAGTAGAACGGTCTACAAGAATGTTTGGATGAGTTGTGTTGCCACAGAAATGAATGGGAGTGGGAATAAGTATCAGCTGATTTCAAGGCACTTATTAAAAGGCTTGGCTTTTAAGATTATCTGCATTGAGATGATCGTGAGATCACCACCAAGCTCCACTTCAAATATATAAGGACTATTGTTTTAGTATGTATCAAGAGATTTACAGAATATCATATAGGTATACTGATAAAGTACCTGAAACTGATAGAGTAAGACGTTGGAAGATTCCATACATCGATGCCCTGAATTACATCACACCTCTCTTCTCCCACACTACAATGTGCGTGTAATGTGCCATGAGACTACTCTGATTCAGTCTATGTTTCCAGTGTTTCTTTTCTGATGTTTTTTACTCGCATTTATATCATTCTTTGCTTCAGTATTCTGTAGAAAAATAAATCTTATAGTTTTCTTTGCAAATTATCAGCATGAGTCAAAAGTCTCTACGAAACAGGATCGTGCATGTTCTGTAGGTCCTTGCCGCCATGCAATGCATTAACATAAGAACATATAGAGTCCTCCACATGTTTGCAAATCACACTATGTCGTTAATATAGAGTTCTCATGGTTACTTCTCAAAGTTGGACTACCATTATCTTAAGTTAATTCTTTCTAGAATAGATGGAGGCTCAAGGGCTTCCAACATTCTTATTTATTAGAATTTACCACTAGTAGTTCTTCACTGTTGTGATATTGTGAGATTCTTATGCTTGTAAAGGAATGTTTTATGAATTCACAGTTAACTTTACAATTGCACGTTACAGAATATATACTTGAGGATAGACATGTGAATGAGTGAAAGTGGGAGAGAAGCCTAGGATATGTTTTACACTCAAACATTTAAATTATAAAATTCAAACTTCCTAGCTAGGATAAGGGAAGGCAGCCCACGGATAGGGATTGTTTCTTGATCGGAAGGGACGCAGTTTGGAGGAGAGTTTTTCCAGTTTCAACGATGTGTTGATGACGGCGTTCGGAAGTGCCATTATGTTCCGGGGTATGGGGAGGGGTAGTGAAATGAGAAATGCCATGAGTGGTGAAAATCTGTTTGAGAGACTCATATTCACCACCATTATCGGAGTAAAGTGACACGAGTGGTAGTTGAAAAAAAAATTCAACCAGATTTTTGAATTGAGGAAATAAGGTGTTAACATCAGATTTTTGTCGCATAGGATATAACCAAATATATTTAGTGTAATGATCGACAAAAATTAGATAGTAACGAAAACGATCATGCGACAATTCAGTTGGGCCCCAAACATCAGTGTATATTAATTGTAATGGTTAAGAGCTGGTTAATGAGTTGGCATCAAAAGGAAGTTTATGACTTTTATTACATTCACAGAAATTACAATGAAAAGGATTTTTGGAAGACAAGTAAGACCCTAACTTATTTCACGTAAGAACTGAACGGAGAATTTGGAGAGATGGATGCCCGAGACGCTGGTGCCATTCAACTAAGTTGGATTTGGAGGTGGAGTGAGCTTGTGGAGTGGGTAGGGAGGACATGCAGTAAACAACATTTACATTCTCCCCGCGAAGAAGTGGCGCCCCCGTGCGTAGATCCTTCACCATAAAATAGAGAGGAAAAAATTCAAGTGAGACATTATTAGAATGACAGAATTTTGCGACAGAAATAAGGTTTCGATTAATTGAAGGAACACAAAGAACATCATCTAAGGCAAAGGTGGTGTGTGGGGTGCGCAATTTGGCATGACCAACATGGGATATCGGCAAACCTGTACCATCACTGATATGAATTTCATCTGGGCCTCCATAATCTGAATAGGTATGGAGGTTGTCAGTGTCAGAAGTGACATGATGTGATGCACCAGTGTCAAACAGCCAGGATGGTGAGGTCGGACGACGATGCATTGTGGTTGCATTTGCAGTAAGTGGGACAACGTGGGATGATGAATGCACGGTTTGGACATCATTTTCACGAAGAAAACGTGCAAGTTTGCGGCATTCATTTGTAGCATGTCCTGGACGATCACAGAAGCGACAGTGAAGAGAGGATCGGGAAGGAGCCATGCGATTGTTGGTAGGCGGACTGGACCAATTGTTGCGGTTAGTAAAGTTGGTGTGGGTACGTGTAGGGAAATGATCATTGCCACGAGGAGAAAACTGGGTGTTGTTGCGACTAGAGGAGGCGCTGCCATGGTGAGGTGAGGTTCGAGATTGGAACTTATTTTGTCGATGAGTGTAATTTGCCGTAGCAATGGAGAAAGAAGGGGTAGGTTCTTCCTTCTTGAGATGAATTTCGTAATCTCCAAGTTTGTCGTAGAGTTCATCAAAGGAAATTGGGGTGTCACGAGCTCGAAGTGCCGCAGCAATTTCTTTGAATTCGGGACCAACACCGGCAAGGGTGTAGAGAACCAAGTCATCCTCAGAGAGAGGGTTGTCGACAAGAGCAAGATCATCAGCAATAGCACGCATGTGTTGGAGATATTCCTGAATTGAGCGAGTACCGCGAGGGTTGTTCATGAGCCGTTCTTTGAGTGACATGACTCGCGAACGAGATTTGTTTGCAAAGAGGACTTGGAGACGTTCCCATGCTTCCTGTGAGGTGGAAACGATGGAGATGTGCGGCTGAATGGTGTCAATGCAACTGCCAAGCATGGCGTTGAGGATGAGTTGATCTTGACGAAGCCAGAGGATATACTCCGGGTTAGGAATTTGTTTGGTGGAGGTGGGGGATTCAGAGATTGTTTGGGAAGGTGGTGGAGTTGAACCATCAATGAAGCCAAGGAGATTATGGCCAATGAGACCGGAATACAGTTGAGTTCGCCATACGGTGAAGTTGGTGTATGTAAGTTTGGTGGGAAGATGAGAGGGTGCATTGAAGAGAACTATAGAATTTGCCATGGATCGGTTAAAAAATGAGCTTTTAGGCAAGGAAGGCTCTTGATACCATAGAAAGAAATGTTTTCTGTATTCAGTTCACTTTACAATTGCACGTTACAGATTATATACTTGAGGATAGACATGTGAATGAGTGAAAGTGGGAGAGAAGCCTGGGATATGTTTTACACTCAAACATTTAAATTATAAAATTCAAACTTCCTAGCTAAGATAAGGGAAGGCAGCCCACGGATAGGGCATGTGATGCAGGAGATTGTTTCTTGCATGACACACTATCATTGACAATGCTTGCCTGATTTCGTTTGGTGAATGGAACGTACGATTGCTGGTAGTCATTGGCCATAAGTAAAGTGAACATATATCACGATGGGTTTTTTTAATTGCTTGGCTACTCCCTCCCAATTTTGTCATCTGTACCATGGAACTTTCTCCCCTTGGAAATTTACTAGAACATGCAGACATTTTTATTTCCTTGTAATTGCATTTAATGTCCTGATGTATTTAACACCATAAGTTCATAAGAAGCTTTCTCTAAGAAAAGATAGACCCATTTTTGACAGTACATTGGGATATGGTGGGTCTTAAGTCGTAGCAGTTGTTTTGAATCTGATCGGACCAATATGAGTGACAACTCCATCAAGTGCACATTGTGCTTGCCCTAGCTTTGCAGGATACTGAACGGGGTACTTTCTAATATTGCGGATATTTTGAACAAAGCATTCGCCATGCCTCCTTTTCGGAGTACGAGAATTTGGATCCAGAAATGCTGTAAGTCGGGTCATTGCTCAAAGCTTTTCTGTTAACTGGTAGGATAGTAGCAATTTTGTTTTTTCATAAAAAGCAAGGTAACATGAAGTTGAGGTAATAACATCAGCATATTCTATATCAACATGTCAAGGCAGAGTAGGTCTGAGTTATTTCGAAGATGGAAACTCAAATCATGTACGTGGTCTATGAGAATCGGATAATATTATGGTCACGTCAAAGACCTGAAATCTTCGTTGGTTCTCTTCTCAGAATTGATAAATATCACTATCTATTATCTTTGTTGGTTGAGGAGCATAAATATTTGTGTTTTCTGTTCTACATCCTGCCTTGTCATTCTTGGATGTTTAGCAGTGACTTTTATGAAGACAGGTCGACAAGGATGTTGACGTCCTGGTTTACAAGTGGTGTAAGAGCCAGGTTGTGGAGATTGGATGTAGTACCTGGAGTTGTCAACGGTTTCTCAACCTCCTTGATCACAGCCAGCTTGGCCGGAGTCTTGAAGCAAGTCTAGTCTAGTATACATCAAACATGTGCAGGCCGCTTAAAGCGAGCTTGTTTCCTTGTAGCATACTTCTGTTTTGTGGGTTGGTCGGCTACTCAATATGGCAAAAGGCTCGGCCTCCCATAAAAAGAGGTTACTAATGCAGGTAGCAAGCACTTTTTGGTGCAAGTGCTAGCTTCTGGGAGTTCTGCAATGTTTGAGATTGCATGTGAAATAATTGTAACATCCTTGTATTTGTAAAAGCAGTTTGTGAGCAAGTAGCCTTGTGTATTTGGTCATAGAGACATGGCAAGTTAAGCTACGTCAAATGTATAGTTGGGTTATTACATCAAAATGCTAAATAATATACCAAAAGGAATACTGTTTGCCATACATTTTTACACCTTGGTAATGCATATAAAGAGGAGAATTATGGTGAAGACCATTATCAGAACAGAGCATGATTAAAGTTCCAGGTCATGTTCAACAAAGGTGCTTAACTTCAGTTCAATTCAGGAAGAAAGAAGAAAATCCAGGAGCTGGAATTATCCATAAGAAGATGCTGCAAGGCTTTCCATAGAGCATATCAACAGCAGACTCAGATTCGCGAAAGGATATAAAACATACTGGTACTTCAAAGCACAGGTATTTGAGTATTAGAACTGTGATCTGTACCTCTTTCCAAGTATTTGCTTTGCATGTGCATAATATTTGATCTCGATAATCCTTTTCAAGCATACTGCAATTACCGCGAGCTCCTATAATGGCTAGATTAGCGGATTATGGTGCTTTCTTCTTTCTGTAGTTGGCCTTTGTGGAAAGAAATACACTGAAACGTCATTGAAGAAGAACTATCTATCTCGGCCTCTCTCTTTTCTGACCCATATGCGTATCAATTCACTCAAGAAAAAATCAGTGTTATGTTCACGTAAACGAATGAGTTGAAGGTCGCATCTCCAATTAGGCTGAATAGTCTACTAGGTGTCCGAAAGCTGGTCCTCCTAGGAATATATATCCCTAAGCTTCAGCAAACTCACCGAGGAATTGAAGCTTAATCAAGATCATGGAACAGCTACCTGATAAGTCTTCTGGAGTAGACACTATAAGCCAATTGCACATTAAGAACAATCATATCTCTAGGTAACATGAAGACAATCACGAGGATGCTGCAGTTCCTTGTCTTGGTGGTTAGCTATAGCTTGTGCAACGGAAGCTCCACTCCCTTTTGCATTGCGAACAAGAAACGAGCCTGTCAGAGGTTCAAGCAGGATCCAACCGATCCTTCAGGTCGCCATAGTGTAATGATTGTGCGAATGGGAAGGAGCTGTCTACCATAGCATCAGTGCCCGTGTCCTCGAATTCCACTTTAATATTTAGCTGTGGTGATTCGTTACCTGGACTAGTGCTACTATTAATTTGACACAGTTGAGTTACTTGGACTAGTGCTACAATTAATTTGGAGACTTACCAATTCCTAACTTCATGGCTCTCTGAGGAGTTCATGACGTGTTGGCCTGTCTCATGCAGGGTTGGGTGGATTGGTTCCTCCACGCCTCGTTAATCTCTCAAGCTTGTGCGCTCTTGATCTCTTTTAACCACCTTAAAGCTGAGAACTTCAGATGGCTTTCGGATCTTTGTGTGCTGCAGTATCTTACTTTGAATCCAGCAGAAAATAGTCAAGCTTTCAATTTGGTTGCAGGTGACAAATATGCTTTCTTCTCTGCTAGGTATACGCTTGTGCTCTTGCAATATTGATCTTTCATTCAACATGTTTCTTTCTTTGATACCAAGTGCGGGTGCTTAACCTCATTGGCCTTCATTCTTTTACACTACGAAACACTGGTATTTCTGGCCCAATGCCGAATGATCTTAAGAACATGACTGCTCTTAAAGATCTTGATCTTTCTTATAGTTCTCCAAATTTCTGTATACACACCTGGTTCTACCATTTTCAGTGCTCCTAAATCATTCAATCTGGGGAAATATTTTCTCTACATGGCTTATAATTCTCAGACGAGTTCTAAAACGTGACTTCTATGAAGAACGCTAAAATGAGGATACCACGAACAATGCGGAATGTATTCGACCTCAAAGTAATTCACCTGCCAGCTAACAAGCTGAGAGAATCTATCAGATGTTCTTAAAAGCTTTTTTTTATTATTTTGGGGATGCCTTTTGTATACTTTTAAGTCAGTTTTATTAGCTGGGAGAGCCAACTATTTGGTTATTTGGATGGACGTCAAATTGAATAGTTCTCCTAACTTGCATGAGCTTAATCTAAAAAGAAACCTAATTAATGGTCCACTTCCGGAGTCATTAGATAGATTTCTGTTGTTAAGGTCATTATCCGCGAGTAATAAACATGTAAAAGTCATCCAAAATCTGCTTTAAGTTGCCCTGTTGGAGCGGGAATTAGTTTACATTTGGAGCGGGAATAACAATTCCTATTGCCCTAGGCTAGACTCGTGCAATTAGGCAAGTCTTGTAATCCTCAGATTGTGCTGTAAGATCCTTCCTCTGGCCGCCTAAAGCGACCAAAATTTCAGCAGAGTTGGTCATCGGATACTTTCCTAACCAGCACCTTCATGAACATGAAACAGCGACTCCTACATGAGACCTCAAGAAACAACTGTTTTTTCTGCATTGAATTTGCGTTAACAAAGGAAAGGTAAATTCTTAAGAAGTACAAATCAGACTATTTTTCCAATTGGTACAAATAAGGCTTCAATAGTTGATTTCTCAGAGTTGCTATTTGTGAATAATTTTGAGTTAGGAAAATATGCTTCTAGCAACACTTACTCCAATCTCAAAAACACTTGGTAGAGAATAGAAGTTTGGAAGTCAAGGTCCTGCAAAATAATTAGTAAGAGGAATCTTGGAAAATCACTCGGGGACCATCTCAGAGACTTTTCAGCCATCACTATTTGAGGCAGTCTGATGCATTTGAGAACTCTGGAATATATTCCTCAAGGCTGCAGCATGAATATGTTCACGAGAGCTGTTGTGGTTCTTTTCCTTGTCCACCTCATTACAGCAACTACTAGCAATAGAAATTCCTCTATTTCGTGCTTAGAAAACGAGAGGCAAGCCCTTCTGAGGTTCAAGAATGATCTAACAGATTCTTCAGGCCGCCTCTCCTCTTGGAATATGGTGCACAATGACTGTTGTTACTGGTCAGGAGTTGTCTGCCATAGCTTCAATGGCCATGTCGTCGAACTCCACCTTCAAAACCCGAACGGAGATTGCAACTCTTTTGACGATTTATATGCTAAGAGGGCCTGTGAGAAGAACAAGTTGGGTGGAAAAATAAATCCTTCATTGCTCTACTTGGAACAGTTGAGTTACTTGGACTTGAGCCTCAATGATTTTGGAGGGGTTCAAATTCCCAGCTTCATTAGTTCTTTAAGGACTTTGCGGTATCTTAACCTCTCCGATGCAGGATTCCATGGATTAATTCCTTCAGGACTTGGAAATCTCTCAGATTTGCGCACTCTTGATCTTGGTGGGTTTCATTCAATTAATATTCTCAGAGCTGAGAATTTCAGATGGCTTTCTGATCTTTCTTTCCTGCAACATCTTGATCTAAGCTCTGCAAACCTCAGCCAAGCTTCCGATTGGTTGCAGGTAACAAATATGCTTCCTTCTTTGGTAGATTTGCGCTTGTCCGACTGCCGTCTAGATCTCTCTGTTTCTCTTCCCAACATGGTCAATTTTACTAGGCTAGCCGCCCTCGATATTTCCTACAACCGGCCATTTCGTTCTCCCCTACTAATCAATTGGTTGTCTAGTCTCGCGGGCCTTCGTTTTCTTAATTTAAGAGGCTGTGGCATTTCAGGTCCAATTCCAAGTGGTCTTGAGAACATGACCAGTCTTACACATGTTGATCTGTCTTCCAATTCTTTAAATTCTAGTATACCCCACTGGTTGTACCATTTTAGAGGTCTTAATTCACTCGACCTTAGTCTCAACCATTTACGAGGTTCCATCTCAGATGACATAGGAAACATGACTTCCATCATCAGCATTGATATGTCATATAACGAATTTGAAGGAAGAATTCCGAGATCCATTCAAAAACTCTGCAGCTTGGAGGCAATTGGCTTGGCATATAACAGATTAAGTGACACGTCAGATGTTCTTCAAATGTTTTTCGGGTGCGGTATTAATAACCTGCGTGACCTGGATCTTGAAAATTGTTTAATTAGTGGTCCACTCCCCAAGTCTTTGGGAGGATTGTCATCATTAGAAATTTTGAACTTGGCTCATAATCAGTTCAATGGAACTCTTCCGGAGAGTATTGGACAACTGTCGTCATTAAAGTCATTGATCTTGTCTTCTAATCAGTTCAACGGAACTCTTCCAGAGAGTATTGGACAACTGTCGAAATTAACGTCATTGTTCTTGTATTCTAATCAGTTCAATGGAACTCTTCCGGAGAGTATAGGACAACTGTCTAAATTAGAAGCACTTTTGATTTATGATAACATGTTGGAAGGAGTTGTCTCTGAAGTTCATTTTGCGAATCTGTCAAACCTGCAAGTTTTTTATGGAGATGACAACCTTTTGATTTTGCAAGTCGGTCCCAACTGGAGTCCTCCTTTCCGACTTAAAAGCTTGGGAATACGATCTTGGCGTTGCGGATCAAAATTTCCCAATTGGCTTCAAGCACAGCAAAGGCTGACCGAGTTAGATCTATCATCTACTAGAATATCTGATATCGTTCCCACTTGGTTTTGGAACTTGTCTTCTCAGTTCTTTGACTTAAATCTCTCTCACAACCAACTCCATGGAGTGATTCCATCCATTCCGAAAGCCGAGCATACCTCCTTCATGATGTACTTGAACAACAACAGATTCAGCGGTTCGTTACCACGTCTCCCTGCTAATGTAATTGAGCTAGATCTTTCCAGAAATTGGTTTACGGGAGGCCTTTCTCACTTCTTGTGTGGCAGCACCGACAAACCAAACTACTTAGAAATCCTTCATTTGGGAGACAATCTTTTATCAGGAGATATTCCCGATTGTTGGATGAACTGGCCGTCCCTGGCGGTTGTAGCACTGGGGAACAACAATTTTAAGGGGAACATACCAAGCTCCATGGGTTATCTTAGTAAGCTGCGATCGTTGCACTTGCGCAACAACAGCCTCAACAGAGAAGTACCTATGGCTCTACAGAATTGCACGGAATTGAAAGTAATTGACCTAAGTCAGAACGAGTTTCGCGGAAGCACTACTTCTTGGATGGGGAAAGGGCTTCTGAAGCTAATTTCACTGAACCTTCGTTCGAATAAATTTAGTGGTCAAATTCCTTCCGACATTTGCCACCTCAACTCTCTTCAAATCTTAGACCTCGCAAACAACAATTTGTCAGGTGAGATACCTGGGTGTATGGGAAATTTTACCGCCATGGCCACAGAAATAAGTCATGGAGGCGGGATTTCATACTCGCGTTATAGTGGAGAGTTTTTTGAGGATGCTTATGTGGTGACAAAAGGAAGGGAATTGCAATATGATGGCACTCTATCCCTTGTAACAAGCATGGACCTTTCAAGCAACAATTTATCAGGAGAAGTACCGAAAGAACTAACCAGTTTGGTGGGCCTGCGATCACTCAACCTGTCAGGAAATTTTCTAACAGGAATGATTCCGAAGAAGATCGGTGACATGGAATTATTGGAATCTCTTGATTTCTCAAGAAACCAACTCTCTGGTGAAATTCCTTCAAGCGTTTCGAGTCTAACTTTTTTGAGCCATCTAAATTTGGCATTCAACAATTTGTCAGGACGGATTCCAACAAGCACCCAGCTCCAAAGCTTTAATGCTTCTTGCTTTATAGGCAACAAATTTTGTGGACCACCGGTAAGCAAGAACTGCACTGTCAATGGTGTAGCGCCTGATAATCGAAATGAAGAAGGTAAAGGTGATGGACCAGAAGTGGACTGGTTTTACTTGTGCATGGCATTAGGATTTGCAGCAGGTTTTTGGGCCGTCTGTGGTCCTATACTGTTCATCCGGTCCTGGAGGCATGCCTACTTTCATTTCTTAGAGATCATTTGGTGCAGACTATGTATTGCTTTTGGAATCCGTCGTTAAATCTCAGAGGTACAAGTGGTATTGCACGTGAATATTAATGCTTGATTATTGTTAAAATAAAATCATGTTGAAGTTGCTATCATCTTTCCTCAACTTCTCCGGACTTTGCTGTTCTTATAATTATAATTTAGTGCAATGAGTAAGAATGATATAGTACCCAATTAAAACCCTAATTTTGTAATTTGTCACTAATACCCTCAACGGGAAATGTTTATTAGCTTTCAACTCAGTATAGTACGTTTTTGTCATTACAACATTACATTCTGGTTTTTAGCTATATTTTTCAAACTTATTTTAGCACCTATTAAGTCTGAACAACATAGAACAAAAATAAAAAGAAAGATTTCAAAAGCCTATATTTTTCAAACATCTATGCTATACAAGAAAGATTTCAGAAGCCTCATAATTTAAAAGTCTGAACAACATAGAACAAAGATACATACTTACTCAGGCACAGGCTAAAGACAATGCTATGAATCGCGAATTTAAAAATTAAGATGAGCTTTATATAAACTGAAACTGATGTGAATTCAGCAACATAGACAACATATTATATGTATTACCAGTTTCATCCATACCACCATTGCCACCTTTTTAAGAACTCTCCTAAGTAAGCTTCAGGTATCATATGTTGTCAAATGAGCAAGATTCATAGTTCTTAGCAACGTCACCTCGTGCATTTGACCATCATCTTCTTCTTGTTTTTATACAGTTACTTTACTCTATGAATGTTAATATAGTTACTTATATATATGGTTGTGCCTTTCACAGTAGGCTAGAAGTATGACATAGATTAACATTATAAGGACATAGCCGAGTTATGCCATAACAAAGTTTCATCCATATAAGGACTGCCACCATTATGCGATTGATGTCTTGTTGATATTTTTGTATGCATGCATGCATATGGTATACTTATAGATATTGTAGACTTAGATATCTATCCTTTTTAAAAGAAAATAAAACTCGTAGGAGAATCAGATAAGGGACTAAATATGGCAAGGAATTAGTGGAGAAAGGAAGTTAAAAGACTTAAAAATAAACATTGTCTTTTAATTGTAAAATCAAAAGTATTAATGTTATTATTCAATGAGGGATATAAGAAGGGTTGCAAGAAGTAATCGTAAATTGAACAAAGAAATAAGACCATTCATTGACCAGATTATCAATGTTGGTATAATGAGTACTATTATTACGTTTTCGTATAAGAAAATCAAGAATAATAGGAATTGAGGGACATTCTGTAAATACTTATGGCTGTTTAAGTTATGTGAATGTTTTAGACCAACTCTCAGTATTATAATTGACGTTGACATAGATATAAATTCAAATACAGAGATAAATAACTGAGAAATAGACAGATACTTTGGAAAAAAGAACCATTTAGCATTTGATAATGAACCTGAGAGAAAGACTATGAATCTAGTATTAGGAGATGGAAAGTCTTCCAAGGGCCATATAATTAATTCATTGAAGTAAAAAACGAAGGATAACGATGACATTACAAAAAGTTTGAGGGACAATTTTGTCCAAAAAATAATTTACACTCATTCACACTTTTATATATAGTATAGAAATAGATTATCTTAGATTACTTGTTCGAATCTAGTGTTCATTTCACTGTGATATATTGTTTCAATGCACATACTTATTTATGTTTATTAGGTATAACTTTGTTTAAAGGCGACATAGCCAGAGGAAGGCACAAAGTGCTACACAATAAAATAAATCTACTAATTTTAGGCTGGATTTTGTCATCGTCTATTTTGCTAGAATACGGATGATGAGCACAAATGCTTGTGCTTAAGATCATACGCTTGCATTTTTCTCTTATATGCACCTCATCATGTAGCCCACTGTGGTTATCCTACAAAGAATATGGCCCTTATAGATTAACATGGAAAATAGAGCTGCTGCGATATACCATAAATGAGTCAAAGTTACTTTAGATTTCTAATATACACGTTTCGTATGAGGAATATTGTAACACAATATTGAAAATTCTTAATGCATTATCTTGAAGCTAAAAGCTTGTCAATTTCGTTTGTGATTCGACTTGTCGAAATCGAATTTGGATAATCTGTTAATCCATATTGAAGCCCATGAACAATGGTGGAGTGAAACTCAGACGATCTACATCGTCTTTTTCAAGTTGTTAAACATGCCCTGCAAATTCATTATTTTAGTATTACTAATTACTAATTAGGAAAGAACTCCCTCTTTATGGAACTTTTCATTTTCAGTTGCTGGAGGTCTGCTGTGGCTTCTCTTTAGTCTCCATCTTCACTTTTAAGTTCTGTCAATTGTGTGATACTCCATTATACCGATATACCTTCCGAATTCTCAAAAACCTGTAACTTGGGCCAAAACTTTAATTCTCAAAAACCTAGAAGCATGGTGATATAACTCAAATATATAACTCCCAATAATTGAGGAATACCAGGCAATCCCAGTCAAACTGGAAGATTAATGATTATCTTATTAGGGATTGTGACGTGATCTTCGACGATCTTAACGCGATCTTGACACATCTAGCCCACGGCCCAGTCCTACTAGGACTCTCTTCCTACAGCTATATAAAGGGGTCTACCCTCAGGTATGATGCTTTTTTAGAATTACTATTCTGTAACTGCGCTCTGATTTAAGCATCGGAGAGTTCTCCGTCGGGAACTCCACCCGGCGGTCAGGTCATCGGTCCAGACTTGGGTTCCACAACATACGCGAAACATATTTTTAACAGTAACAAATTGGCGCCATCCGCGGACCCATCAGCCTAACCGCTTGACCTCAAGAAAAATTCAAACACTCGTTTCGCAAGCAATGGCGGCAACACGTCAGAACTACAACCGTCGTCACCATTCAAACGGTGGGCTACCGCCGCAACTTCAAAACTCTGGCCACGCACACGCCGCCAGAGTCACCGGTGACGCAAAGCTGCTGGAGGCAACAACAAGCATCTCAACAAAAAAAAAAAGGGTTCAGAACTAAACAAGTTGCTTTCAGGCGAGCCACCGTCAGCCCCGTCGTCGTCACCGCAAAACGAAAAAGGGAAGGAGCAACGCCGGTGTCACCAACGCTGACCGGCACAACCGTCACCACCGTGCCTCCAAATCTATGCCATCGCAACAAGGGGAAACAGTCTGTCGCTGCCACAATCAACGCCGGGACAGCACCTCGTCAACCAACTCTCCGACATCGCACCCCGATGTCACATCGTCAACAACCTCACGACCAAACAGTAGCTCCGTTAGCAACCGCACGATTGCCAACACGGAACCAGTCAAACACGACAGTCAGCCGCACGGCCGCCAATGAGCTGCCGGAGCAGCCACACATCCAAACCACAAAAAAAAAAGATGGTGAAGAAGCCAGGCACACCGCCGGCCATGGGTCAAAACCATAACGCCGCCACGCGGTGTGTCTACTAGCAAGGCGTCGGCGCTGCGTATACTCGGGCCACCCGATGTTCGCCTTCGACAGTTGCCTTGAAATATGCGTCTCCACTGCCGCAGCCTCCAGCGCCAAAGGGCGGCATCACCACCACCGCCGGCAAGGAGGCGACGCCATAGCCGACAACGACGCCACCTCACCACCTTCAGATCTGTTCCACCAAAATCGGCCGATAGCCACCGCGGAAGGGCAACATCACCGCGACAGCCCTCCATCACCGCCGGAGCAACGATGTTGACAGCTCTCGATCTGCGCCACCGCGGCCACGGTAAAGGCGCCGCCGCCGTCCTCCACTATCACCCTACATTGGTGCCGTCTCACTGCAGTGCCGCCGGCCACCTCCCCGCCCAGTTCAGATCCAACCGCCGGCCACCCGTGCTCCAGATCTGCGACCATGCGACGGCTCCACTGCGACCTCCCCGCGCGTCGCGGTGTCCCCCACCGTTAAGGCCACCACGTCCACCTGTCAGATCTGCTTGTGCTGCGATGGGCTATGGCTTCTCTGTCTGAAGAAGAAGAAGGGGCAGAAGCAAATCAGGTCACTTCTTCCAATTTTTTAAAAAAGTATTCAACTTTTTACCCCATAATTATGGGTATTTAGGTTTAATACCCAAGGGGTCTCCTTTATTTCACACATGCCACAATTTTTTAAAAAAGCATCGCTCTTTTGCTAATGAAAAATGTGTATTTAAATTTTAAGGCCTAAAGAGTTTCAGAAATTTCACTTAGGCCACACACGCTTTGAGGCATTAAACTTTTAACCTGTTAAAGGGGCCTATTTAGGTTTGAGACCACTTAGTGTCTTTTATTTAAAATATGCCGCACAATTGTTGGAAACGGTGTATATTTCATCGCATGTTTGTCGCTATAAAATTAAGTGACTATAAATTTTAGTAACGAGCCTTCCAAAGGCGTGCTGCTTCTAGTACGCTTATAGAGCTAGACCTATTTACTTTTTAGTCTATTCTTCTCCAGTTGCGGCAGGTGGTGCAAACACGTTACATGTTGGGTCTTACCGACTGTTATAACTTCTTAAGCTCACCTGCGACACGCAGTGCAGCACACCCATGTCGGCTAACCGACAAAACCCTAACGGTATCTAAACATCGCTCTTAATTCTATGTTAAAAACATAGTTACATTTTTATATGTTTTATTACTTCAAAGGCTGTTTTTTCAGTCACGTACTTTTATTTCTTGCAAGAGTTTAAACTGTGCCTGCAAGCATCAACAGTGACGCATAAACCACTTCATAAGCAAGGAACAAATTCATAGCACCCTGCAACTTGAAGTCACGTCTGGGGTTTCTGCTGCAGCATCCTGCGGACTCAGCATTTCTTATTATCTTGTGATCTATCCGGTCAAACATTCACATCAGCGCATGCTACCAATGCAACTGGTGAATCAGAGCACTTCGACAATAGCATCGCTAATATGTCTTGTACAACTGCAAGCTCGAGCTATGCAATCAGCAGATTGGATCTAGTAGCCTCTCAGTATATTGTGAAATCCTTGCTCAGATGGACTCCGCGTCTTTATATGCTCGTCCAGTCAAGCAGGCAGATATGGTTTTTTATATTGCTCCCACAAGTTCTTCTTATGACAGGCCCTACATATAGGCTGAAAAAGCCGTCTTTATATATCTACGCCTTCCCAAAGGTAGGGGGGCTTTAAATCTTATGATATCAGCAATATTACGGGCCTAATACCATGTACCCTCTCAGACAGAGGGGCTTCATAGCAGCGACCATATTACGGGCTCCATGACCCGCGCCTTCTTATTTTGCACTGCGGCAACAAGGACGAGAAACCCCCGAGGGCACATATGACGAGAATTGTAAGTTCCGTCAAACCCCCAAGGGCGCGTACGACGAAGACTCTAAGTTCTGTCAAACCCCCAAGGGCGCGTACAACGAGAATTCTTAAATTCCGTCAAACCCTCGAGGGTAAATGCATGAGCTCCGCGCTCCATCCGCCTTCGAGGGCGTGCACGACGAGAACTCTTAAGTTCCATCAAACCCTAGAGGGTACAACGAGAATTCTTAAATTCCGTCAAACACTCGAGGGTAATTGCATGAGCTCCGGCTCTATCCGCCCCCGAGGGCGTGTATGACGAGAATTCTTAAACTCCATCAAACCCTCGAGGGTAATTACATGAGCTCCGCGCTCCACCAGCCCTCTAGGGCAGTCCCTCGAGGGACAAACACCCCCAAGGGTGATATGATAGAGCTCGAGTTCTATCCGAACGGTTTAGCTAAAGTTTTAACCCGTGAAACAGAAAAGGACTATGGGACTTCATCCCCCCACCATTCTTTGCCAATTCAAAACCCAGCCAAGCGTGAGTGCGAGGCTTCTTTGCCAGCTCTTAGCTGATGATAAGAGTTCGCGACAAAGTAAAACGCAAGCATGATGTGGTCGGCTCAAGCTCAAGAACACATACTTGCACAAAATGAACACATTCCAAAGGAGAGGTGACCCCTCGGGGGGACATTCAAACACTTAGCACATGCAAAAACTTGCATGCACTGCTTTGTGTCCTCTCCCGAGAAAGGCTACCATGGGCAAAACCCTTAAGATCTCGAGATCCCATGATTCGTCTTTCTAAAAATGATTCCGAATAGCCTACTCAGGCGACATTCTAAGACTTAGCTCTCGAGAGCTAGGGTTCTAGCACCCTACTTGGGCCAAGTTATAAGGCTTAAGCTCCCGCTTAGGCCGGAGCACATGGAAGAGAGAAATATTGTTACCCCTACAAGTGGATGAGAATCACTTACAAATCTGACGCGTGTCTCGAGACACCAGGTATAAACTTCCTAAGCCAAACATTTTAGCTAAGGAAGTGGGGGGCTTATGATATAACTCAAATATATAACTCCCAATAATTGGGGAATACCCGGCAATCCCAGTCAAACTGGGAGATCAATGATTATCTTATTAGGGATTGTGACGTGATCCTCGAGGATCCTAACGCGGTCCTGACACATCTAGCCCACGGCCCAGTCCTACTAGGACTCTCCTCCTACAACTATATAAATGGGTCTACCCCCAGGTATGAGGGGACTACACAATTCATGCTTTTTCAGAGTTACTATTATGTAGCTGCGCTCTGACTTAAGCATCAGAGAGTTCTCCGTCGGAAACCCCAACCGGCGGTCACTCGTTTTCTGTCTTGCAGGTCATCGGTCCAGGCTCGGGTTCCGCAACATACGCGGAGCATATTTTTAGCAGCAACACATGGTATTCTCGCAGGAAGGCATGTTGAAGAAGTTGAACAGCTAAAAGGCTCAAAACGTTTCTCTCAAAATATCAACAATATTAAGAATTGTGTATTTCCCAACAAGTCATTTGTTCAATTATGTTCTCCTAAGCTTGCAAGTGACCATCTGACTGTACTAAGTTGGAGCTTGTTCTTCCCCACACCACTTAGGGGCAGTTACAAGAATGGCAATTCTTACTTCAAAAGTCATGGTAGGTATATAGAATTTCATTCACAAACTTACGTATGACAACCAGCAAACCCACATGAGATGGTAGACGGAGCGGTGGCTCTATGCTTGGGCTTTAATTCCATTAAGAATCTGAACTTGGTTCCAAGACCGTTTCATGGATGCAAATAAATGTATGTGGGGAATGATCCTTGCTTCTGAGGTGCACATGACTTGCAATTTGGCAATAAGGCTCACATTTTGCCCGTTTCTGAGATAATCCTCTCGATCTCTTCTAAAAGGCGCTCTTTTTCCTCTCCCAACTCCTCATTCTGCTTTTGAAGCTCTTCTATCTGCTTAGTTTGTTCAGAATCCTTCCTGAAAATCTCCATTCAACAATTCGTTAACACCTAAACATTCACATATTGCTTTCTCTAAATTTTTTAGCTAAAAAATGATATTGACATATAGATAGCAAACATAAATTGATAGCAACCATAATGGAGAAAACAGTGTGCGCGCAATGAAACTTCGAGATTTTGTGTGCTTTGCTTTGTTACTATTATGCTCAATCTACACCAGTACGCACCAGTTATATAGAAAACCTAAATTTTGTAAATAAGCATATGGATTCTTCTTGCACACTGCTAGTCCCAAAAAAATTACCACAAAGCACGCTCTATTACTCGATAAATCAACTTTTAGCTCGTGATAATGTGATTCAGAGTACATGATAAAGTAGGCCTATCGAAATATAGATTATTGTTACCTATTCATGAAAGCCAAATTAAGTTTCAGTGATCGCACTTCTTTCTCAAGATTCTCACACCGCTTTAAAATAGCTTGTATATCCGAAGGAATTGCAGGCGTTAGAGTTCTTTCCTTCGCTTCTGCCATCCTGCATCACCAAGAAATGTAGATGTAAACCAAACTGTTTGTTGATGCACACATAGCAAGTTTCCTATGGGCCGGTGAATGTATACGTATAATCTATATGTAACAAACATACAAACTCAACAATTTGATTTGTATGTTCAGCTTAAGAAAATATTAAATGTTAAAGTAAGAACTACTAGCTAGAAGTTTACATAAGTGTTATGCATGCACATCCACCATCAACATGAACAAATTGGTTTCTATACCCCTCAGCTAAGTCTTTGCCCCAAACTAGGTGGGGCTGGCTACAAAATCGTTTCCTTATTTTCTAGCCTATCCCAAGTAATTTTCCCTCATAAATGATATCCTCTGGCTAATTTACACTAAATTTCTCTCTATCCCTTCGTATAATGCACTTGCAAAAGAATGACTAGAAGGCAGAGATACAATCCCAAACACAAAGCAAAGTATTGCAAAGCATAGTTAAGGCATGATTACCAAGAAGGCAAGAATAGTTTTTTGGCTCTCAAGTTTGAGCAAGTGCTGCCACAGTGTTGTATGATTACCAAGAAGGCAAGAATTATTTTGCCATGTTATGCAGCCGAAGCTTTTAGACTAATCTAACTTTACATGCTAGCTGTCTTTCGTTCTGATATATTTGTTGCATGTATATGTTAAACTCCTTAAGTGCATGTACGGAAAAACTGAAACTAGAGAGATCCTGAGCAATCCACACACTCACACAGAAAAACACAGGAGACTTGGTGACACTAGAATATCTATCAAACTAGAGAGATTCTGGCTACATGTGTATGTATCCTTATAAGCAGTAATATAATGATTCCACATTTCCTCTTCCAATGTTCAGATTTGACAACACCTAGTTATATTATCCTTGCATTATCACGAGGAAACATTGTGCTTCATGACGCACAGCAGACAACAATGGGATGTGCCATCAAATGTAAAAGCAATTGAGCCTCACATCTTAAAGCTAAGCTAAAATGGACAAACATTTCTGTTCCTTCTAACCTATTTCACTAAATGGTTGTGAAATAAAGCTTGAAAAGGCAAGTGTATGCTGCTGAGATTTTAAGAAATTAAATTACCTGAACCGGTTGATTTCGCAGATCCATATTGAACTGCACTTCCTTTTTGCTAAAGATGCACAAAAGACTACAACGCAAATGAGGCCAAAACATTTCAAGCTTCCAGTAGCTATTCTAAACAATACTGCCTTTGATACTAACGAACTTGATTTGATGATCATACCTTACGATCTTCTTTTAGGTTATCGAATATTCGTTCTCTGATATCTGTAGTTCAAGAAGAAGAAAACTTAAATAAGTGAATATTCTACTCCTGCATAAAATGCATACCAGATATGTAAACCAAATTGTAAGATGTCCATTTTTGGTGCTAGGATTGTATGAGATACAGTCCCTGCCGTAAAGGGCTCATCTTCTTCTTGTGAGATAGATTCGAGTGCAATGAAAAACGAAATGTACTGACTCAACTGTTTAATAGACATACTCTAATTGGTTCGTTTGTGAAGATGATAGCGAGAACTAAGTAAAAGAAGCCGACACATACCCTGTTAGGTTAGGGTGCTTGCAGGATATATTAGAATCGAAGTGCGGCACAGCCCATTCTGTTTGAGAGAAGTGCGATTCTTGACCAAATATTCCAAGTCAAAAATATATAAGCATGTAAGCCTTTCAGCCTTTCTTATGCCTGATTTTTCCTCTCTTTCTTCAGATGAATGGAAAACAATGATTTAACGGGAAGTTTTCAGTTATTAGGAGTAAAAGCAGATCTTCTAGTTAGTAGTTCACAGTTTGCAGAAACATTTTTTCCGAAAAGTCAAATTGCCATGACTGAACCACGTAGGCCACAAAAAACTTGGTCGAAAACTGCTTAATAACTTATGCAACTAAATTAATCACCAAAGCCAGCTTACACATACCTTTAGCCACGGAGCCATTATCTGAACTCCTTTTATTTCCAACTTGTTTCCTAGAGCTCTCACAAATGCTTAGAGTTTGACCAGAGTTGTTAGGACCATCGCATGCATCAATACTAGTTGAGACTACAGGTGCAGCTGCAGAAGATTCACTTTGCGAAGGTTCTCGCGACAGATTGCACATTTGGCTCGGGTTCGAAGGAGCCACAAAACCTTCTAATTCAATACCTATGGATTCTTCAACGTTTTGGATAAAGTCAGGATCATTAAGTTGGACAGCAGATATATCCTGAAAAGTTCCTTGTACCTCAGGAAAATGACTTCCTTGTCCTCGATTCAAACTAGAGTTACCCTGGGCTTCTTGAGCACAATAATATTCCAAAGGACTATCTTCAACAGATTCTTTATCAATTTGGTTACTGAGCTTCTTGCGCTCTAATGTACCCTTTAGCATGCTCACGACAGAAGAAACTTTATCCACCACTTGTGGGGTGGTGAAAGTTGATGAAGACGAATTGGACGGAGACATAAATGTGCTGAATGGGTTAGGAGTCTCACACATCGAAGTGTCGTTGAACCCATTTGGATTTGGGAAATCTTGTTTCAAATTGTTGACAACATGTCCAGAGGCATTATGCATGGCTTCCATACCCATCAAAGTTTGAGGGTTCTGCATGACAGCGTATCTCCTCCTGTCAAAGATGTACATAAAACTTTTAAATTGAGCACAATTTAGTAGATGAATTCCACATCTTTACTCTTCTTTTTAGTTAAAAGTTAACCCTACTTTCTCATTCAACTTGGTGTATAAAGCAGGATAGCACCTATAATCCCTCCGCTCTCGAGATCTTGTAAGGTGCGCTAATAGTGAAAACTGAATGAAAAGTTAAAATGTGAAAACAAAAGTACCTCAACTCAGAGGAACGACTTCTCGTCATGGGTTGAGAACTACGAAACCAAGCCTGCAATTGAAGTGAGATATGAGATTAAAAATGAAGCTCTTTATTGAATCTACACTATCTCAAGTTTAAACAGACCTTAGCCAAGTATAAATTACTAGCCTGAACTCCTCTTTCAGCCACATTCCTGAAATAAACAAGTACAAAGTTAGTCACTATCCATGGCACTAAGTAGAGGAGTAAACTAGCATTCATTTTTTATAAGTATTTTGCATGTTGTACAGTTTGTCTCACAAATGGTGGTGGGAATCACCATATGTGAGGCCTTTACAAGTAGTAGTCCCCGCCCCTTTTTGTTAGGACAAAACATGTCCTTCGAACTTCATACCCTATATAACTTCTTTGCCTTTTAAACTGACAACTGGTAGGAGGATATACAGTTACATAGATGTACAAAAACTTGAGATTACATCGACTAAGATAATAGAAGAGAAAATGGGCTGATGTTATTTTGCCTATTGCAACATAAATTCCTTAAAATGCAGCACTTTCACCTCAAAATAGAAGAGGTCAGAAAAGCAGAATTTTAGAAAAATATGGGCATCCATAAAGAGCGTAATGATGGTTATACTGAGTTGAAGTTACTTGTTTAGGGAGTTCAGAAAGAAACATGAGGAAACAAATAGTTCCTGCAATGAATAAGAAACACTTTATAACCATGTCATCCCAGTTGCCATCACAATGGAAAGATATATACTGCTGGATGTCAAATACGGAAAACAGGAAGTTGAATATCAAAAAGAGGCATAGAAGCTACCTGATTGAATGCTGGTTGAGGTCAGTTAAGGACTCATCGATAGAAGTATTTTGTAGGGGCAAGTTCTCATTGCTTCCTTTCCTCTGGACTAAACCCCCATGTTGATGACCGGATACACTGGTTAGTTCTGTGGACACTCTGCATTCAGCACAGAAGTCAAACGTGACATTTGAACCAAATCATCAATATGCTGAAGGGCAAAATGTGGGTGTGCCAATGAACCAATGAAGGCACATCTATGATGAGCTATGCTTGCTGGATTGTACCCGGGATTCTGGAATAGAAGGACATCATTAAGACAAACAACAACTATGAAGGGGAAAAGGTACAAAACAATCAGATAAACAAGTGAAGACTAAAATTACCAAAAAATCTTTTTAAGTAACTTAAAATTTTCAAATATACGCATTTTGATAACTTCTGTGTCTGAAAGTTTAGTTCAAAATACCAACTTGTTCAATTTCCTATTTTCAACATCGTTAAGAATGCAGATCTAGTTAAATTAATCTTCTTCTGACAACAGAAGAAATGAATCATAATGACTTATATACAACATGTTGCTTAAATCTTTGGCTGAAAGAATGTTGAGCAATGACATGTCGGCTAGTTATATGTCTATCATTTTTTTCAGTTCAGGCTTCGAATCTTGACCCTATTTCTTATTTAAAAATAGTAGCCGATTTCGAAGAAAAACTAGTAGAGCGCGCGTGTGTGTACACATACTTAAATGTCTACGTTGAAGGTCGTAAACAAACAAACAATTTTTAAGTAAAAAATGGAGGAATGAAAAAGACTTGCGCCATATTTCTTATTTAAAAATAGTAGCCGTTGGGCAGGCATTTTCAGCAAGTACACATTCTACAGACAATTATTAAATAGTAAAAGGAAAAACTTATTGGCAATTTTTGGTTAATAGATATGTATGGTTGTACCTTGTGCTTACGTTTTTGTGTGTTGGTTATATTCAAAAGAGTCAATAAAGATGTTATTACAGGTATTGTACCGGCCGATACCTTCTTTTCCCTCTTAAGACTTGTTTATTACTTAAAATAGTGTTTTGGCAGAAAAAATTGATTCGGGGGGCGTTGATTCCGCTACATGCATGCAGTTGGGAATGGTGAAGAGAGGGAGACACTGATATGAGTTTTTCCTTACCAGGCTCGTGACTCGACTCTTTTTAAGGTTCAGATCATCTCGACTCATAGATCAACAAACTCAAATTGGTCTTGATGTTATCACCCGTTTATCATCTCCTGAGTTTGGCTTAAACGTTAGGGCATCGTTCATAAGCGAACTTTCTACTATATAAATATTTAAAAATATCGTTGAAGCATCTGTACAGACACAGACACCTTTCTCATTTTCCTCCGTTATCATTAAGCTAGGATCCAATAATCTAATGCATCTCCATCAACTTAAGCATGACTCATATGAGGCTCAAGCTATTATAACCACCTTTAAACTAGAATAATTGGGCCTAAGCTGCATAAATCTCCAGCATAGGCAACAAATAGTGAGTCATCTTCATAATTAATTTAATCATTAAGTTGGAGCAGCTAGGGAATTATTGATCCTTATAGTCATAGGTGTGCAACTTGCTAAATAAGTATTTTATGAAGAGTGAAAAGTAGTGAATGAGACATTCCAAACAAAAACCTAATCTTTTTTTAATTTGTCTGTGGAGAATAATGTTACTATAACTTTCCATCTTTGACCGACAATTTGTCAAATAAGGAAGGGTTAACTTCATAAACACAAATCTAAACTTCTGGCCCACAATTATGTTTTGGTAAACCTTTTCTTGTACCCTTTCTCCCTAATGTAACCAACCATCCACATAAAAAGATGCGTATCGAGTTTCAGTATAGGGTTTTGACTGTGTAAGGTCGAGGTCGATGGTTTCTTTTTTTTTTTTTTCTTTCTGGGTTTTGATGATAGAAATATTATTAGTGAATAAAAATGCATTACATGGCTATCCCAGCCTTATGGTACATTCATATACATGTATCATTACAACACTATATTCGACATGTGTATTTTAAGCACACGTAATACTTTTTGATTTGCGTACTAGTCTCAAATACAACTATACTAATCAGCCTCAAATAGCCAGTACAAATCAACTTCCCCTTCACGAAATCCATGTGCTATCGTGGTTGTTTGGAAACAATCCATGGAGACGTTGGTCCTCGCACAACACTCAAATTTCGCTAGAGATTTCGCTTCAGCCAATTGATTTTTTGGTGCTAATGTGATGCTGCAATCATTGACATTGTTCTCTTACACAACTTAGATCATAAAAGGATGCTGCTGCTACTCTGCAGACTTCATCAAGTCCTGCATTATGTTTTATTGAACGTAATGAGTCGTAATGAGTCAGTGCAAATCATTATCCGTCAAAGCTCATGCTAGTATGACCATATGCATGCTTTTAGAAGCATATTCATTTATGCCATGAAAGGGTTAATACAATAAAAGAGAGACAAAGATCCTCCAATCTCATAAACAAAGCCCCTACTCACTACAATTACAATCATGTTCATGTCGCTTTTCATTTCGTTTGATGCTCTATCAGCCGAGACAATCGGCCAGAAGGTTGGCCTTTATAGTTTTTCCCATACTCCGACGGTGGATACTACAGCAGATTGTGAGGCCGCCAAGAATAATTGATTCTTTAGGTTAAAGATGTAACTTTTACATTTTTCGTTTTATTTTTTGTAATGGTGAAAATGAAAAATGGTGAAAATGAAAAAGAAAAGAGACGAAGATGAAGGTGAAGAATGAAAATGAGAAATAGAAATGGAAATATATTGATTGCAGAAGATTGGTGAGCGGAGTTTTCAAAATTTTGGTGAAAATTTGAAATTCAAATATTTCACTAACCATGGTTATTTATAATAAAGATGTGCTATTGTTATCCCCGCGTGATCACTTTGCTGAGTTGTCAAGATGTTAATGGTAGTCTAACACCACATATGCGAGTGACGTGGCGTTAGACAACCACTGAATATTTTCTCAGTCAGTAGAAAGTAGAAAACATAAAGTAAAATTGGATATGAGTAACTGACTAAATGAAAGTTTCCTTGTAACTTCTCCACTTCATAGTGCATAATTCTTATTCACACATGACTAGCCCACTTTAGGCATAGTTACCAAAGTTGGCTTGTGTGAACAACAAATGCATTCTCACCTTTTCTCATGCTTGTCTTTGACAAATTGAGTCTAAAACAAAACTACTAACAGTATAGTGAGTGAACGGAAGAGTATAATCGCACGATTAAAGTCGAAGAGCATTATATGCTTTGTGGTATTACTTTGAATAAAATTATTCCAAACCCACATGGAAAAAGCATTAGAGTAATGCTTTTAGTAGTGCTTGGTAGCTGGTAGAAAGTGGAACGTAGAATTAGAAGCATATTCGTTTATGCCACGAAAGGATTCTTAATGTTCCAGACTTTGGCACATCAGATTTTGTGAATTCTTTTCAAGGCATTCATCTGCGTGTTACTGCATTGTGATTAAGTTCTTTCAAGATGTAATGTATTACTGTATCCCCGCATGGTTATCAGTAACCAAGGGTTGCTAAACATATTTGCTCAAGATGATTGAAAAGGTGAAAAAAAAATGGCTGGCAACTGCACAACATTTCATGCTAATTGGAGTTCTAATCAGTAACCATCTTAATTTTTCAGCTGCAGTTCTAATATGTGAACCAAACTTACTTAATTGGGAGTGGAACTCCTGCTAATTGGAGTTGCAACTTGCCGTTTCAAGAACAATATTAGGTAATGAGGTTGTGGAATCTGATGAGAGTTGGAAGAAGAACCGACGCAAGTTTGGTTTTAATAAGTTAATCAAGATATAGAATTAGAGATGTCACAATTAGATGACTTAATCACTACACAACATTTCATTAAATAATGGACCATTTCTCAAAGTAAATACTGCCGGTTTCCATGGAGAATACAAAAAGTAAACTAAGTGTGAATCTTTGCGCCGATTTATCTCACTGTCTGTACGACATTGTCATTATCACGCCCTTCCAGCACTTGACGCGCAAGAGCGCACCGTGGAGTTGGGGTGCGCCCCAACAACAAGCATTCGAACAAATCAAGGCGGTCCTCATGTCACCACAAACCATGGTCGTGCCACAATGAGGCCTACCACTCTTGCTTTACCTAACTTCCACGCCCAGATCTATAGGGGCGTTACTTGCTCAAGAAGTGGACGGAGTGGAACGTCCGATTTATTATCTCAATCGGTCAATTAGAGGACCCGAGGCCAATTATTCTGAGCTCGAAAAACATTGCTTCGCCTTGGTCTACGCCTCGCAGAAATTCAGACACTACTTCTTCTCACACCAGATTATACTCGTCACCAAGGCTGACCCATTACGATACATGCTCACTCGCCCCGCCCTGTCTGGCCGACTTACTCGTTGGTTACTACTACTGGCCGAATTCGGCCTATCCATCAAGAATCCTACGGCTTTGCGAAGCCAAGCACTCGCAGACCTCTTGGCCTTCTTCCCACGTCAACAATATGAACCAACCTCACATCAATTGCCTGGAGAAGAGACGGCCCTGACCTCTGATGTTGATGAATTATGGACACTTGAGTTCGACGGCTCAGCCACTAGCAAAGACCCCAATGGGGCTCCCGTCCGGCAAGGAGGTACAGGCATTGTCCTTCGGAACCTAGAGGGTGTTACCACATCCCTATCCTTCAAACTCGCATTCCCGGTATCTAACAATGAAGCTGAGTACGAGGCCCTCGTCATCGGCCTCATGCTAGCCATTAACATGGGGGCTAAATCATTGTGTGTAAAGGGGGACTCGAACCTAATCATGAAGCAGGCCGATGGGGAGTTTGCAGTCAGGGAGCCAGCCTTGGCACCTTATCGTGCCTTAGTACAACACTTGGAGGGGCAGCTTGGCCATGTCCAATACGAACATCACAGCAGGAGCCACAACCGACATGCGGACAGCTTAGCCACGATCGCGTCAAAAATAGACATTGACGGTGAACAACGTGTGCTAACCATTATCAAAAGGACGGCACCATGCACGACGTTGGACTTGGTACCAACGGACACTACGACCGATGATTGGAGGCAGCCGATCGTCGACCAGCTTAGAGCACCATCACTCGCTTCCGTCTCCACTCTTACAGAATTCTTTATGTTAGGAGACATCTTGTACAAGCGATGTCCCGGAGGCACTCTGGCACGATGTTTGTCCCCGGCGGAAGCAAAGCACAAATTGCAATATGGACATAAAAAATGTTGCGGCCTCGACGGACCGCCATTATACCGTCGTCTCCAGCGAATGGGTCTCTTTTGGCCATCCATGGCCAAGGATGCTTCAGATGTGCAGCAGGGTTGCTCGGAATGCCTATATGCACCAGACCGTACGGAAGCTCTTATCGTCAATGTTGAGGGTGACTGGCGCCAGCCCTTCCTGCAATATCTGTCCCACGGATTGCTACCCTCTGACCGCAGCTCGGCACGATCTATCAAACGCAAGTCGGTCAAGTATTTCGAGACGGAAGGCGAATTGTTTCGCAAAGGATTTTTGGGACGCACCCTACGATGCTTGCAGGGTGCCCAAGCAGTCGAGGTGATCAACGAAGTGCACAATGGTGCTTGTGGCGAACATCAAGGCTCTCAGAAATTGTATGCAGAACTACTCAGGTTGGGGTACTACTGGCCGACTATGGAATCCGACGCAATCTCCCATGTACGACACTGTCAACCCTGCCAGAGACACGCAGATAGAATGCACATGCCAGCATCCGACCTACGTATGATCGCGGCCCCTTGGCCATTCCACTCTTGGGCTCTCGACCTTATCGGCCCCATACATCCACCATCAAAAGGTCACATTTGGATCATGGTCGCAACAGAGCGTTTCACAAAGTGGGTCGAAGCCATACCTCTGCGAAAAGCCACGGGGGGTGCCATCGCCAACTTTTTGCGCGACCACATCATATGTCGCTTCGGCATCCCCCGATGTATTATCTCCGACAACGGCACGCCATTCATCAATCGGGATGTTCGGACTCTCATGGAAGCAGACGATATCAATCATGCCACGTCGACTCCTTATTATCCGCAAGGCAACGGTCAGGCTGAAGCCTCCAACAAAACTCTGTTGCGCGTTTTGTCGCGCATGGTCCATGACGCGAGCAACTCTTGGTCCGAAAAGCTAAGTCATGCCCTCTGGGCCTACAGAACTTCCAGACACACAGCTACGAAGGCCACACCCTTCTCCCTCGTCTACGGGGATGAATGTGTAGTGCCGGCCGAGATCGCAGTCGCCTCGGCGCGTCTATCCCTCAGCAGTGGTCTCGGGGAGGAAGAAACCAGAATGGTGGCACTTGAGAGCCTTGATGAAAAGAGAGCTAATGCCATGCGACGAATGAAAGCATATCATGAGAAGCTTGTCAAAAGCCTACGGGAAGACCGTCAAACCTCGCTCCTTCGCAGCAGGCGACCTTGTCCTCCAAGCCGCCAAGCACGTACGAGCCAATTTGTCAGCTCCTAAGTTTACACCTAACTGGGAGGGGCCATTCGAAATACATACTGCCAGGAGCAATGGCTCGTACCTCCTGCTCAATCCAGACGACGGGCAACTTACCGCCCCTGTCAATGGTCGCTATCTGAAGAAGTACTATGCATGATCAGCTTGCGGCTTGTCCCTCCCCCCCCCCCACGACCCGACATTTTGTGTATATACACACATGTACTAGCTTGTACTTTTGTTTCTTGTTACGAGTTCCTTTTGTGTAAAGACATTTCCTTGAACCACGCACTATCAATATACGATCTTTTTACTCTATACCTCTTTACTTTGCCTCTACTTCTGTATTCATTTCTAGTTATCAAGTGTTTGTCCTCGATCAAAAAAAAAAAAAAAGAAGCAGAGCAAGGAAAAAGGGGGGGGGGGGAGACACAGACAGACATCCAACAGACGCAACACACAATCGTAGCATACAACACTTATACCATACATCCACGACAGGTGTTAACAAAGCAGCATGCAATTACACTTCATGTACCAACAAAATAGATGTTTATACATACATAAAACGTCTTTGGCCACTATCGGGCACTCCCTAGACATCAAATCTATAATAAACCTACCGGAAGCTAGATAACAAAGCGGCTACCGGGTGAGCGCTAAACGCCTGCAATGCCTGACGCTGAACCTGTAGCAACGACCGCTCCACCTCGAACTCAGCCTACCGCCTCAAACGCCTAGCCTCTCGCACTTCCACATCCGTCCGCCGCCTCTGGAGATCACTCAGACGTCTCTGCAAGTCTGTCAGCTGCCTCTCTATCTCCGCCACCTCTCTGTCGATCACGACCAACTCTCCGTTGATCTCTGATCGTTCCACCTCCAACCCTTGGCGCCGCTTCTCGAGCAGCATCTCCTCCATGCGTACCAAGGCCATCCTCTCGCTCACACCACCACCCTCGCTCCTCAACCTAAAGAACTCGGCCAACCAATCTAGCTGCACACCTAAAGAGGTGAACGCTGCGAACTCTGTCAGCGACCGCTCGATGAACCCTGTCGTCCAGCCCGCCGCGGGAACACTCGCAATCGGCAGCAGCCACTCCACAAACCCTGAGTACACCCATCTCTGCAGCACCGAATTCTCCAAATTCACCCCCTCAAACGTCTGCGGGTACGCCGCCTTCACCATCTCTAACCGACGTACTGTCTCCAAGGGTAGCTGGAGGTTCTCCCATGCTACCACGTCGGCCTGGCCACTCGACGATCCTCTACTCGCCTCCCCGGCTGTTGTGCCACTCAACACCATCACAGGCCTCTCACGCCCTTCCCTGGCTGCCTGTACACCGACGGTCATCGAGTGCATCGCCATCAACGTCGCACTCGCCACAACAGCCAACCCTGACGGCGCCACCACAACAGCCTGCACCGGCTGCACCGGGATCTCCACCTCCTGAATCGGGACCGCCACTGCAGGCTCCAACTCCATCAAATCCCCGCGCTCAACCACCGCAGGTGAGGTCGGGGCAAAAATTGGGCAATGCGGCCCATTTCGTGATGGGGCCGTATCACAAGGACGAGCGGTACGAGATGGTGGCCTTTTTGACGATGTACTTGTCGAGGTATGTATGATGCGTTCCGTTGTTTGTATGTTTGTAGATGTGATGCGAGTTGAAGTTGTATATAATGCGTTGGCGTGTTGTTTTGTTTTGCAGATTCGTGTTTGAAGGGACGCCGGAGGACGGCATATCCGCGAAGGTGATTCCCCTGGCTATTCGGATGGCGCAGGGGAAGCGTGTTGGTCTAGCTCCCGTATATCTGGGCACCATGTATTCACGGTTGGATCAGTTTGTGAACGACGTGAAGAGGTCGCACGGGCGGTACCAAGTGGCGACCTACGTGGATTGGATGTTTCTGCAGCGGTACTTGTATGAGTGTTTTCCAGACTATCGTCCGACAGGATATCCGCTTGAGCATCCAGCACCGAGGACGAGGACAGTGATGCACAGCGGCAGATCATGGGAAGTGGTGCAGCGGGGCGCGGGCATCAAGAGGCCGGAGTGCCCGTTGTCGCGGTTGATAGATGTGAGGGAGGCATGCATAGCACGACCGTATAGAGAGATGCATGCGTCATACGGAGTACCCCCCTGGTTGCACGGACATGAGATGACGATAGACTTGACCAAGAGGGGGGGTTGCCACCGGCGGACGTTGTGCTCTTGGTGGCCTACTTTCCAGGTTGGCTACCAGTGATGACTGATGATGGCGGGAAGCCTACAGAGAACCTATATTACGTGGCTCGATATTGCCTGGACCGGTTGTCGCAGACATTTGGTTATGACTTGGAGCCGCCGTGTGGGTATCGTGGCCCGTGGAGTGTGACGACCGCATTCGGATACATGCGGTATGACAGAGTTCGTGAGTGGCCGGTACCGGTGGTAGCGTGGAGGAGGCCGGGGAGAGCGTCAGTGAGGGCGGTGACGGTGGAGTATGCACAGTGGTGGGAGCGTCTGCGGGCGGTCTGGGCGGAGTGGTTGGCACAGCCATCGGGGACACGACGACTGGTTGACGTGTTCGCCTGTGACCGGGCGTTGAGCTTCGAGGCAGGCTGGCATGCTGGTGTTAGTGACGGGGAGTGCGGTTGTGAGTTCGGAGAGGGATCCCGACAAGGAGGGCGAGGAGTCTGAGGAGGATGCTCCAGAGGAGGACCATGGGGAGGAGCCAGTGGTGGCGGTATCGCGGGTGCCAGGGGCCGGCAAGGGGCCACTGTCGTTGTTGCGAGTTGGGATGATGGAGGGAGCTCGTCAGGCGAGCGCGGGCTCTTCAGACTTGCGGCTGACAGGATCAAAGAGGCCGCGAGATGCGCTGGAGGAGCCAGTGGTTGAGGTAGGCCGGACTGTGGCCGTTTTTGACAATCTCGTTTATTGATGTCATTTAATGAAAAAAAAGTTGATATGCTAATGGTTGTTTTTTTTTTTTTTGGACAGGGGTACGGGGGACAAGCGGTGGAGAGCGGCAGCGATGCAAATGTGGCGGTCGAGACGGAGGAGGCGAGAGTAGCCGAGGTTGATGAGCCAGCAGGCAGGGCTGAGCCGGTGGCGGCCGGTGGGTCAAGGGCCGGGGCGAGTGGCAGGGTGAGTCCACCACCAGATGTCGAGGAGGGGGTGGATGATGTGTATGGTGGCTTGGTTGACGAGTCGTTGATGTTCGATGCCAGTGGCTACTAGTGGACAGGGTGGGGGTGGATACTTAGGACCTCCTTCATTAGTTTTACTATCCTACTACAGTTAATTTAAGTCCCCCTCTTTTACAACAGGACTGCATTGGTCTTGCAGTGGAAGGCAGCAAAGCTTGTGACAGCGGGCCCTTGTTTTTTTTTTTTTTTGGTTAAGAGGAGAAAAGTATCATATATAAAAAAGTTATACAAGCCGTCCCGGCTACAGATAGAAAAAGATAACATAAAAAAACTACCATTAACACTACCGACTAACAACTAACGTATCAACCCTAAACAAATTACAATTTGACTGAAACAGAGCATATCCTACACTTGCCTAATTTTTTCATAACTTACTAAGGCTTACAAGACACAATTTTAACACTAAAATCTCAAACACGAACATACAACACAATGACATAAAGAATTATAACAGCGGGAAGGCAACTGGAACCAAACGAATAACCGAAGGCGTAAACAAACGACACCCAAAGGGAGCGCTAAGATAAGAAGCATTCCACCTTGCAAGGTTCACAAAATTCTACCATCCAAACCGCGGCAAACATAACACCGAACAGCAACCCACTAATCCTTAACGGGCCCTTGTTTTGAGCTGTGTTTTTATGAGGGGGTGAACTTACTTTATATTTGTACGGCTGCCTGCGAATTATACATCCAATTGTCTCCTTGAGTGTGTTTAGATCTTTGTTTTATTTCTTTTGAATTGGTATTAATTAGGCTGAGACAGTCATGGGATGTCATGACTTTTTAACGTTGCAAATTTTAAAAAAAATAGAAAAAGGCTAATATGAGAAATCTCTGTAAGCTTTTAATTTATCAATGCTATTCTCCTATTTACCAAAAAGAAAAAGAAAAAATCTAGGTCCGAAAAAGATAGGACTAGTCACCAACCGTGCTAGCATAATCTAGCACATCTCCACTGGAACCTCAATATTTTCAGTAACCTAAGTTTGATCAGCACCCTTGGTTTCTGGTGAATTCATGTGGATGCGGAACCCCTCGCTAGAGCAGCTTCACGTTCTTGACGCCGGCATTCTCTCTGCGTCCAACACACTACTAGTTAAACACAGCAGTCAACATAGCTACAAACGCTATACAGAATAAATGATCTATCTTTGTAGTGTAATCAATTGATATATAAACACCATGCAATGGTAAGCAGTAAAGATGCCCCATACTAATAAAGAAATGCCGATGGTCATTTAGTTCCTAGATTACCACTAAGCTATCCGTATCGGGTATACCGATATAGGCAGCTAATCCGCTAGGGAAGGCTCGGGAATTGCCTTTCGGCTTCAGAACTGGGCTGCTGGTACGACTTTGAGTTTTGGGCTTATTCATGCAATTTGATTCACGCGAAAGTTCAGCAAGTTAAACACCGACAATCTGGGGCTATAAGAAAAAGGCTAAATGGCATTACATTTTGAACACAAGACAATTGGAAAGACAGGACCTAATTAGCAGGTTGCTAACCTCAAATTGGTGTGGCAGAAGGCTCATAGAAGATCGTCCAACCATACATTCGCTCTTAGTAGAGAGAGGTCAAACCTCCCCTTCACGTCCAAACCTCTGTTTGAGCATGGAGGGACAAATTAAGATGCTCCAGCACCAAGTACACAAACAAGTAGGGTGCATGGACTCTTCAATATACTGATCTTTCAAGCCGTAAAACCAGTCTCAGACCGTAATGTAAGTCCTTTAGGAGGTTTCTAATTCTGCACACTAACGCGAGCCTGATGCTTTCTTCATCTTTTCATCCCACGTGAATGCACAGGCTGATTTACTAAGGTAACTTTCTGTATTTGAAGGAGATACGGCTATGGTGCGCACGAGGTGAGAATGCTATCCAAAAAGAAGCCTTGCTCCAAAAGAATCGGCCAATAACACCAGTTGGATAGCATGAGCATAAGGAATGTGTTCAATCTCAAACATCTCCCGTAATGAGCAAATATGTGATGCTAGTACTGCTCGATTGTAATAAGCAACTTTCTGAAAGAAAAAAATGCATAAATAATGTTGATCATCAACTACTTCCAACCAGAGAGGGTATAGGTGAGTATATCATAGAATGGAGGTGGCATCAACCTTGCAATATGTAAGTAGGTCACTGATTACATATTTCAGCGCTAGGACCCCCAGCTATATGAGCCGTTCCAGCCCTGTTACTTGTCAAGATCGAGTTTCTCGAGCACAGCAGCAAACATTAAAAGCTTCTAAAGGGCATGGTGAAGCCCACTTAGAATGTTTTATTGTCTTCTAGACATGGCCGAATTCAAGCATCATCAAGGCTTTCATCTCCACAATCCTCACTTCGTGCTCCAGGAATGGGCTGCAAGGACAAGTTTTAATTTCTGCACTTACGTACCTTGCGCCAACTCATATGCTTGTAAGCCAAACAAAGACATGAAACATTTTAGTATAACATAGGCTCCAACCTACCCGACTGTGCTGGTCTTAGCCTAGCATACCACTGGCTTTACAGATGACAAACTAGTACAAATCTTTTGAAGATATTATGCTTCACTGGATTGTGTGTCGTAATTAAGCCTTAGGTATCATGCCTAAGTGAGTTTAGCATGAATATCAAATTGCGTTCTGTAGTTTTAGCCAAGTTAAAGATTCAAAATTTGGTTAAATTCTCCCAAAAAGAATAAAGAGTACTACCTCCGTCCCTGATTAAGCAATTCATTTGACTTTGCACATATTTATAGGAGTTAAATAATTGTTATATAAATTCTGCCCTTTCAGTGCCATCGCCTCTCTGATTAATAAAACAAAAACTGAAAGCTGCAATTTTGTTACATTGGGACCAAGAGGGAGAAGAAAATTAATGAAGAGAGAGACACCTGCACCTATCTTCTATCTAGTTCATCTCTACACAAGTAGCACGACAAATACATGCAAATTCCGGCAACATGAAAAATCAAATATGCATACGTCTTCTTCTGGCTGCCTATTTTCTGGACTTCTTAACATGTCCGGACAAGGAGAATGAAAGAAGAACTGATGTGAGATCCGAATCAAAGCTCACCGAAGTTAGACCCTAATCCATCGGAAATTTGCCGGAAGAGATGCAGAAAAATAGGTGGTTAAAATTCACAGGAAAACAATCACATGTCTCGAAAAAAAAAAAAAATTTCTTGATTGGATCCATCGAAATTACGTGAAAAAGCTATTCTGTGCTTTTCTCTAAGATTCCTCTTCTGTGATTTGGCATAAGTGGTGAACTGCAGCTTGCGCTTACCCAAAGATGCACTATGAGTCACAAATAGATGTACTGTAGGACTTGCGGATGACTAGGCGACTGGGTGAGACGGGCTTGAAGAAAATTGTGCAGGTGACTAGGTAGACTAGGCAGAGTTTGAGTCAATGACTAGGCGGCGCCCCAGGTTGCCTAGGCTGTATGGACAACGAAAAATTAAATCTGAAATTTGCGCGAGTAAGAACTGGACACGTGGTTGGATAAAACTCCGGCAAGAATAAAATGGGCGGTTTGTTCTGGCGATGACTATGGGCCAAAGATCTGATACATGTCTCTGTCCATGGAACAGATTACGGTAATAAAGATCGAGGATGAACACTAGGGTGTCACCAATCAATCTTAACATGGACCGCAATTAACTCAAGTCACTGAACTAACAATATTGCATCTGCCACTCCAAACCACCAGACGATTGAAAGATTGAATTCTTGGTTTCACGGCTATGTAATGTCATTCAGCAACACCACGAGTAACGAACCAGCAAGAAGAGAAAATGTCAGAGTAGATAGAGAAAGAGCAGGAGAGAGAAATGGAGAGGAAGAGAGCGGGGGGAGGGAGAGAGAGCAGAGCACAGAAGGTAAATTCAAGTGAGTTTAGTTTTAGCTAAATCTGGAAAGTGATTGCGAAATACTTTTGGAAAAGGAAACAGATCACTTATTTAGGGGTGGAGGGAGTATTAGTGAAGAGCAGTATACTGAACAATGAAGCATCAAGCATACTTCTGCAAAAAAAATTAAGTTAAAGGCATAACTAGGAAGTACAATTGTAAGACGCTGACCTACACGTAGCATGTTCTTTTTTCTATAATCCGATAGTACATACGAACTCATACAGATAAACTAAGCTAATGACATTCAGCAACATGATGTTATCTTTTTCTTGTGTTTTGTATACCATTGCAATATCATCAGCCAATCCTTACCAGTTCATGAATTCATGAAAAAACTACTAAACAAAGATTAGACACGACGATTACATTTCAAAACAAGTTATACCTCTTCTATAAAACCTAAAAGTTATCACAGACTCATAGCTTATCACATTCCCATAAGAAAAGGATTCTAAGCACGGCCAATTGTTGATTTTAGCAGCAATATTTTATTTTGTGCCGCAGACTTGCAAAAGTTGCAACTTTTGGTTGACATTTCCCGAAAGAAGAAATCTTAACTAAAGGGTATCTAAGCATGCGAAGAGCAGTGTATTGAACAATAAAGCATCAAGCATATTTCTGAAAAAAGACTAGGTTAATGACATAACTAAGTGGTCTAACTGTATAGATGCTGACCTGCATGGTAAAATATGGGTGCGAGTCCATCATGATCCTTTTTCTCAAACTATGACAATGACATTATGCTACATACATAGTAATACCTGTTCTGAAAAACCTAAAAGTTATCACATACTTGTAAGTTAAAGCACTCCAATAAGAACAGGATTTCAACTGTTGAAAAATTTGACTGGCAGGTTCAACATCCAACTTTCGTAGTTCTAAACCAATTCATTTTGACCACATATGGCAATATAGTTACACCTTTGAAAAGATTCAAGTTTTGTATTCTTTCTGTTCATGAAAAGATGAAGGGAATTTAGAAGAATTGCATACAAAAGATAGCAATGAGGGGTTTGCAATATTCTAACCTTAAAAAAATCTTTCAGAACACCTATCATACTTAACCGATGACATGGTGAATCATCATTGCAGAATTCTATTCACAAGCGTTAAGGGAATGGATTGAAAATGACATTAAAGTCACGATGACATAGATAACAAGAATAGACAGCTTTGCATAGGAAAGAAACACCAAAGTTCAAGTCAGAAGTGAGTTGGTCTGGGGAAACCCGTGAAAAAAAGAGGCATGCAAGAGAAGGTTATTCACAAAGGAATTGCAACCCTATTGGAGTCCCTCCATCAGCACATAGAGAGGATGCTCCCCGAGGAAATCAATATTAGAAGCTAACAGACCATATATGCCAAATGGAGACAGTGTGGAAAGTAGAAGAGCTCACACAATTTTAGTATTGACAAGGCGAACCACATTTTTACCCAACGAAAAGATTTAAAATGCATAATGAAAATCATGAGCCTATTTAAACGCCTCATCCTCATCCAAGGGGTCTGTAGAGAAAGACGAGTGCTGATAAAAGCAAGTGAATGTGATATGCGAATGCCGCAAAAACATATACAGTTAAGTACCATACCCTCCTTTCCCAGTAAGGATGGAAGCAGACAAAGTCATAAACTGGAGTGATTGTCGACACCAACACAACATTGAGTCCAGTAAACAGCAAAAGTGCTGCCATAGGCCGGGTTCTATGAGGCATCTTTTTTTATGTTTGAGCTTCTATCTCTGCAATAACATGCACATGGTTGAAAACCAATGTCATAAAGTAGCAAATTTCATGCTCAAATCACGCCATGGATAGATAAAAATTAACGCAATCAGCAAGGAGACATATAATCAAGCCAAAGTTCAAAACGGCCTCAAACCAACATAAAACATATCAATTGCTAAAGCTATTGGTCCTACATAATGCAGAATTTCCAGTTACTTTCATGAATCTTAACAGAACCATTACTAATGTAATATCAAGTTGATCTCAACACCTTTAAGGGAAAAATGACAACCACAAAGAGCTGAAGTTCACAAGGTTGAGAAATCAATCGATATAGGAATCCCAGCTACCTGAAACTTTACTCAATCACCAAGCAGCCTTAGAATCAAACCAAACAACATAGCTGATATAACGAAAAAACTGTCATTTGCTAATCCCATAATCTTTTGAGATATAGAAATTCTATTGCCAAAGCTTTTGGCAGCCTAGTCCATATTACCACATTCTTTATTTTCCAGTTACTTTAAAGGTCTATATCTAACCACTATTAACGATCTTTAATCTCAAGTACTATCACAGCACTATACTTAGGCGGGTACCGAATTAAGACATGGATGAATTCGAAAGTATGGACTCAATAAAGTATTCAGATAAATTGGGCGTGGACTCTGCACACCAGAAAATCGACTACTCTCAATGCATAGAGTGATCACAGTATTTCCCCTCATTGATGAAAGCTATTTACAATCCAAATTATTAGCCCTTTCATTCATATTGAAACTAATCAGCAGGATCCGACAGAGCTCTTTGTGGCATTTTATCAAACACCCAACACCCAAAAATAAGGCATATTCACATACAGTAGCATGAAGTGCATTATTAGTAACAAACCCAGAAATTAAGCACAAAACGTTTTGACATGTAAATGCATGTTTACGAGGGTGGGGTGAGGAGAGTATTGCCTATGCACCTCCCCAGGAAAGGGCACCCTTCGGTTTAATTTCAAACGGGCAAAATGCAAGAGATAGGTTTTATACTCCTGTGGAAAAGGTCAGAGCTTAGTTGCAGGAAACTCCTAATAAGGTGACGTTTCTCTCTCGGAAACTCGCTTTTGCGATCCCAAGTTAGGAGCTCCACGGGATCTTGTCCCAAGCTAATATGGGAACTCAATCCCGTTAGCTGGATAGAGATGCATGGAACAAGTGAGAGAATACCTGAAAATCAAGCCCTTTTCAACTCAATTCCTTATTTCTCTCCTCCTTCAAGTCCTTAAAGCCTCCTTGTTTGTTGTTGCTGGCTATGTAAACTATACTAAACAAATGATAATACTCTTTACGCATTTATTTATTCAAGCCGCTCCCAACCTCAGATTCTTCTTGGTGCTTACGCTCCCCCGCCCCCGTTCCCGCCCCCGCCCCCGCTTTGTGCAACTAAGGGTCAGAGAGCTCTCAAATTTTGATCTGAGGAACTGAGTAGCAACAAATATGGCCTTTGTTTCTCTTTGGTTAAAATGGAGAACTCGTACATATATCATGTTGGCTCCTACTCGGGTAGTAACCACAATGTTCGCGAGACATGCTTAGTGATATTCTTTCAGTGATATTTTAATGACTACTTTCAATGATAATTTTAAAATTACATCCATGTCCCTGAAGTCAGGGTGAAATTAGATGCGTATCCATTAGTTTGGACAAATAACACTTATGTCCATTGACCGAATGGAATACAAAGAATACATAGCCCTTTGGCAGAAAAGACCAGATTGCCCATGACTTAGGAAAGTAATTCTTTAAATGCCCCTAATTTATATCTTCACTAGTTTCTCTCTCCTCTCTCTTTCTCTCCAACTACCAACCACAAATCTACAATCAAGATCTCCCACCACAACCCCGTAACCCACCAACACCACCGCTGACACCCACCCACAACAGACCACCTTTGACCCAACCTAGCCTGTACCAGCACCTAACCCGACCCCACAAGCCCATCATTGACCTCCCACACCACTGCCAACCACCATCCAACCACCTCCACCTTTGACCCAACCCAACCTACTTTGCTTCCCTTGCCGCCACAATCACCCTGCTGCCACCAACCTATAAACCCACGCCGCCAGTGGCGGAGCCAGGAAAATATCTTAAGGTGGGCACCAAATATATGAGAGATAAATAGTCACGAAAATAAATTATATATATTAAATCATGAACCATGACATTCTACAATTGACAATGGCAAGGTCGAATCTTTTGAAAGCATTCAATAATTAAATCATTTTAAATACCATCAAACAACTTCTTTTCGATATACTTGACCTTGTCCAATTCGAACTTCCCAATTGAGCAGTATACTCGACCTTGTCCATGAAACTGATGAAAGCTCCAAATTCCCAACTCCCAATTGCCAAATTCAGTGGCAAATTCCCAGTTCCCAAAAGCAAAATTCTAAATTCCCAAATGCCACCATTAGCAGCAATTTCCAAACTCTCAATCCAAAGTTAAAAATCCCAATTATACACCTCAATGGCTCAATCTGAAACCTATACACCCACGAGCAGCAATCGAAATTCCTAATTTCCAACTCCTAGTTGCCACCACAAAGCAGCAATTGCAATCTGAAATTAAAAATTCAAAATCTCAATCTAAAATTAAAAAACCTACTAGCAGCAATTGCTAATTCCGAATTCCCAATTGCAAATTATAAGTTCCAAACCGTATTTCCAAAATCAAAAATTGAAACAAAAAAGAAAGGGTTCAAGGAATTAAGAATCAAACATTGGATTTACCTGCTTTCACCGTCAATATAGCCGCCGACTGCCGTGACCGTTGGGTGTCGTCGTCGAGAATTGACCTGCCGTCAGAGTCACCGTGAGCCCGTGACCTGCCCCTGCCTGAATCCGTGACCTTTCGGCTTTGGGTGCCGTGATTCGTGAGTCGTGAGCCCGTGAACTGCCCCTGCCTGCGGTGATTGGGAGCAAGACTAAAAGAGGACTACGCCGGAGGGCGGAGCTGGACCGGCCGGTAAATGCAGTGGCTGCGGTGTTGGCTTTCCGCTTTGAAAACAGTCAACAATGGGCTTTGGAAAGAGGCGAGTGTGAGAACGGAAAATAACCTTTTTTTTTACTGTACTCTCTCTCTTTCTCTCTCCCCTAATTCCGTCTCCGTCACTATTGCCGGTTTTTCTGGCGTGTGGTAGAATAGATTGATGTCTAGTTAGGATTTTCGTGTGAGATCTTGGTGGATATGGTGAGTTGGACGGACGTCGTCGCCACGACGTATTGTAATCGGTCAAGTTGCTAATCCATGTTTTTACGATGCTGGAGATTTAGAGTTTGATGAATTAAGCTATCGGGATCCTTGGGGTGCTCCATGATTGGGTTATGGTGGGTTTCAGGGTAGGTTAGTTTCACCGTCGGGATTTTGTGTGTGATGCGCTGTTGTGGGTTAGAGTTGGGATGGTAAGTCTAGGTCAAGGTTTATTTTCTATGTCTTTGTTTCCCCCTCCCCCCTAGTTGATCCCCTTCGTCCTTACCCTCGAAAGGTTTGCAGGTTGTGATTGAAGGTAGATAGCTGTTGGGTCAAAGTGGTTTTAGACAGTGAATCTGAGGGTCCAACATTTGTAGGTTAGTTTCACCGTCGGGATTTTGTGTGTGATGCGCTGCTGTGGGTTGGAGTTGGGATGGTAAGTCTAGGTCAAGGTTTATTTTCTATGTCTTTGTTTCCCCCTCCCCCCTAGTTGATCCCCTTCGTCCTTGCCCTCGAAAGGTTTGCGGGTTGTGATTGAAGGTTGGTAGCTGTTGGGTCAAAGTGGTTTTAGACAGTGATTCTGAGGGTCCAACATTTGTAGGTTAGTTTCACCGTCGGGATTTTGTGTGTGATGCGCTGTTGTGGGTTGGAGTTGGGATGGTAAGTCTAGGTCAAGGTTTATTTTCTATGTCTTTGTTTCCCCCTCCCCCTAGTTGATCCCCTTCGTCCTTGCCCTCGAAAGGTTTGCGGGTTGTGATTGAAGGTTGGTAGCTGTTGGGTCAAAGTGGTTTTAGACGGTGATTCTGAGGGTCCAACATTTGTCGGTGATTCTGAGGGACCAAGGTTTACTAATGGTCAAGGTTTTTCTCCGATTGAAGATGGTTGCGAGGGACCAAGGTTTGCTGATGATTTGGGTCGGTGATTCTGATAGGCCAAGGTGGATGGCCGATGGTTGCGAGGGGATTCCGAGGGTGATTAGCTTTGGTGATTTCGAAGGGGGTGCTGGTGTTTTGCTTTCGTGTTCTCTGGGGATAGGCAGCAGTGTGATGGCCGGAGAAGATGGTTTTTTTGGCACCAGAGTGGATGCCCGGGAATCGATGCCACGTTGCAGCGAATGGAACACACATGTATAGAGTTTGGACTAGTAGCTGACTGTGTGTTGGTTTTTTTGATTGGTTGTTTCTTAGTCTTCATCTATTTTAGTTAATAGTTATCATGTTTTAGTTGGGTTTAGTTCTTGTATGTAACTGGTTATATTCAGCTAGTTAGTGCACCCCCATAAAAACAAAAAACAAAAATGGTTTATCTGTTTGTAAGTTTTGCATGTGTTCTTATTTTATTTTGTCGCTGATGTAGGCTTTATTTTGTTGTTATTAATATCATATGGGGATGCCATTTATGAGTCTTTACTTGCCTATCGAGGCATGTTGTAATTCACCACTTAGCTTTGGTATTTATTTCTAATCTTCTCTAAAAAAAAGTATTTTAAATGATTAAAAGGATATTTTTTATTATCTTTAAATCGTTTTGGTATTTTAACATGTAAATGACTAAAAATACATCTCCTTTAAGCATTTTTTAAAGTTTTAGGAGGACACTTTGTTTTGGGAAAAAATTTATCATATAAAAGGGAAAAATTATGGAGAAGCAGGTGGGCACCGGCCCACCGGTGCCCCCCACTCTCTCCGTCACTGCACGTCGCCACAACCAACATACAACTAAAATCCTTGTCGCCCTAACCAACCTTGCCATTCAATTGCCACCATCACCTACAACCAACCACAACCCAAATCCTCACTGGCGACATTGTCGCCACTAACCTACAAACCCCACTGCCACAAAAGTTGAAGGAGCCACTAGGTCGTGGGGCACGATGACTGTTTTCGGTCAGTCGGTGTCCACTAATGGCAGCGTGGGGTCCCCTTCGAGCCGAAGCGAGGCGGCAATGACCACATTGGATGAGGGAGGGGGCGCGCTGTGGCGGCAGTGGGATAGAGGGGAGGAATGGCGCACGCCTCATGGGATGGGGGAGGGAGGGGCGACAGTTGGGTGGGGAAAGAATGAAGGTTAGGTTTTTGCTAATTTTTTTTTAAGGGTATACAAAGGGTAAACCGTTTAAGAAAAACCCATTTTGAGTTTAGAGAGAGAGAATATTAGGGTTTGAGACCCTAATCTGAAAGTTAGGGTTTCAAATTCTAATTTGGAAAATTAAAATTTTAATTTTTTTATATATATACTATGAATAATATGATATAAGGATAGTATTGACATTTTAGAAATACGCATCAATGACATCAGCAATTTTTTTTAATGGATTAATGACGAAATGACATAATTGATATCTTCTCAAAGTTTTTGGTCATGGTCTATTACATTTTGGAAGTTAGTATCTTCGAATGTAATTCACTCTAACCTTTGGGACATGGGTGTAATTAACCATAATTTTAATCGTACTTTATAGCGTTATAAATAATGGCCTAAAATTATTAAAATAAATAAGTACCGTTAGTTGCCGGTTTGTAGCTCTCACCCAACAATTACTAAAGCAAAGTGACAATAGGTACTTTTACTAAAGCAAAGTTTAGCTTATATATATATATATATATATATATATATATATATATGGAAGCTGATCCGTCGAGAGCGCTAGCAAAATACGAGACCTTGCAAGCGCCATCTCGCCGTCCCTCCTGAAAGATGGATTGCCCCGATCCCGCCTTTTTCGAATACTGTAAGTATTCCGCGACACTATGTAGCGGACGGGCTTTTTTACCATTTTGCCCATCTACCCCGTCCGCTACACTGTTTCCCGGACAGCATTCAAGTTCTGACACACGACAGCAAAAAAAGGCATCCGCTATACAGTGCAGCGGACGTCTCTTTTTTTTACGTTTTTTTAAAGTACGTCCGCTACATTATGTACCGGACTATTTTTTGAAAATATACCCTTCAGCTCTCGTCCGCTACATTATGTAGCGGACGAGTAGGCAGTGCCTTTTTTCCATTTCTCTCTCATTTTTTCTGACTCTTTCTCTCTCCTTTGTCTGATTAATTTTCTGACATGTTTAATGTCCGCTATATTATGTAGCGGACTATTTTTTGACAAAAATACCCTATTTTCCATCCGCTACATTATGTAGCGGATGGAAAAAGTACGAGATATTCTTACCTTCTTTTCTCTTTCTCTCTTCTTTTGTCATCATTTTTCTGTCACCTTTCTGACTCTCTTTCTCTTTCTCCTTCCTTTCTCTCCAATTTTCTAAGTTGTTTCTCTCTCTCTCTCTCTCTCTCTCGTTTCTTTTTGCTCTTACACAGAGATATTTTCTTTCTTTCTCCCCTCACAACTCCCAGATCTGCTAGTTCAGCGTCAAAGGCATGAACGCCGTGCTCGGCCACAATGACCAAAAGATGCACAAAGGTTTCACATCCTAAAGCTTCAACTTCTTTGAAGTTTCCTCTTATAGAACAAACAACTAGGCAACAGCTCCACAGATTTATGCATAACCCAAGGACCTCCAAATAGCAAAACAACGAAAGTCCAGATTATCCAAGCAAGAGAACAATGTCATAGCAACCTGCTAATTAGGTCCTGTCTTTCCAATTGTCTTGTGTTCAAAATGTAATGCCATTTAGCCTTTTTCTTATAGCCCCAGATTGTCGGTGTTTAACTTGCTGAACTTTCGCGTGAATCAAATTGCATGAATAAGCCCAAAACTCAAAGTCGTACCAGCAGCCCAGTTCTGAAGCCGAAAGGCAATTCCCGAGCCTTCCCTAGCGGATTAGCTGCCTATATCGGTATACCCGATACGGATAGCTTAGTGGTAATCTAGGAACTAAATGACCATCGGCATTTCTTTATTAGTATGGGGCATCTTTACTGCTTACCATTGCATGGTGTTTATATATCAATTGATTACACTACAAAGATAGATCATTTATTCTGTATAGCGTTTGTAGCTATGTTGACTGCTGTGTTTAACTAGTAGTGTGTTGGACGCAGAGAGAATGCCGGCGTCAAGAACGTGAAGCTGCTCTAGCGAGGGGTTCCGCATCCACATGAATTCACCAGAAACCAAGGGTGCTGATCAAACTTAGGTTACTGAAAATATTGAGGTTCCAGTGGAGATGTGCTAGATTATGCTAGCACGGTTGGTGACTAGTCCTATCTTTTTCGGACCTAGATTTTTTCTTTTTCTTTTTGGTAAATAGGAGAATAGCATTGATAAATTAAAAGCTTACAGAGATTTCTCATATTAGCCTTTTTCTATTTTTTTTAAAATTTGCAACGTTAAAAAGTCATGACATCCCATGACTGTCTCAGCCTAATTAATACCAATTCAAAAGAAATAAAACAAAGATCTAAACACACTCAAGGAGACAATTGGATGTATAATTCGCAGGCAGCCGTACAAATATAAAGTAAGTTCACCCCCTCATAAAAACACAGCTCAAAACAAGGGCCCGTTAAGGATTAGTGGGTTGCTGTTCGGTGTTATGTTTGCCGCGGTTTGGATGGTAGAATTTTGTGAACCTTGCAAGGTGGAATGCTTCTTATCTTAGCGCTCCCTTTGGGTGTCGTTTGTTTACGCCTTCGGTTATTCGTTTGGTTCCAGTTGCCTTCCCGCTGTTATAATTCTTTATGTCATTGTGTTGTATGTTCGTGTTTGAGATTTTAGTGTTAAAATTGTGTCTTGTAAGCCTTAGTAAGTTATGAAAAAATTAGGCAAGTGTAGGATATGTTCTGTTTCAGTCAAATTGTAATTTGTTTAGGGTTGATACGTTAGTTGTTAGTCGGTAGTGTTAATGGTAGTTTTTTGATGTTATCTTTTTCTATCTGTAGCCGGGACGGCTTGTATAACTTTTTTATATATGATACTTTTCTCCTCTTAACCAAAAAAAAAAAAAACAAGGGCCCGCTGTCACAAGCTTTGCTGCCTTCCACTGCAAGACCAATGCAGTCCTGTTGTAAAAGAGGGGGACTTAAATTAACTGTAGTAGGATAGTAAAACTAATGAAGGAGGTCCTAAGTATCCACCCCCACCCTGGAACATGTTTACCAAACGAGTGACCGAGTTACCTCATACCCCTCACCCCCTTCCCCCTCTGGCCAGCCTAACCTCAACCCTACAAGGCCCTAACCCCCCCACCCCCCATTCCCTCCCCAAGGAAATCCATTACTATTGCTCTATGATAATTTAACTAGCTAGTTCTGATTATAAGAAATCCAATTGTTTGGTCAAGTAAAAAAGGTGGAGAAAACAATTGGAACCCTAAGAATCCTTCTAAGATGCCCCCAAGACCTAATACCAGATTGGAAGCAGTGGGAAGACAATTTCCAACATGATAGTGAAAACTCCGGAACGCTGCAAGATTGGACCTCCATTATGGCACCTTTGACCAGTCCCGCAAGATTCGGGCCATTACTTGTGTGAGACATCAAGCCTCAAATTTTGGAGCATCATTTACCAAACAAATCGAACTAATCAACATTCCATCCTCGTAATAATGTGGATTGTACGAATCTCTTAAATTGACAGATCTCATAGATCTAGAAGATTTGAAGAGATTCGCCGAGATCCAAGCTTACACCAACATGTCGCCGTCATATATCTCATAAACCGGAGGGTAAGACACCTGAACCCGGTACATTGCTGTCGATCCTCCAACTATACTACTGGCCACCCTCTTTGAAATCTTTGCGAATACCACAAACACAAACAAAGCTAATGAAAACAAATAGAGGGGAGAGAGGGCTTCAAGCCATCCCGTACCCCCTGGCCAGGTCGACTTTCAGTTTAGGTGTTGTCTAGAGAGAAGGGAGAGTTAGAGCGAGAAAATTAGGGGCGGCTGTGAGTCGATGATTTTGGTTACTTGAGACCAAGACTTGCAGCATAAGAATTAAGTTTCACAAGTTTCGAGGGCATGAAATCGCTGACAGGATCGATTTAATTTTGTCAGCATTGCCCTGACCATGCCATAATGTATTTGTTTTCAAGCTTTCTGATCTATTTAGAAAATGATCCAACTCAATCGCCAAAGAAGGTTGAAAACGGAAATTTAGGAGAAAAATATGGCTTACTATGCATGGGACATAATCAAATTTATGCTTCCAAGTGGCTAGGGTTTCTTGTGTATCTTTTTACAAATCATGTCAACGTAAGTTTACGTTACACTACTAGTTTATCACAGCCGGACCAGACAACTCAAAAGCAAGAGTTTATAGGGCAGCACTGTAATTATGCTCAATATATTGCAGTCAAAAGCTAAGTAGTAATGTAGTATGACTTTAGGTCGTGTGAACAAGTTGTGCTCATGAAAGAGTTTGATAGAGGTCATTCGATTCGTAGATATTAGATGCTTTTGTTTTATTTTACTTTGAGAATATCATTAATTAATAGTAAAAGAAAGTTTCGTTATAAATCTCTGTAAGTGCTCTGATACAAACAAATAACTAATATAAAAATAAATCCAAAGCAAACAAAGCATGTGATCTATAAAGCAATCACTCTGTTGCTAGCTTTGATTGGCCAATCTAAAGCTATCAACCAGTGATTAGGCATCAACTCGATTAACGAGTTCAAGAGGGTCGAACACTTATGTTTTAAGAAGTGAATCCAGCGGTTCTTCAAACAGCCCTCAAAGCCTGCTTGAAAAGAAGTTTAAACTTGCAACATGACAGAAGGATGGATCAGGCTAAATCTCAAGCCGAACAAGCCTGGAAAGATGAAGCAACTTTCACTCAACTTCTGATGGTAGTAGAATTGCCAAAGGCTTACTAACACGGTCAAACTTTTTGAATGCCTATTTAGCTATGCCCTTGTGTAATCCTGGATCCGCAGGAGATTAGTACTTGGTAATTTCAACTTGAAAAATATATTTGAGACGATAGTGGAGATGAAATAAGAAAAAAGTAGAGTTTTTTCCTTTTTCAATTACTTCTTTTGTTTCTCTAATTATTGTGGTGACAAATTAAAGAAAAAGTGTACAATATATATGACTATAATTTGATGCGGGGTGTTGTTTCAAAAAATTTCAATTTCGAAATTGTCGGGTGCTACGGTGGATGTTGTTGATTTAATGTGGGGTATCATACGACTACACTGTCCTTTAGGCAATAACTAAAGGCCAAGGGTGGATCCACATCCACTCGTGCTTTGAAGTGATTGTTGGACTACCTTGATTATCCTGGGCAAAATCTTTTATTAGAATTTTTCCAAAAAATTGGGTTTAAGGGTATTATGATAGTCATGGACCACCTCGATTATCAAAAGTTTGCAGTATACTGAACTTTGACCACCTAAGCGTTAAGATGTGTCTGTCACCGGAGAAGGGCACAAATTTAAGTGAAAACGACTATAAGATCTTTTTAAATTGGGTAAACTTTTTGTTTTTTGTTGCATTTGCTCTACCCCTTCGTGTCGTTTTGTGCTCTCATTGCCTAATAGAAGCTACTTCACTCATACCGAAGATCTCGTGTTTGATCTCGCTTCTGCTTTCTCTTGACAAACTGATTGCCTAAATAAATGGTTATTTACACTCAGGTCTCTAAGGTTATGGTGAAATATACGTTTCCATTAGTTTGGACAGATAGCAGTGATGTCAGTTAGCCAAACGGAATCATCAACTACAAAATAGTTTGAAAATGACTATACTTTCCATAACTTGGAAGTTAAATTCTTGGAAATTAGTCATCCGTTTATCTCTCCTCTTATCTTCAAGAACTGCTATCGCAACACCGCCGCCACCGCGTCCGGCGCACCATCATCAACCGTAATTACCTATTCGCCAGACCATCGCATGCAGAGTCTGCCTCCACTGCATCATTATACTTACACCTTTGCCTCCACTTAAACCCATCTCAAACAAATATGAGCTTGAAAGATAGAACCACCACTGGCAACCACCCTGGCACCACAACACCTCAATAACCATCGCTAAACATCATCAAACTCTGCCTCATCTTTCACTGACAGCTAAAATGCACACACATACCCCCCCCCCCCACACACACACACACTCCTTCACCATGCTCCTGCTTTGCTTTCGTCAGCAGCTGCATGACAAAGTGGGTGGTCGATGGGCCCTTTGTGGGGAAAGGGATTGAGGGTTCGATTGACGAGAAGGGGAACAGGAAGGTGAAAGCGGATGAGGAATAATATTAAGGGATGAGGGATGGAAGGGGGGATCTATCGAAGAGAAGGGGGAGGGCGAGATGGAGGTGATGGTGGTGGGAAAAGAGCTAGGGAAGTAACGGCGACAAGCACCGTGGGCCCCCGGGGTGGGGGGGGGGTGGGGTGCTGTAATGGGTTTTGGTATGGCGGTGGCGACATAGGCACCAAGGGTGGCGGCAACGACGATGAGATTTGGAGAGATAGAGAATTATGGTTTCAAATCGTAATGTGATAATTAGGGGGTTTTAAGATTTTTATACAGTATATATATGGCATCAGAAAAATACTCATTCATGATATCAGAAAAAAAAATACAGAGAATTTTCTTAATACGTCATTCATGACTCTAATCACGTTCTTCTTCTGAATCTTTCAGACGTTAGTCCTTTATCATGTAATATAACTTCATCATAGCCTGAAACCAATTAACCTTAAAGGAAACAACAGCAGGAGATGGTGTGACTGCAAGCGTGTGGCAATGTGAGTGGATGAGCGCATAAATCAAAGGACCCACCCAGCAACCGGTAGAACAGTAGAACTCACTCACGCTTTTGTCCCGCAAGGCACCGCATGTGCCAAATCTTAAGCTTTAACCCACTCGCATGTGCTCTTGTCCCTCTCCTCGCTGGCTCTCTCCTTTGCGTTCACTGTCCGCAATTCCTTTTCATTCTTTGCCTTCCCTGCTCCCCCACCACATCAAACTTAAGCTGCTGTTACTTGACATATATGATCGAGTGAGACACTTTATCAGAACATATATTTCACCTAAAATCCATCATCTTTGCATGTACAGTAACTGCAAACGCAGCATGTGCCTAGCTTACGCAAAGGATTCTTGTCAAACAGGAACAATTTCACCCCTCATGGGTCATGAAATGATGATAAACTGTTCTCACCAAGTTTTGGTTTTTAGCTACAAAAAGACAAAAGCGTATCAAGGACCAAATATGTTCTTTTCCTTTATTTAATAAATATAGAGGTGTTTTTTTCCGTCTGTCTATCTCAGATACTACGAATTGTAGTGCGTTTACGTAAAACTAAGTGTCCACTATTGTTTTGTTGAGAATTGATATATAAGCTTAAAAGAAATTCATTCGAGTTTGCAAATGGCTATAGCGACAGTTTAACGACTTTAGCGATTATCGTGGAGCTCCAGCGGCAAAATATGAATTCAAGTATACGTTTGTCTGTGTTTGGCCGCTCGAAAGATAATAAATAAAATAAGAATCACTAAAAAGGAGTCTAGCCCGTTGTTGTATCTTCATTTTATGATGTGAAAAATAACCTTCAATGTCCACAGACTAAAAGTTTGAGCAATTATTTGAGCAGCAACCACAACTTTTAGTGGCTTTTGTGATTGACTTTATCTTTGGGGTTGATCCAACGGGAAAACCCCACCTTTTCCACTTTGGACCACAACCAAGTTCTTACCGTTAGAACTGGACAACCAAAGAATCCACCCGTTGGATGCTAAGTGGTGGGGCCACCTTCCACCTCCTATACCATGTTTAATTAGTTGCATTTAACTTCTTCATACTCTCTCTCTCTCTCTCTCTCTCTCTCTCTCTCTCTCTATATATATATATATATATATATATATATTTCTTTCACATAAAAGAAAACTAAAACATCTTCAAAAAAAGAAGAAGAAGAAGAAAATGCTAAAAAGTCACTAAAGTTTGACTCAAGCGTCTCTAATCTGCCGTAAACAGTACTTTCTTTGATCTAGAAGTAATACTAATATATTATCTACTTGGCTAGTCAAGAATGAGTTACTTCGATCGTACTCTTTTAAACTTTGATTGCAAAGATATTTTGTAAATATACATTTTAAATAAGTCGTAATTATACGCCCGAGGGCTTTCTTTGTTCAAGCATTTTTATACAATAACTCTTGATATATGGTTTCATGACACACTTCTTTGAAAGTAAGGGAATGGTGCTCACGGACAGGGTGGTGACATAAAAACTGAAAAATTGTTGAAGCAATAAAACCAAAATTAAAAATAATATTGTATCATTTTTCATGAAACCGGATAAATGAACTGTGTGATATACTAAAATAATTACGAAGTCAATTCTTTTGGTTTGCTCAATGCAAAGACGACCAAATATCGTCCACCAACGCTCAAATTCATTCATTACTTGAGAAAAAGATTTCCCATAAAACAAATTTAACTAAAGTATCGTTTTTGTCGTCCCATTATGCAATCCAATTCATCTGCCCCGTTATTCTTTTTTGGAACAACTACTTTTTTTTTTCCTCTTGTTTTCGGAAACGAACGAGAAACTAATCGGTAAAATAATCTTGAGCTTCTCAACCATCCCAAATCAGATATTGCTGATGGAGCATTCGATGAGCGGACAAGATGATTCGATAGAGATACACACCAGGCACTCATGATGCACGGAATCAAAGCCTCTCAACCCCCGTGGCATTAAATTAATCTCTGGCTTGTCCTAATTAAACCCCCGCCTAAACTCCCAACTTAACTTATCTATTTAAATTCCAACCAAAACCAACGCCCAAAACAAATTTCCTCTCACCTCTTTTCCCTCTTCTTCCTCTACCTGTCCGTTTACACACACACACACACACACTCTCTTGATAAATACACACAGTCTCGTACAAAGAGCTGAAGGATTGAGATTATTGCAGGAGATCAATCAAACAATGGGGAGCCTATACGTTTGCAATGGCGACCCGTCGGCAGGGGCGGAGCCAGGATTTCATCCCAGGGGGTGCTAAATATATATCGAAATTAATAATTTTTTTATTAGTAAAATAGCAACAACAAAAAAATGCATTTTTCGACAAAACACAAATTAATACGAAAAAACATCGAAAAAGTCTTATTTTATATCATGAGAGCTACTAAAGATTCTTTACAGTACAACAAAAGCAAATACAAAATAAATATTTCAGATTTAATCAAAATATTTTATTCTTTTACTTTTTCAATCATGTTTCATTATTGCGTTAACCTAATTTCAACCCACCATTCAACTAAATCACACATTCGATATCTCAATCCAATTGGGTCCCATCCTCCATCAATCTCAATATCTCAATGCTAAACATTAACCATAATCAATATCTCAAGATTATCCATAATCAATATTAAACATTAATCATAATCAATATCTCAAGATTATCCATAATCAATGCTAAACATTAACCATAATCAATATCTCAAGATTATTCATAATCAATGCTAAACATTAACCATAATCAACGCGCAAGATTATCCATAATCAATGCGCAAGATTATCCATAATCAATGTTAAACATTAACCATAATCAATGCTCAACATTATCCATAATTAATTGATTCAATTCTCATGTATATCCATAATCAATGCTAAACATTAACCATAATCAATGTTCAACAGTCAACATTATCCATAATCAATTGATTCAATTCAATGCTCAAGCTATGATACTAGAAAGATAACAAACAAATTTTATAGAGATGGCAACTAGATCAAGTCAATGAAAGGTGAAATTAAAGTTTGGAAGTTGGAACATACTTGTCACTGAGTCACCGATCGCCGCCGGTCGCCGGAGTTTTGGCCGTCGGCGTAGATCCGGGGTCACTGGGTTACCGCCGGCGGTGGACCGTTGCCCGTTGGAGTGAGTGAAGACTGAAGAAGAGTCGCCGTCGTGGCCCGTGGGTCCTTGCCGTTGCGGCGTTGCCGAGTCGCCGTCGCGGCGTCGCCCGTCGGCGTGGTAGTCTCGTAGATCGCGTAGATCTAGTCGTGGGTTTCGCGTAGATCGCGTAGATCTAGTCGTGGGTACTGGGTTCGTCGATCGCGGAGCTACAGTCGATCGCGGAGCTACAGTGGATCGCGTAGATCGCGGAGCTACAGTCGATCTTCGTCGTGGCCAAGGTTCGTCGCCGTCGACCGTCGTGGTGGCTGGTGGGTCCTTGCCGTTGCGCCGGCCGCCGGTCGATGTTTCGCCGTCTCGGTAGTCGGTTCAGTGAGAAAAGTGACCAAGTTGGTCTGAGAAGAAGAGAGAGCCGAAGATGGTCTGAGAAGAAGAGAGAGCCGAAGAGAGAGAGAGAGAGCCAAAAAAGTGAGGAAAAAATTGAAAAATACTATATATAATTTTTTTTTTTTTTTCCAAAATCTGAGGGGGGGCTATAGCCTCCTCTCGTACAACTGTAGCTCCGCCCCTGCCCGTCGGAACCGTTGAAGCCGCCTTCATCCGTCAAGCCGCGGAGGAAGCCGGCCATGTCCCGAGCCGGCTCCGAGGTGGACGACTTCATCGGCCTCATGCACGGCTCCGATCCAGTCAGAGTCGAGCTCAGTCGCCTCGAAAACGAAGTTCGAGGTATTACTTTCTTCATCTTTGCTGTTACAATGTTTACATATATGTGCGTGTGCGCGCGAGTCAATCTGGTAAGGCAATCGAATAGCAGTACTCTAATTTTCACCGTTTGCGTTCCACTTGTCGCTTTGAAATCTTTGGTGACGAAAGTGGAGTGGCGAAAAGTGGAGTGCGGTTGTCAATGCCTTAAGCTAATTGGACATCTATGTATACATGGATTTTGTGCAGCAAATGGAGGTTTAAAAAGAAAAAAAAAATGTTTACTGTCTTGTTAAATGTTTGGACTTCGAGAAGTAATCATCCTTGGTGACTGTGACCCTTGGTTTTTTATAGCACGGTAATTGACTTCCTTCTTTGGTTGGGGTTCGTGAGTGAGGTTTATCTAAAGGCCGGCATTTACTCGAATCATTGGAGAATATCTGCATATGACATTATTTTTTGATGTCGAAACAATTACTCCCTGCATTTCATATTTTAGCTCCCTTTGACTTTACGACCAAATAAGAGTTGTTTGGTAAGTCAAACTATGGCAAAAACAATAAGTAAAGATGTTCTTTACCTGTTCAATTTTTATTATTATAGGAAATCGCAAAAAGTCAAATGGGACAAATATTATGAAACGGAGCAAGTAATATTGTGTTGTGTTGTCTTATGAGGTAGGATTTCTTTCTTTCTTTCTTTTTTTTTAACAGTATTGAAATAAAAGGAAACTAACCTAGGAAGCCTGCCTTAGCCTCCTTTCGCCACGCATGTCCTCAGCCAGATCTTCCAGTAAATCAGCTAGAGGGAGGTCGAGTAGCCGAATTCCAACAGGATTTAAAAAGCTAGCCTTCGCTATTCGCACATATATTGGTTTCATGCCGATTAGACACTATTTTGCATTCCCAATTTTCTTGTAGAAGCCGACGAATATAAAGAATGATGCTTTCGTCTGGATCCATCATAGTATTTTAATAGCCTCAACTACTTCGAGGGCATCTTATTCAATTACCATCCTGGAAATATCTCTCTGCCTAGCAATTTCCATGCCCTTCCAAATAGCCCAAACTGCAGCTTGGCGACTAGAGGTCATTTGTATACTCTGCATAAATCCAGAAATCCACCCACCGCAGTCATCACGAAAAACACTAGCAACTCTAGCTAAACCTGATGCAGCTCGTACAGCTACATCAACTTTGCATTTGATCCACCAACTTAAGGAGGCGACTAGTGAATGATAAGTGGATGGCGGGATGCATTGGTCATGGGTTGTTCCAGCTAAGTATGCAATTAGAAGATTGAGGTGATTTCCCCAGTGAAGAAATCAGTTTAGAAAATTTGTTGGAACTGCCAACCAGAAGGCCATAAATCATGGCAATGCAGACTTAAGAAACCAAGACCAGCACGTCAGTCTTGGAACGAGGAGTGCAAGGCTGAAACATCAACAACAATAGCAAGCAAATTGTTAACCGAACAAAACCTGACTACCCTAAAGGGAAGTGCAACTAACAAAACTAATCAGGAGACCAAAATGGTAACCTCCACCAAAGTGAATACAAGTTTTGAGAGGAGAGTATTGTAAACCCCTTTATCATAACAGAAGCCCAAGATAATAATATGAATCTTTTTATAATTGAGGGCTATATACAGAAACTGAAAACCTCTTTGTAAATGCATTGCTTGTCTGTGTGAAAACCTGAGGAAAGAGTTAAGAAGGACTCTCAGCAATCTAACTCATTATGGTAAGGTGATGGAAACAAGGCTTAACATAGAAACGGAACATGGAGAACTAATTCTACAAAAGAAAAAAAAATATAGGATTTAGTTTTAGAAGAACTAGTATCCCTATTACCACCTTATATCACTTGCAGATGAAAAATCTAGAAAAGAAAGAAAATGAGCATGACGGATTTCTTTGGATGCGTCATGTGAAATATTGATAAACTGTGATTGTGGATAGGCAAGTTTCAGGCTAACCATCAAACGAAATCAATCACGAGTGGATCGAACGTGAACTAGTTGATACCAATTGAGATAAGTTGTGAAGGTTTCCATTTAATCGAAGGTTACTCAACCATAAGAACATATGCACTTCTGGTCATGGGGTTCAGTTCGAGAATCATCAAAATTTTGAACTCGGGCGGAAAGAAGTGAACAATATTTTATGAGCCAGATGAAATCTGGTTTATTTATCATTTAAGTAATAAAAATCTAATGAAGATAAATTTTGCTGATAGACTATGAGATACATAATTGCCACGGAAGGATGAAATTGAAAGAATCAGTTTTGCTCACGTTAATAAAGTTTTGTTTATGTCTCTATGGAAAATATGATAGCAAATCAAGAACCAACATGCTTTTGCAATGGACCATTGTTCTATGAGGATGCAATGCATTAAAATATTCAAGATTGAGATTAGACAAAGTAATCAAGCTCTACAAGCAGTTCAGCAATGAAAAACCCGAAGAGCCTGATTTTCTTAGCCAAAATATCAGCTACATAAATTGGGTTGTGACAACAGAATAAGCATCATTGAAATGGATAATAGTATCGACGAAAAGTGACAAAACCAACTGGGATGTCTGAAATAAAAACCCAATTTTATGTCATGTGAGAGTTCTAGAAAAAAGAATCCAAGGCAAGGGGCCCTACCATAATAATAAGTTTGCATTATTTTAATAAAGTTTGCATTTATAAAAAGAGCTTGAACTGCATTTGATAAGACAGATGTGCTTAAGAGTTTGCCAAATTTGTGAGTACTAGTGTGTGTGCAAGTGTGAAAGAATACAATAAAAAGGAAGGGGAAATTCCCGTATGGTTACCCAAATGGAACTTTATTATGGAAAAGCTACTCCACTTGGCATGTGGGGGACTAACGGGTTTTTATGCAATAGGTTTTTCTTTGCTTTATAACCTTAAGAATTTTAATAATTAAATAGTGTTTGATTCATTTGCAATATATCGCATGCATACTATCTATAATTTCCTAATATATCTTCTACAAATATACTTTGTCACTTACGTTCATCCTGTGGTCGTCTTTTGAGTTCATCTCTGTCACGCTTCTTCTGTTGCAGTCTAGTAGTCAAGCTTTTCAAATGCAAGCTTATGCAGCTAGAAGCCTTACTTTCTTTTTATAATCAAACACTCTCAAGCCTCAAGGATATAAGAATGCAAAAGCAGCATCAGAATAAGTAATGAAAGTAAGGACTTTTTATTCACTCCAAAAGAGAAATTACATCATAACAAGAGAAAGAAATGTTTCTTTCGGTTGTATCTAGCTCCCACACTTAACAAACTCTCAAGCACCTCTGTCTTACCGAACCAAATCCAAACTCTTTTATATATAAACAGTGGACTTCACATAGGATTCCACAAAAAAAATAGTGCCAAGTTCGAATATTTTTGTAGGCCCCCTTGCTTTGGATTTCTTTTTCTGGAACTCTTACATGGCAGGACCTTTGCCTTCTTTTCTGACATCTTACTTGGTTTTGTCACTTTTCATTGATATTGGTATCCATTTCAATCATGCTTATTCTATTATTACAAACCAATTTATATAGCTCATATGTTTGGCTACGAAAATCAGAATCTTTTAGTCCTTTAAGTGCTGAACTCTCGTAGAGCTTGATTACTTTGTCTAATCCCAATATTGAAGGTTTTATGAATGCATTGCACCCTCCTAAAACTACCATTCTTTGTCCACCGTAAAAGCATGTTGATTCGTGATGGCTATCACGTATTTTATTGTGGCGTGAAAATTGATTCTTTTACTTTGTCTTTCTCTGGTTTATATGTATTCCAAAATTTATCAGCACCATTTATTCATTAGATATTTATTAGTTGAAAGATAAATAAACTAGATTTCATATGCTGATAGAATTTTATTGGCTTCTTTCCAATGGAGTAGACAAAATGTGGATTGTGTTGATTCTCGGACTAAATCCCATGTTTGCAAGAGCATATTTGATTATGGGTTTGACTTCGACTTCAACTAAATGAAAATCTACACAATTTTATTAACTAGTCCGAGATTCAATGCGCTTGTGATTTATTTTGTTGATAATAGCCAGAAGCTTGGCCATCACAATTTATGAATTTTTATTTCGAACATTTGAAGGATTTCTTCATGTTCATTTTCTTTCTTTGCTAGATTTTTTTTTCTTACAATTGATATCAGATGGTAATAAGGATTTTAGCTCTTCGGAAAATTTAATCCAATTTTTCAGTTTCAAGTAGAACTAATTCCCCATCTTCCTTTCTTTTTATGTTAAGCCTTATTTCTAGATCCTTACCATAATCAATAAGATTGCTGAGACTTCTACTTAACTGCTTCCTTTGGTTTTCTTGTAAACAATACCATACATCTCGATAGAGGTTTTTAGTTGCTTTGCGTAGCCCTAGATTATAAAACAGCTTTGTTTAATTATCTTGAGCTTTTGGCGTAACATAGGTGTTCACAATACTCTCCTCTATAGATTTATCATCTTCATTTTAGGTGGAGGTTACCATTTTACTGCTTTGATTAATTGTGTTTTTTGCACTTTCCCTCTTGTTACTTGTAAGTGTAGTGAATTGCTTGCTATGAAACCTTTCTTTGAAGTTCCAGCCTTGCATTATGTTCCAAGACTGGTGTGCTGGTCTTAGTTTCTTAAGTTTGCATTGCCATTATTTATGGCCTACTTGTCTGCAATTCCAACTAAATTCTTCATTGGTAAAATTTCTGTAGATGATAGAAGACTGGCCTCCTTCCTTTTAGCAAAAAGTAGTAGTCAATTTTTCCTGATGGTCGTCCGAGTATATCCACTTTAGGGTCACCGGCTTCATATATTTCTTTTTCTACTTTTTTGAAGTAGTCATTAAATTAATCTTTCTACAGCACACCCATTCCTTTCAATTGACCCGGTGTCTGTTTTGAACAACTCAGAGATGGTTTTCTATCATCTTCACTACCTGTATATGCTATAATTTATTCTGTGTTATAGCATATTGACATATCAGTGTCATTCTTCTAGAGTTTGGTAAGAAGTTATCTTGTTGTACGTCGTCGTTTTTGACGTCTCGGCTTTTCTTTGATTTGTTTAACTCGTCTAATATTTGTAATATCATCTGCCATGATTTTTACAAATACTTAAGGTTTCATGAGATACATTTATTTACTGGTTTAGTAGCCCAATTATCTCAGTTTTATGGTCTAAGTTTACGATTCCTGTTAAATGGTTTGCTAAACAAGACACTTCCTTGGGCTCCCTAGTATTTGATGGCCTTTGGTTGGCTCTGATACCAGTTTTTAGAGGTCAATTTCTCCTTTGTTTAGGAAAGTCATGTACCAGAATTTCTAATGAAGGTTCAAGGTTAGATTTTTTATATTCGTAAACCTAGAGGTTGGGTGAATGGGTTTATGATTGTGGTCCTTATAGAAAATTAGGAATTAAGTTTCATCCCGTTCTACTTCTAGGAGTTTGCTCTTTGGACTTTGGAGAAGTAAATTTCCTTGGTAACTGTGACACTTGGTTTTTTATCTAGTATGATAGTTGACGACTTGATGTTCTTTACTCGCATCATTGCTATATATGCCGCTTCTGTAATGGAAGATATGCAGATAAGAATCCTATTTGGTGTCAAAACAACTACTCCCTCCATTTTATGATTAGGGCTCCGTTTGACTTTTTGCGCATATGAGTAGATCGTCTAAACTGACCAAACAAGAGTTGTTTGGTAAGTCAAACTACGCCAAAAACAATGAACAAAGTCGTTGTTTACTTGTTCAAATCCAGTTACAGGAGTCTGTAAAATGTCATCTGGGACAAATATTTCGAAACAGAGGAAGTAATAATGTGCTCTCTTAGGAGCTAACTTTTTTAGTTAAAAAATTGAGATAAGTACACCTAAAGCCTGCCGGGCCCCTTTTGTAGCCTATCCAACTTTAGGCCTTCTTTTGGTTACATGACCCTTTTTATGGGTAATACTGAAGGGAGTGCACCCTCTTTATTCCCATCCTCTTTTAGTTTGTAGCTCAAGCCTGCCGGGCCCCTTTCAAACCTATTTTTGTTGTTTCAATTTTGTAAACATGCTATCTAACAGTTGCTATAAAAAATGATGTTGATGCCCTAAAATTAGAAGGAAAACAATGCTTATAATAATGAGATCTTGCGGTGCGAACTAAAAAACCTAATGAGGTGTTGCAATTTTCTTGATTGCATGTCATCAACCAATATTCTTTAGTTGTACTTCTACCATTAGATTTTATTTAGCAGACACTGTTGGGACATTGACAGTGTAAGCTATTATGGCAACTGAGAACTTAATGATTTGCTTTCAAAAAGAATTTATTTGACTCTTGAGTTAATCTTCATGTACTCAACCTATAACTACTTGAAACATATAATCTTCATTCAGATGAGGGAAACATCTACCTACAGCGTGATGATAAGTTAATCATATCTTCTAAGGTCTATGTACAGTGTGTTGGGACCTCTAACCTAATCATCAACAGCCAAAACTCAAAGCGCAAAGAAAGCTTCTTTTTCAATGATGGGTTATAGCAGATAAGTTTAATGGCTATAAACTGTTCCTACATGGCCTGTGGATTGTTGGCTTCAAAGGAGTAAGGGTTGCCCAAGGTATATCTCTGTGTTGTCTGTTGCAGTTATTCTACTGATCTGGAAAACCTCCTCCGCGTTTCTACAGCACATCGAAACAAAGGAGAGAGAGAAAAGACACACTCAAACATAATACGACACATAGAAAACAGACAATCATACTCCCTCAGGCTCACAGTACTGAATATATGCGACGTTTGGCAGTTGTTCCAAAGATCACTCTTATGAATGTCCATTTTTATAGCACGGATATCCACTATTTGCACTTTTAACAGATTATTGTGGCCATGAACAAGGAAAGATGGAGGGATTTAACTTGAAATCAAATGTGAAAGTTTAGTTAGTTTGAAACAGTTCAGTAGCAGATTACTGGCCAAAACAAAGTTCCTTATGCAGTATGCCATGCCATCATCATATGTATCTTTACTAAGGCATAACAATAATGGCCAGCAGATATTCTAGCTTTAAAAGCAAACTTCGGCCATGTTTAAGTGTTTGATTTGTATCCCCTTCTGGTCGCCTGCATCTGCAGATAAAGATAGGGAATTGGGGGATGCACATGCGGAAATCAAGGGATTGAAGCACTCTGAGCGCCTCAAAGAGAAAGCAGTTGAAGAGGTAATTTAGTATGGTAGAGCATTAACAGATTTGTCATGAAATGAGCAATTTTTTTAGTTTGCAGTTGCTATTCCTGCGGCACATTGATTTATGTGAGATTAATACAAAACTGTATACAACGAGTCAACGATGTAATAGATGTTAAGTTTTCAAGTTATCACAAGCCTTCGTCCATCATTGAGAGCCTGCAATTTTATGCTAAAAGGAAATTTCATAAGCCTTCGTCCATCAAGAGAAACATGTGTGTTTAGCTCTCTTGAATCTGGCTATGTGCGCCTATATTCGCATTTCCACTATCTGGCAGAGATGGGATCCATCAGGCATAGTGGCCTCAGCTGGACTTTGCTTGACAAATCATTGTGGAAAGTTTCTCCATTTTAGGGGCCATCCCCTACTAGTTTTTGTTGTTATTTATGTCCAGACTGCTGGAAATAAGACAAGATGTATAGAGCTGGCTTTTTGCCGACTTTTGCTCTATGGCTCTATTATCATTTTTTTTTCATGATGTCTTGAGTACTGCACTTGCTGCCAATAAATATGTTTTTGAGCAAAGTGGGATATTTTGAGCCTTGATTTTGAAATGGTAGCCCAACCCCTACCAAGGTGCTTTCTGAGATTCAGGGGCAGCCTGCTTGTATTTAGGCTCATCTACTGTAGTGTCAACGTGTAAAGGCCTATGTTAATTTGACGGTACCAGATCTGAATGTCGCTGAGAGAGTTTGGTGTGGTTACTGAGATTGAGGATTCAGTTACATCTTGGATAACTTTTGCCTATGGAAGTTTTGAAGCTGAACCACATCAATTTAAGGTATCGCAGATTGCATTCTCTCGATTGCGCTATATGGTATTTCCAAGAGAAGCTCTGCATATCTCATGATACATGTCCTTTTTCTATTTTCTCGTGCTATATACTTAGCATAAATGCGTGTTATCTTTTCACTGTAATGGTGGTGTGGATGGTTTCTGTAAGTTTGGTTGCTTAATAGTTTCTTTTTGCTTGACGCCATTCTAGCTAACGGATGAGCTAGAGAAAGTGGATGAAAAACTAAAAGCGACCGAAGCTCTTTTGGAAAGCAAGGTATCATGTTAGTCACGTCTGTTTCTTGTTGATAGTTCCCTTAGTTGTTTCCTCTCCAAGTACTAGGAACTTTATAAACTGATGAGTTCATGATAATCTTTTAGCACCTTGAGAACAAGAAGATCAATGATGAGAAAAGAGCAGCCCTTTCTGCACAGTATGCAGCAGAAGCCACTCTTCGAAGAGTTCATGCTGCCCAGAAAGATGACGAGATGCCTCCAATTGAGGCCATCATCGCTCCGCTGGAGGCAGAGCTAAAGCTCTCTAGGCTGGAGGTAAAGCCACCAGCTCTACATCCCCTATTCCCCTCCTTACAGTGATATATACTTTATGTGATAACTCTTACTGGGAAAAAGAAGCAAATGACATAGTAATTAGGGTAAGTTCTGTATTTATCTGTGAGATTTTGGCTTTGTCAGGTAGCGAAGTTGCAGGATGACAATAGAGCACTGGATAGGCTTACCAAGTCTAAAGAGGCTGCTTTGTTGGAGGCTGAAAGAACAGTTCAAATGGCTTTGGCAAAAGCATCGTTGGTAGATGATCTTCAAAATAAGAACCAAGATTTAATAAAGCAGATCGAAATCTGCCAGGTTGGTTATATTTTGAAAGATTGCTTTTGCAGCCTATTCGTGCAAGCATTGTCAAAGATAATGCTTACTGCTGTACTCACTCTATTATACCTCGCCTTCATTTCAGGAAGAGAATAGAATCTTGGATAAAATGCATCGGCAAAAAGTTGCGGAGGTTGAAAAGCTAACTCAAACTGTTCGTGAGCTTGAGGAGGCTGTTTTGGCTGGTGGGGCTGCTGCCAATGCTGTGCGTGACTACCAGCGCAAAGTGCAAGAGATGAACGTAACCATCTACTGTTATATTTGAAGTAGTTGTTTCCAAGTACCCTTTAGCCATTTCTACAACAGAAATTTTCAAGCTTGTGCTATTTGCAATGCTTGCGTAGGAGGAGAAAAAAACAATGGACCGGGAACTAGCTCGTGCAAAGGTTACAGCAAATCGGGTCGCTGTTGTAGTTGCAAATGAGTGGAAAGATGGCAATGACAAAGTGATGCCTGTAAAGCAATGGCTTGAGGAAAGAAGATTTTTTCAGGCAAGTTCTCAGTTATCAATATCCAATATTCTTATCTTGTCAAGTTTGTAGTACAACTGCATTCAAATTAATGCACATGTTTCAGTCGTGGGACTTTCTGTTATTTTATTGCAGTTGCTCATTTGTTCCAAAGAACAGATACATGGTTTCAATGCTCAGTTCTAAGGCCGCTCCTGCGAGAAAGAAATAAAGAGTCACCTTATTTCATGTGAAGTAAATTCCATGGAAGGCTTAATTGTATCTTAATGCTAACATTCCTTGCGATCGGAAGGTCACAGGTGTGGTAAACAGAAGCAGCCTCTTTAATAAAGTAGGAGTACAGATGCGTACATCAACCCTCAGACTCTGCAAACACAGGAGCGGAGCCTTGTTAACTGGGCGCCCTTATCTAAAGCTTATAAAGCTTTTGAACTAAATACATATATGCACATTAAAGAGAACAAGAGCTGTTTCTAATTATGGCAATAATTTATTGTAATTTCCAGGGAGAAATGCAACAGCTTCGGGACAAACTAGCAATAGTGGAGCGCACAGCAAAGGCAGAGGCACAGCTGAAAGTGAGGAAATTTATTCTTTTTCTGTTTTCTTGTACTTCCTAGTTTGATACTTATCATCGTCTCCTGTCGATTGAGTACTTGTGTAGGAAAAATACCAATTACGTTTTAAGGTTTTGGAAGAAAGGCATAAAGCAACTCCCGGTGGTGTTTCCTGCCCTACATCAGAGGTGAAAAGTAGAAGCAACGGGCTTTCTCGACGTCAATCTCTTGGTGGGGCAGAGAATTTATCCAGAATATCTCCAAATGGGTTTTTGTCAAGAAAAACAATTGGGTCAATACGATCCAATGGTGCAAATGCAACTGAGAATGATAACAGACCTACCAATGCTGGTGAGCAGGTCCAAAGTAATGGGAATGACTGTAAACTTGAGGAGAACGGGGATGGTCCTATTGAGAAAATAAAAACTCAACATGAAGATTATGTTTCTGGAATGTTGTATGATATGCTACAAAAAGAGGTTATTACTTTGAGAAAAGCTTGCCATGAGAAAGATCAGGGCCTTAAGGACAAGGATGATGCAATTGAGGTTCTGACCTAACAATCTATATTTAAATCACCTCCCCCCCTTCCTTCCCTCCCTCTCTCGTTTGACATTAAGTGGAACTATCCAGATGTTGGGGAAGAAGGTTGAAACATTGAACAAAGCGATGGAAGTTGAGGCTAAGAAAACACGGAGAGAAGTAGCTGCCATGGAAAAAGAAGTTGCTGCAATGCGTATTGGCAGGGACCGAGATCAAAGGGCAGGGCGCCTCAGCGCACCCAGAGGAGCTATAAATGGCTCTCACCCGTTATCAGCTAGGTGAGATCTATTGATTATGGATGTAGAATCCAAGCTCTCTCGCCTGAAAACTGCTATATTCATTTCTTTCAAGTGTGAATCTTGTTGTCCTATTTCATTTGTGCATAACTGAGACTAAAGTTTTGCTTAAATAAGTAGTTCTTGTGAAAGGAAAGGGTATTTGATCATGTGCAAAATGCCACCAAGCATAGGCATTACGTCTATTGAGAAAAAGAAAACGAAAAATAATATTTGGTGATCCTTTGTGATGCTTTGGATTTGCTTAACTTTCAGGAATGGAGCTCATAGGCATTGAAAGGCCAGCGCTATCAATATCCAGACAGGGGGATTTATTATTCTTCTCTGCAGTAGATAGATTCATACAAATATAGGACGAATTCGTCGAGTATTGGTTGATCAGCTGATTTGTAAAGAACTGACTTTAGGCGCTCACTGCTCTGGGACTCATTGTTCCATCCTGTAACTTATGTGATATGAGCGTTAAGACATCTCTTTCCGGTAGGTTTATATTTAGGTATTACGGAAATTGTGCGTGCAGTGGTATTCATATGAGAATGGTCCTATTATTCTTTCTAAGGTTGACAGCTTGGGAAGATGCCACTTAGTTCCAGCAGGTAGAAATTGTATACTAAGCCATTTCTGAGGACAAAAGCGAGCAATTGGTAAAGCAGCGACAGTACTATAATGGAACAAAATAGTGAAACTTTGGACATGTTTAGGAACGAATTGTGAAAGTGTAATATTATTGAATACGCACGCACGAGCTCTATAAAATTCTGGCTGAGAATTCTATGGCTTTTGCCACTTTGCCATTTAGCGAGAAACAGCAGGATTTGCAAAGGTTCCTCTTGCAAACCGCGTCTTTTAACTAGAATTAGGATTCCACACAGTTGGCGCTTCAATTGCATCCATGTTGTTGGTCACTAAAGTTAATATGACAACAAAGACCATAAAATTTCGTTGCATTGAATTTATTTGTTGCTAGAGCGATGAATTCGGATCATTTGTTGCTATACGCCTTGTTAAAGGCCTACAACACGCGTGCAGTTTAAGACCTAATTGCAGGTTCCAGATCGCTTTTGAGTGAGGATCCCCTCTAATTGGGGGTTCAACTATGCAGGTGTTGTTCGTCGCTAAATGGTATATAGCAACAAAAGGCAATAAAAATTTGGCCTGCTTGTGGCAATGATTTTGGATCTTCGTTGTTGTAGGGCTCTTTAGCGGACAACATAAGGGATGTGGATGGGCGCCCCAACTGCAGGGAAGGGAATCCAGGTCTGTGGTTTGCAACTACAGATTTCAAATTTCTAAGAGGGATAATTATGATAGAGCTGGGAATGCGATTTTGAAGTGAAAAGGAGCATATTAGGGTACATGCATGTGCCCCTTTTTGTACATAAAAATTTGGATAACGAAGAGATTTAAATTGAACTTCGAGAGCCATTTTAACAAGTAGAAGATTTTTAGGCTGGAATTAGAGGTTGGCAATGGCGATGAGTTTGGCCATCTAGGGTAGATCAACTTTCAGTTGGCTTCTAAAATTGAATTTCCTTTCGAATAGATGATGTAGGTAATTACATCTTTCTGCCATTGTAGAATGACTATAAGTGTTGACGATGTATGGCAATTTTTGCTTTCAAGATTCAATACTCATATGATATGATAAGTACGTCCTATATAGACAGTTGAGATTTTTGCATCAATATGGCGACAGGGCAAAGGAACATCGTCTCCTGTCGATTGAGTACTTGTGTAGGAAAAATACCAATTACGTTTTAAGGTTTTGGAAGAAAGGCATAAAGCAACTCCCGGTGGTGTTTCCTGCCCTACATCAGAGGTGAAAAGTAGAAGCAACGGGCTTTCTCGACGTCAATCTCTTGGTGGGGCAGAGAATTTATCCAGAATATCTCCAAATGGGTTTTTGTCAAGAAAAACAATTGGGTCAATACGATCCAATGGTGCAAATGCAACTGAGAATGATAACAGACCTACAAATGCTGGTGAGCAGGTCCAAAGTAATGGGAATGACTGTAAACTTGAGGAGAACGGGGATGGTCCTATTGAGAAAATAAAAACTCAACATGAAGATTATGTTTCTGGAATGTTGTATGATATGCTACAAAAAGAGGTTATTACTTTGAGAAAAGCTTGCCATGAGAAAGATCAGGGCCTTAAGGACAAGGATGATGCAATTGAGGTTCTGACCTAACAATCTATATTTAAATCACCCCCCCTTCCTTCCTTCCCTCTCTCGTTTGACATTAAGTGGAACTATCCAGATGTTGGGGAAGAAGGTTGAAACATTGAACAAAGCGATGGAAGTTGAGGCTAAGAAAACACGGAGAGAAGTAGCTGCCATGGAAAAAGAAGTTGCTGCAATGCGTATTGGCAGGGACCGAGATCAAAGGGCAGGGCGCCTCAGCCCTCCCAGAGGAGCTATAAATGGCTCTCACTCGTTATGAGCTAGGCGAGATCTATTGATTATGGATGTAGAATCCAAGCTCTCTCGCCTGAAAACTGCTATATTCATTTCTTTCAAGTGTGAATCTTGTTGTCCTATTTCATTTGTGCATAACTGAGACTAAAGTTTTGCTTAAATAAGTAGTTCTTGTGAAAGGAAAGGGTATTTGATCATGTGCAAAATGCCACCAAGCATAGGCATTACGTCTATTGAGAAAAAGAAAACGAAAAATAATATTTGGTGATCCTTTGTGATGCTTTGGATTTGCTTAACTTTCAGGAATGGAGCTCATAGGCATTGAAAGGCCAGCGCTATCAATATCCAGACAGGGGGATTTATTATTCTTCTCTGCAGTAGATAGATTCATACAAATATAGGACGAATTCGTCGAGTATTGGTTGATCAGCTGATTTGTAAAGAACTGACTTTAGGCGCTCACTGCTCTGGGACTCATTGTTCCATCCTGTAACTTATGTGATATGAGCGTTAAGACATCTCTTTCCGGTAGGTTTATATTTAGGTATTACGGAAATTGTGCGTGCAGTGGTATTCATATGAGAATGGTCCTATTATTCTTTCTAAGGTTGACAGCTTGGGAAGATGCCACTTAGTTCCAGCAGGTAGAAATTGTATACTAAGCCATTTCTGAGGACAAAAGCGAGCAATTGGTAAAGCAGCGACAGTACTATAATGGAACAAAATAGTGAAACTTTGGACATGTTTAGGAACGAATTGTGAAAGTGTAATATTATTGAATACGCACGCACGAGCTCTATAAAATTCTGGCTGAGAATTCTATGGCTTTTGCCACTTTGCCATTTAGCGAGAAACAGCAGGATTTGCAAAGGTTCCTCTTGCAAACCGCGTCTTTTAACTAGAATTAGGATTCCACACAGTTGGCGCTTCAATTGCATCCATGTTGTTGGTCACTAAAGTTAATATGACAACAAAGACCATAAAATTTCGTTGCATTGAATTTATTTGTTGCTAGAGCGATGAATTCGGATCATTTGTTGCTATACGCCTTGTTAAAGGCCTACAACACGCGTGCAGTTTAAGACCTAATTGCAGGTTCCAGATCGCTTTTGAGTGAGGATCCCCTCTAATTGGGGGTTCAACTATGCAGGTGTTGTTCGTCGCTAAATGGTATATAGCAACAAAAGGCAATAAAAATTTGGCCTGCTTGTGGCAATGATTTTGGATCTTCGTTGTTGTAGGGCTCTTTAGCGGACAACATAAGGGATGTGGATGGGCGCCCCAACTGCAGGGAAGGGAATCCAGGTCTGTGGTTTGCAACTACAGATTTCAAATTTCTAAGAGGGATAATTATGATAGAGCTGGGAATGCGATTTTGAAGTGAAAAGGAGCATATTAGGGTACATGCATGTGCCCCTTTTTGTACATAAAAATTTGGATAACGAAGAGATTTAAATTGAACTTCGAGAGCCATTTTAACAAGTAGAAGATTTTTAGGCTGGAATTAGAGGTTGGCAATGGCGATGAGTTTGGCCATCTAGGGTAGATCAACTTTCAGTTGGCTTCTAAAATTGAATTTCCTTTCGAATAGATGATGTAGGTAATTACATCTTTCTGCCATTGTAGAATGACTATAAGTGTTGACGATGTATGGCAATTTTTGCTTTCAAGATTCAATACTCATATGATATGATAAGTACGTCCTATATAGACAGTTGAGATTTTTGCATCAATATGGCGACAGGGCAAAGGAACATCGTCTCCTGTCGATTGAGTACTTGTGTGGGAAAAATACCAATTACGTTTTAAGGTTTTGGAAGAAAGGCATAAAGCAACTCCCGGTGGTGTTTCCTGCCCTCCATCAGAGGTGAAAAGTAGAAGCAACGGGCTTTCTCGACGTCAATCTCTTGGTGGGGCAGAGAATTTATCCAGAATATCTCCAAATGGGTTTTTGTCAAGAAAAACAATTGGGTCAATACGATCCAATGGTGCAAATGCAACTGAGAATCATAACAGACCTACAAATGCTGGTGAGCAGGTCCAAAGTAATGGGAATGACTGTAAACTTGAGGAGAACGGGGATGGTCCTATTGAGAAAATAAAAACTCAACATGAAGATTATGTTTCTGGAATGTTGTATGATATGCTACAAAAAGAGGTTATTACTTTGAGAAAAGCTTGCCATGAGAAAGATCAGGGCCTTAAGGACAAGGATGATGCAATTGAGGTTCTGACCTAACAATCTATATTTAAATCACCCCCCCTCCTTCCTTCCCTCTCTCGTTTGACATTAAGTGGAACTATCCAGATGTTGGGGAAGAAGGTTGAAACATTGAACAAAGCGATGGAAGTTGAGGCTAAGAAAACACGGAGAGAAGTAGCTGCCATGGAAAAAGAAGTTGCTGCAATGCGTATTGGCAGGGACCGAGATCAAAGGGCAGGGCGACTCAGCGCACCCAGAGGAACGATGAATGGCTCTCACCAGTTCTCAGGTAGGTGAGATCTATTGATTATGGATGTAGAATCCAAGCTCTCTCGCCTGAAAACTGCTATATTCATTTCTTTCAAGTGTGAATCTTGTTGTCCTATTTCATTTGTGCATAACTGAGACTAAAGTTTTGCTTAAATAAGTAGTTCTTGTGAAAGGAAAGGGTATTTGATCATGTGCAAAATGCCACCAAGCATAGGCATTACGTCTATTGAGAAAAAGAAAACGAAAAATAATATTTGGTGATCCTTTGTGATGCTTTGGATTTGCTTAACTTTCAGGAATGGAGCTCATAGGCATTGAAAGGCCAGTGCTATCAATATCCAGACATGGGGATTTATTGTTCTTCTCTGCAGTAGATAGATTCATACAAATATAGGACGAATTCGTCGAGTATTGGTTGATCAGCTGATTTGTAAAGAACTGACTTTAGGCGCTCACTGCTCTGGGACTCATTGTTCCATCCTGTAACTTATGTGATATGAGCGTTAAGACATCTCTTTCCGGTAGGTTTATATTTAGGTATTACGGAAATTGTGCGTGCAGTGGTATTCATATGAGAATGGTCCTATTATTCTTTCTAAGGTTGACAGCTTGGGAAGATGCCACTTAGTTCCAGCAGGTAGAAATTGTATACTAAGCCATTTCTGAGGACAAAAGCGAGCAATTGGTAAAGCAGCGACAGTACTATAATGGAACAAAATAGTGAAACTTTGGACATGTTTAGGAACGAATTGTGAAAGTGTAATATTATTGAATACGCACGCACGAGCTCTATAAAATTCTGGCTGAGAATTCTATGGCTTTTGCCACTTTGCCATTTAGCGAGAAACAACAGGATTTGCAAAGGTTCCTCTTGCAAACCTCGTCTTTTAACTAGAATTAGGATTCCACACAGTTGGCGCTTCAATTGCATCCATGTTGTTGGTCACTAAAGTTAATATGACAACAAAGACCATAAAATTTCGTTGCATTGAATTTATTTGTTGCTAGAGCGATGAATTCGGTCATTTGTTGCTATACGCCTTGTTAAAGGCCTACAACACGCGTGCAGTTTAAGACCTAATTGCAGGTTCCAGATCGCTTTTGAGTGAGGATCCCCTCTAATTGGGGGTTCAACTATGCAGGTGTTGTTCGTCGCTAAATGGTATATAGCAACAAAAGGCAATAAAAATTTGGCCTGCTTGTGGCAATGATTTTGGATCTTCGTTGTTGTAGGGCTCTTTAGCGGACAACATAAGGGATGTGGATGGGCGCCCCAACTGCAGGGAAGGGAATCCAGGTCTGTGGTTTGCAACTACAGATTTCAAATTTCTAAGAGAGATAATTATGATAGAGCTGGGAATGCGATTTTGAAGTGAAAAGGAGCATATTAGGGTACATGCATGTGCCCCTTTTTGTACATAAAAATTTGGATAACGAAGAGATTTAAATTGAACTTCGAGAGCCATTTTAACAAGTAGAAGATTTTTAGGCTGGAATTAGAGGTTGGCAATGGCGATGAGTTTGGCCATCTAGGGTAGATCAACTTTCAGTTGGCTTCTAAAATTGAATTTCCTTTCGAATAGATGATGTAGGTAATTACATCTTTCTGCCATTGTAGAATGACTATAAGTGTTGACGATGTATGGCAATTTTTGCTTTCAAGATTCAATACTCATATGATATGATAAGTACGTCCTATATAGACAGTTGAGATTTTTGCATCAATATGGCGACAGGGC
>JAVXUO010003194.1:0-47202 GCA_033065855.1 Escallonia rubra | reverse complement strand
ACTTTAGAAATTTTGGTTGAGAACTCTTTTAGTGACGAAATTAATCTTTGGAAATATTTAGTGGCTAATGTAATTAAATTAGATATTAAGAAAAAGAAAATTTGAAGTTATATTGTGATTACATTAGTGATAAGGACTTTTAGTTGTGTTATAATTACACTAGCAACAAGGACTTTTATTTGTGTTAAGATTACACCAGAAATTGGGACTTCAAGTCATATTAAAGTTAAATTGGTGAACTATATGATGCCAAGGAAAATGCGTTCGCAGTCGACGTGGAGGTGCCACAAGGAATGCAGTCCGAGTCAGATGCCAAGTATGTTGATGTGGGACACAGTAAGGATGGAACAAGGGCAGAGACCAAGGGATTCCCAGACAGAGCCTGAGGGTGGCAGTGCTGCGAGGGCAATGGCGCAGGGTGAATACACGACGACAGTCACAGTCCGATGCTTAGGTCTAGAGTCAGGGTCCTGTATGTTTTTCTCTCTAAAATTCTAGAGTGAGAAAGTGAAATATGTTCTATCCCGAATGAATTCTCAAGACCCCTATTTATAGAGGTTGAGATGATGATGTCATCAAGTGACACGTGGCGCTCCTCGGGAGTGACACGTCACTGAGGGGGTCCACAGGTGCTGGTGCTCCACTGACTGTCGGATCGCATATTCACCCGGCCTGCCCCGCACAGTGTCGCTTTGTCTATCTGGAAAGACTGACTCCCCACAACGTCGGTGTGGCCAGAGAACCCCCTTGATCTAGCCATCAATCCAAGCCCTTGCATAGTCCCACAGGCCTGACAGCGGCGGGGAAGACCCGACGCCCAACTGCTAGGCGAACTAGGCGCGATGCCCTCCGAAGACTTGCTCCTGTCTCGGAGTGACTCGGGGGTCATAGTCCTTATGGGTGCTAACGCAAGCCCCAAGTGCCGGAGCACGTAAGCCAGTCACGTAGACACCCTGGCGGAGATAGTGTCCCAGAGGAGTCGCCTATTCTGCGGGCCGAGGTAGTATCCCGGAGAAGTCGTCAACTTGGCGGGCCAAAGTAGCATCCCGGAAGAGCCATCTACCTAGCGGAAGGGGAGTCTTCATGCCGGAGCACTTAGAGCTCTCTAGCAGAGATAATGTCTCGGAGGAGTCGTCTATCCCCGCGGGTGAGTCCTTGTGCCAGCGCATTCGGAGCGTGTCAAGGTAGCATCCTGGAGGAGCCGTCTACCTGACTGGCCAAGGTAGCATCTCGGAGGAGCCGTCTACCTGGTGAAATGGGAGTTGGAAAGCTCCCTGGCAGAGATAGTATCCCGGAGGAGTCGTCTATCCTCGCGGGTGAGTCTTTGTGCCGGAGCATTTGGAACGCATCGAGGTAGCATCCTGGAGGAACCGTCTACCTAACGGGCCTAGGTAGCATCCCGAAGGAGCCATCTACTTGGCATAAGGGGAGTTACAAAGCTCCATGGCGGAGATAGTGTCCCGGAGGAGTCACCTATCTCCGCGGGTAAGTCCTTGTGCCGGAGCACTCGAAGCGCGTCGAGGTAGCATCCCGGAGGAGCCGTCTACCTGGCGGAAGAGGAGTTGAAAAGCTCCATGGCGGAGATAGTGTCCCAGAGGATTCGCCTATCCCCGCGGGATGCTGTGCACGCCGGAGTGTGGTTCAAAGCATGTTCCATGACCAAGGCAAGGTGCGCATGGTGTGGTGAAAGGATGGACCAATGCAAGGAGCATGGCAGTGTAACAGAGAGCCAGGGGGCACGACTGTGTTAGTGACGTGTCACATAGGCGCGATGAAGTGTGGCAGTGCGGTACGCAGGAACCGTCAACGAGGTTCACAGAGACGGCGCTAGGGCACGGGCAACGGGAAGTCGCAGAGCTATCTCGCGGACGAGGGCGACGAAGGTCGCGGAGACGGCACAGAGGCGCAGACGATGGGGTCGTGGAGTTGGCGCCCGGGTGAAGGGTAATGGGGGTCACGGAGATGACGTCCGGACGACGGGGGTCGTGTAGATGACGTTTGGGCGACAGACGACGAGGGTCGCGGACGATGCATGGTTCCTTGAAGAGTAGTGAAGGTGCTAAGTATGGAGGCCAAAGGCCAACCCTTGGGGGAAGGCCAAGGCCAAGGCCGAGGCCGACCCCCAAGGGGAGGCCGAGGCCGAGGCCGACCCCAAGGGGAAGGCCAAGGCCGAGGCCGACCCCAATGGGAAGGCCAAGGCCGAGGCCGACCCCAAGGGGAAGGCCAAGGCCAACCTCCTTGGGCAAGTTCCAGGGTGCACCGACGGACGATGTACGATGTGCGACGTGCGACGGTCGAAGCGTGATGAAGAGTCGCGCAAGAATGATTTTCTTAGTAACGAAGTCACGTAGAAAAAGTGAAAAGTGCACGTGACTTAAGCGTGCTTGTTTTGATCGGTTGGAGGCGTTGAAATTTGACTGTTGCTTGTGCGGAGGTCTCATGCAAAATGTGACTCCAGTGGGCCTTTGGGTGCGACCCTAATAGGTTAGGAACATAAGCCTAAAGAGGAAGAAGACATAAGAATCATAAAAGTCTTGATATTTTGAGACAAAGGAGAAAAAAGAGCTAGTGCATCCTTTCGAGGTATTCAAGCAAAAAGGGTTGTGGTTGATTTAAGATAAAGAGATTATTCACGGTGTTAGATTCACAATTTTGAGGTAAGGGATTTTATGCTCTCTTTTTCTTGTGTTACACACCCATACTTATTTTCGTGTGAATTCGATTTCCTTCATTCAATGATTTCTTTTGTTGCCGTTTTAAATCTCCAACATAGGCCGATTGATTGTTTTATTTAAAGTTGTCGTCATAAACTATCGTTAAAAAAAAGGTTGTTGATGACGACAGACAGTCGTTTTAAAAACAGTGGAGCGTTCTTTTCAAAACAGTCGACCGTCCTTTTTTTTTATTTTTAAAGAAGAGTCAGTTTTTTTTTGGTTTTCCCTAGAAGAGCAGTCGTCCTTCACCATTCTGATTTCATGTTTCAAACAAAGGACATGCCACGTGCCACTTCCTGGATGGCTCTTTTCTTTTTAAAAGTTTTATTGATCTTCGTGCCATTAAACTTTTACCCAAAAAATTTCTTTTGTCGATATCTCACTCATCCGATATCTGATTGATCTAATTTTTGTTTTGTTAGATTCGTATTTTCGTTCTCTTTGATTTGAGTATATAATGACTATTTTTGGACTTTGAATGAATATTCACTTTATTTATCAAATTACTCTGTGTGTGATATTTGTATTTGAAAGTCACTTTTAATTATTGTGACTTATATATGACGCGCCGGCTGCGATATTCGACATGGTTTAACCATGATTTGTGATGATTAATAATAAGTAATTGTGTTTGTGACACCCACAAGTTTTGATAAATTGTGTTTGAAATTCGGCTTATTGGTTATTTAACCATCTTTTGGTAACATTAGTTATTCGTTTGTGAAATTTGATTGAGTTATCTAAATTTCTATTTGTTAGCTCTACTTGATAACTCAAATTTGGTATTCGTTTTTTGTCCTCTGGGTGTAAAATCTTTTACTGGGCAATTCGTGTTCACCTCTTTTGTTTTTGTTTCCTTCCCCTTCCAGGCCAAGAGTAGCACGAAGGGTGAGATATTAGTACTGCAGCGGAACTTGATGTTCGCAATTGGGAGCATTAGACACTATTGATTCTATTTAGACAAACTCTTAGTTTAGTTCGTTCTTTTTATTATTATTCAGATTAGTCATATAGATTGTAATAAGTTTTGAACTTTTTTGGAGTTAAGTATTTGAGATTTAGATAATTGTGTTATGGTATTTTAGATGCTCTACTCTACCATTGCGATTGTCATGTTTTGGACATGATTAGGTTATGGTTTAAGGACGTGTTCGGACCCTTGGGTTCGGGGCGTTATAATATTCTTTCACGCAGGTTACAAAAAACTTCCTTTTTTTATCTCCCCACCACAGAAGGCAGGCCGAGGTATTTGTCATGGGTTGCATCATTGGGATACTTAACACTTTGTTAATTTGGATTTTTGTGTCATCTTCGGTATTCTTACTACATACAAACCCCAATTTCTGTAAATTGATCATCTGCCCTGAAGCCTTTCCGTACACCTGTAAGATGTTCTTTATCACCCTTGCTTCCTATGTCGTGGCATTGAAGAACAAAAGGTTGTCATCTGCAAAGAGTAGATGTGAGATGGTAGGTCAACCTCGTCCAATTTTCACACCATGGATGAGTCCGTCTTCTTCTGCTGCTTTTATACGCTATGAGAATCCTTTTGCAAAGATCAAGAAAAGGTAAGGAGACAAGGGATCTCCTTGTCAGAGACCCCTTTGGGGGAAATATAGCCATAATGGTCACCATTTAGCTTTACAACGTAAGTCACTGTAGAAATACAGTCCATAACTAATTTGATCCAAATGTCATGAAATCCCAATTTCCTCAAAATTCCTTCCACAAAAGGCCATTTTACCCTATCATAGGCTTTACTCATGTCTAATTTAAGAGCAACGTGTCCACCCTTCCCCCAAGATTTATTTTTGAGAAAATGATTAACATCGAAAGTAAGAAGGATATTGTCAGTTATGAGGCGACCCGAGACAAAAGCACTTTGATTTTCAGAGATGCATCGCTAAACATGGTTTCAATCTATTTGCCAACGCTTTTGATGCAATCTTATAGATAACGTTGCACAAACTAATTGGCCTAAAATGTGACATTTCTTCTGGGCTTTGACATTTAGGTATTAGAACAATATGAGTATAATTGAAAGAATGATGCAACTGACCATCATTTAAGAAGGCTAAAACAGAGCTCACAACGTCATTCCCAACTATATGCCAGAATGTTTGAAAAAACATCGCCGACATACCATCCGGTCCTGGAGCTTTGTAAGGGTACATAGAAAAAAGTGCATTTTTTTATCTCTTCTGCTGAATACCTCCTTATCAGTTCGGCATTCATGAATGGTGTAATCTTCGTCTTGATTCTGCCAAGCACCTGCTGGATTGCATCACTTTGTGGGTTTAAAGTGGTAAACAAATGCTGGAAGTAGTTGATCACTGTAGCTTCCTTATCCCCATCATTTTTGCTCCATTCACCTGTTGACATCTTTAACTTTGGCATCCAAATCTTCTTTCTGAGAGTTTTAGCTTGATTGTGAAAGTATTTAGTGTTCCTGTCACCTTCTACCAACCACATGCATCGAGACCGCTGTTTCCACAGGTCTTCTTCCATGACAAGCATTTCATCAAGCTCCAAAATCAGCTTTCGTTGCTCCCTTTTTGATTCCTCTGTAATCATCCTTGTGCCAAGACCTGAAATCTCATCCCTTAGCTCTCGAATCTTTCCTTGTACTTTCCCAACATGATTCTATTCCAATTTTATAGCCCAAGACGACATTGTCTTATATTGTTAATTAAACAAGTAGTCGGATCATCTTGGTTATTTTCATGTCCCCACGCCTTGGCAATTTGTTCTTCACAGTACCACCTTTTTATCCACATGGTTTCAAATCTAAATTGTCTATTTCTTTTACCTCATGCTGTTTGATAACCTTTCTCCAACGAGATAAGGATCGACAAATGGTCTGAGACATGTGTTGATTGGTGAGAGACACTCGCACCTGGAAACATATCACTCCAGTTTGAGGTTGCACAAAATCTGTCTAGTCTTTCCCTTACAGTGAGAAGGAAACATCTATTGTTGCACCACGTAAATTTGTATCCATTATACCTAAAATCTCGTAATCCGCAATCAGTTAACACTTATCTGAACTCATGCATCTGCCTATACGGTTTGCTTAACCTTCCCTACTTTTCATTTCCAAATAGAATTTCATTAAAATTGCCACCACAAAACCAGGGTAGGTTGTAATTGCCACCTAGTCTACGCAATAGGTTCCAGGATTCTTTGCGTTTTGAAGTATTTGGGTGGATGAAGAAACCTGTAAAACGCCATTTGCCTTTTTCATTGACGTCCTCCACCGTAGCATCAATATGGAATTTTGAGTAACTCTGAATCGATACAGTAATATCTTTCCTCCATATAAGAGCTAAACCTAAAGATTTCCCTACTGTATCTTAACCTAATCCATGCATTCCCCATTTATTCTTGAGAAAATCTAATTTCCTACTCCTACATTTAGTCTCCGAAAGGAAGACTAAAATGGGCTCTTTTTTATTCCAAACATTCTCCATCTCGCGAATTATTTTCGAGTTCCTAAGCCCGTCACAATTCCAAGCAAGAATCGTCATGGTGATCGGCGGGGCTGAATCACGGCCACCACCAATTGTAAAGTTGTGCTCGCCTCTTCTTTTGATTTTTTGGGTTGAATCTCCACTTCTAGCATGGTGTAATACTTGTATTGTTCAAGTGCTACATTCTTTTAAAGAAAAATAGTGAAAAATGTGAATTATAGAGCTTTGTCCGGCTTGAATTTGAGAACATTTTGCAGTGGATCAAATTTTGCGAGGTAATTGCTGAAAGAACCCTTGAAGTTTGTCAATGCCGAAGTTTGTACCCGTCGATAGCTTTTATCTCTCAGAGTTTACAAACTAGCCTTGGTTACTAGCCAGCAGAGACAGAGCTAGACTGTGACATAGGGGGGCATGGCTTCACATAAAATCCAAAATCTGTTTAGTCCTCTGCTTTTTATTAGGTCCGCTTCATAATTTCTCTTTAAACTTCTTGCTTCTCGAAGGAATTACACAAACATATTCACTTGAAATCTCATATCAGATACATGTCTATTGTTAACTTTTTGCTTTAATTAAATCACATGTGCTTTTGCTTTTTTCCTTCTGTCGTTTCACCTTGTGATGATTCCAATATCGTCTATATAACGATTCTGAAGTTTTGATCTGAAAAAATCAATATAAATTTTGTCCCTTATAAAAAAATTTCTGACTCTGACACTGCTACCTATACCATAACTACAGCTCTCGATGCTCTTGGTATCTCAGAGTATTCTCAAAATCTTACTCAAGCATGGTAAATGTCACTCAAGATGCACATAATAAGCTTGATATGATACATAAGCAAAACCTCTCATTTGCTAACAGATATGGGGCTCATAGATTTGTGATGATTTTTCTCAATAAAGTATGAACATAATGATTTTTTTTTGGGTAAACGGACAAATATATTCCAAACACAAGCAGAGTTCCAAAAAACAAACTTTGTTCCTACACTTCTTCCAAGTTAGACAAAATGTTGGATGAAGGAGGAACAAATTCAAAAAAATTACATTGAAAAGCATTGGATGCTAGATGATGAGCACTAGAATTAGCACTCCTTGGAATGTGACTTAAATACCAGCAATTCACTCACAAGAGCAGAGCTTTGGCTTCCTCCAAAATTGGTTTGGTTCTCCAATTTTCGTTCATGTTGGAGCCTATCAGAGAATTTATAACCACCTCCGCATCACCTTCGAAGAAAACATACTCCTTCTTGCATTGAACTGCAATCTGAATGGCAAGGAGAGCTGCGCTAGCCTCCGCCACTTCGGAGTTACTTGAAGAGATTAATTAAGTATGACCAAATTCGCACACACCCAGGTGGTTTCGGCATACAATGGCAGCACAAGATTGAGATGCTCGAGTGGCCGCATCAAAATTAATCTTAGACCATCCCATCGGCGGTACCCTCTAAGTAATAGTGACAATTTTTGGCCTAATGGGTTTCACCAGAACTCTCCAGGATTCCAGAGCCATAGTATTAATTTTCCTTGCAAGGGACAGGGGTTCGAAAGGACACTGATCGTGAATGAGTTTATTTCTAGCAAACCAAACAAGTTCCATGAGAGAAGCCGCGAAGATAGTATATTTGGTCTGAGACTCCTTATCGGAATGAGGGGGGGGGGGGTGTTTGAGAATGAGGCTTATCCAAGAGATGGGATCCTTACTTGATGATGGAGGACGGCACCCAAAAATGGACATCGACCACAGAAGCCGAGAAAAACTGCAATTAAAGAAAATGTGATAGGAAGTTTCAAGCATACTAATGCAGAGGGAACAATTCGGATCAAAACTGGGATTTTGGTTAGCCAAAGTTTGCTTGAAGGGAAGAATATTCCAAGCGATTCTCCATAACATGATCTTGTGCCTTGCCAGAATTTTTGCTCTCCACAGATTTTTCCAGAAGTTGGTAGGGAATTGAGGGGAAGAGATGAATCTGTGCTCATTTGCCACAATATAAGCAGATTTAGTGGTGAATTTACCGGACTTGTTTGATATCCAAGCTATTAAATCTTGGGATTGAGCGGGGGAGACTTTGATTCCTTTAACTGCTTCAGTTGTATTGCTATATAAAAAGATCATCAATTAGGGTGATATTCCAGCTTTTGGAGCCAGGTAGGAGGAGGTTAGCCACAAGATTATAATCCTCATTTCTACAATCCAGGTTTGCCGGGTGCATGCCATTGTGGAGGGGGATCCATGGGTCTTCCCAAATATTGATAGATTGGCCATTTCCAATAAGGAAGCCTAAGCCTTTAGCCAGAATATCTTGGCTTTGACACACGCCTTTCCATAACCATGATGAAGTCTTTTTTGGTTTATGAAGCAGGAATTGCGTACCTCAGAGGTACTTGGACTTCATAATTTGGACCCAGAGCGAGTTCGGGTTCGAGAGAACAGCCCATCCCAACTTCGAAATAAGGGCCATATTGATATCTCGCATACGTTTAAATCCCATACCTCCAAGAGATTTTGGAATACATAAAGTATCCCAAGCCTTAGGGTGGAAATGATGTAATCCGTCCTGCTTGAACCCCCACCAAAAATGCCGAATCTGTTTGTCAATCTTGTCGCATACCACCCGAGGGAGTAAAAATGTCGACATCGCGTAGCATGGAATAGCCATAGTAGTAGATTTGATCAACGTAGCACGACCCGCCATGGATAACACTTTTGATTTCTAACTTGCAAGCCTCCTTTCAACTCTTTCCACAATATCTTCAAAGACGTTTTTCTTGGACAAGTTTACAAATAATGGAAGTCCCAGGTATTTTGAGTCTTTCGGGGCTCGCTTGAATCCAAGAATATTGCAAATGTCCCTTGAACAACTTCCACCAACATTGTTGCTGAAGTGTATTTGAGATTTTCCATTGTTCACACATTGACCAGACCACTTGTTGTAAATTTCTAGATTTTCCCGAATACATTCAGCTTCCTTATTGTTAGCCCTGCAAAATATGAACAAATCATCTGCGAAAATGAGGTGCGAGATAGAGGGGCTGCCTCTACTCGCCTTAATTCCATGAATATTACCAGCTTGTTCATCCCAGAGAATAAGTCGAGTGATAACTTTCGAGGCTAGGATAAACTTGAACGGGGACTCAGGGATCCCCATGTCTCAATCCTCTCTGGGGTACAATACAACCAAAAGGAATGCCATTTAAAATGGTGGAGAAAGAGGTTGTTGAAATACATTCATTGACCCAATTGATCCAAACTTGGGGGAATCTGAAATTTTCCAGGACTTTGATTATGAATGACCATTCCACTTTATCATAAGCCTTCTCCATATCAATTTTGATAGCCATAAGCCCGGCTCATTTCTTCTTTCGCATGGTGTGCCAAATTTCTTGGACAATCACACTGTTATCATTGATTAATCTCCCAGGCACAAAGGTAGCTTGTAATGGAGATATGATATTTGCAAGGATAGGTTTAAGCTTGTTGGCCATGATTTTTGAGATAACTTTGTAAACAACGTTACAAAGGCTTATGGGTCGATAATGGTTTGGACAGGTGGGATGACGAGTCTTAGGAATTAAGACTAAGTTTGTATGATTCAGTTCTCTGAGTTTATAACCATTAGAGAAGAAATCCTGGACTAATTTGCACACATCTGATTGAACCGTAGCCCAGTAAGTTTTATAAAACAGGGCAGCCATACCTCCTGGGCCAGGTGCTTTCAGAGAATCAAATTGCATCATGACTTTGGAAATTTCAGTTGTCGAGGGAATAGCACACATAACACTCACTTCGTCCTCCGAAATCTTTGGGGTAATAAGATTATCCAAATCCGAGGGGAAATACGGGTTTGATGTTGTAAACAACTTTTGGAAATGCTGATTAAAGCGGTGACCAATTTCTTCTCTATTTTTATAATCCAATTACCATCCAGATTTTTGATAAAATCAATGGTGTTCTTCCTTCTGCAAATTACAGTGCTCAAATGGAAGAACTTAGTATTCAAGTCCCCTTCAGTTCTCCAAGTAATTCTAGACTTTTGATGCCAAAGCCATTCCTCTCTTCGAAGTTGTTCTTGAAGCTCCAACTTTAGATTCCTTTCCAACTCCAGGTTTCTGATAGAAGATTCGCTCTGTTGAATTTTGTCCAGGATGGATGTGAGCTGCCCGATGCGGGATTGGATATGGCCAAAATGTGAATAATTCTATTTGCGTAGAGCTTTGCTTGTAGATTCAACTTTCTTGCATAGAACATATTCTGGTGTTCCCATTAGAGGTTGGCTCCAAGCTGATTGAACCACATAGAAGGATGTGGGGTCTCTGATCCATGCAGCTTCATACTTAAAGGGTTTCCTCTCACAGGATAGTGGTTTGTGTGTTTTAAGCACAATGGGGAGGTGGTCGGATGCCTTACCGGGAAGATGCGTAACCGAAACATCGGGGAAAAGGGTACACCAAGCTATATTTGCATAGGCTTTGTCGAGCCTTTCTCTAATTTTTGGAAGAAGGGCTGGTTATTGCTCCAAGTGAAGGGGTTGCCTGAAAAGCCAAGGTCAATCAGATGTTGTTGGTGGAGGAAACCTCCGATGCCTCCTTTGACGAATTTGTCACCGGTCTGCCTCCTTTCTTTTCTGACTGGTTTAACACTGCATTAAAGTCACCGATACAAGTCCATGGTCCTTCGAAAGCTTCTGCCAATACATTCATATCTGCCCAGAAATTTCTTTTACATTCCCAGTGGGAAGGACCATAGACCGCAGTTAGCATCCAGGGGGAACCAGGGGGGTCTGAAAAAACTAGAGCATTAATAATATTTTTGGTTTGGAGAGTGATCTCAATGTCTACTCCATGTTTCCACTCCAAACAAAGACCCCCCGATAATTTTTGGGATCCCGTGGGAGGGACAAAGCAGTAATTATAAAAGCTGAGAGAATTGAGAATAGGGATGAGAGAAGCAGAAGAGGAAATGGTTTCAGAGATGAAGAGGATGTCATAATTTAAGGTTCTAACATCATTTTTGAGGGCCCTGGCGCTAGCTTTGCGTCCAAGCCCTCGAGCGTTCCAAGCTTGAAGAATCATGGTGGCTTCAGTGGTAAATCAGAGCTTACCACCTTTTGAATTTCGGAACAGCTGGGTGAAGGAGGAGAGTTTCGAAGAGTATGTTGGCCACTGAGTTGGTCAGGAAGTCCTAGTTTGTGTCTGGCTAAAGTTTTCATTCTCCGAAGTTGGGTTGCTCTGGTCTTTGGAGACGTTATTTTTGCTGAGGATTTGATGTTGAGGGTTTGGGCTGGGGTTGGATAGTTGGTTAAGGCTTCCAGGTGGGCTTTTTTGATTGGGCTGGTGTTTTGGTTCTTGGGTTTTTTTATTTCGGGGTTTTGGTCAAAAGGGTTCTTTCGTTTTGGTATAGGGGGTGGGGGTCCAGGATATCTACCTTCTCCCCTGAGTCAGACCTCAAGTGGAGACATTATCATTAGAGGTAGGAGGGAGATCTACTGGGACTAGGGTCTTGAATTGTGGGGAAAATAGGACTTTTTGGCACTAGGGTCGGGGCTAGCAGTGGACTTGCAGAGAGTAGATGAGGTGGTGAGATTTATGGCTTCTGACTGTTGCCCACGTGGGTTGGAAGGATTAGCCTCGGGGAGAGTGACACCCATCAGACTTGAGGATTTTTCCGGGCCGTGAGAGATGGAATAGATGATCTCCGGTGCATTTTCAGTTGATTTGGGGTTCCTGTTCGTCATGCTTTGGCCACCTTGTTCGAACTGCGGACAGTGAGCTTGAACAGAAGGTAAGGCTTGTGGATTCCAGTCAGCTGATCGGGGGAGATAACCTGAAAAATCAGCTTAGAGCCAAGGACCGTAGGGGTTCGATTTGGTTTTCGGGAAAGGTTGCGGCATCTGCGAACATCTCTTATGAACGTGACCAATTCTACCACAATTAAAGCAAAAGTCAGGTAATCTTTCATACCTGAGATTAATCCATGATGAGGGTGATGCTTCTTTGGTTTTGTGGAAACCCGTATGAATCGGTTGTCGGATATTAATCTCGACTTGAATCCTTAGGAATTTGCACCAAGCAATGTTCCCATCTGCCGTGAAATCGATTTCTTTCAGATTTTTGATTCTAGTTCCAATTTTCTCAACATTAGATTTTGTCATTTGGTTGGGTGTGAGCCCAAAGATTCGAATCCAAAAGGGAGAATGGTGGAAATCAATTTCATCTAGAGTAAGATTAGCAGGCCAATCCCGGATAACCAAATGGGAACTCATAATCGACCAGAGTCTAGCATCCAGGATACGTTTGTGATCCCATTTGTGATTGAAGGTTATGCTGAAAACATTGTCCTCTTGGTGTTTGATTTGCATACCTTTGGCAGGGTTCCAGGCTTTGAGGAGGATTGTATATGCTAGTTTATGTAAGACCCCAAATAATATATAGTTAATTATTTTAATTCTTAGCCTACTTTTGAAATTTTAATAATATTTTGGAATTCCTTTTGAATAAGTAACATATCTTTAGGGGCCTTTGGAGTTATTTACCAATTTTAGAGAAATAAAAAGACTGAGTAGGTTGTGTCGATAAATTGAGTTTGGGTCTTTCAGAGAGAGGAGAAGAAAGAAAAAATTAGGGCTTGAGGATTTCAATTTTCTACTCACAATTGGTTTGATACTTTCTGAAAGTTATGTAACTTTGCGAATCTTGTACCGTGAATTGAGGTAAGGGTTTCATGTACAGATCCGCATCATTATGTCACGTTTTTCTGATTCCGAATCAATGATAGAATTTATCTCTATCAAAATTATCGTTAAATGATTTGATTTATTATCCCTTTTGCTTATCGAATTGGGGTTTTACATATATTATAATATTTCATCGCCGGTTGCCGTACACGCTGTTTAGCCGTTACCCTTTACTTTTTTAGCCTACTCAGTAGCCTACTCAGTACAGCTCCATTTTTCTTTCTTTGTGCACGGTGGTTGCCCAGTGATATTCTACTAAACTACACATCATTGCCCTATCATTAATTGCCTTAAGGAAATTCAAGTTCTTTGGTCAGAAGAACACTTAGCCGTACCATGGGAAAATATGGGTTTGCCACGTGTCACTTTTTAGTTTGTGCAACAATTTTGTGTTTCTTTTTACTCACTGTATCGTTATTTTATAATTTCGTGCTTATACAAACTCGGTTTAGAGCGATTTTGCTTTCGTTGCACTCGTCTTTCCATACTCTTCGATTTAAGTATAAAATCGAATATTTTCCAAAATCGTTAAGCTATCTTACTTGAAATACAAAGTTTTGATATTTTGTGATTCTTATGCGTTTGAGATATTTTGAAGTCCAGTGGACCCCTTTGGATTGAACTAATGTTAGAACCTTCACGTGCTTAGGTTAACGTGGTGTCATGACATGATATGACAATTGTTACCGGTTTGCAAACTTTGAACTTAGAACTTTCACGTGCTTAGGTTAACGTACTTTATAGTCACGTATTACGTGATTGTACCGTATTTGATTATTAGTTCAATTATTCGATTGCGTTCCTTTGACTTTGACTTTGATTTGATATTTGATGGGTTGGATGTCCCGAAGTGAGATTATTTGTCGTGCTAAGATTTTTAATCGTCTTTGCACTTTCGTTTTCATATGTTTTGTTTGGATTCAGCTATATATTATTGGATACCAGCGTTGTACTCCGTGGGTGTGTGCGTGTGATTTTTACTGGGCTTTGTGCTCACCCCCTTTCTCTCCCTATTTCAGGTAGTTAAGCTGAGACGGTTTAGAGGAGTTAATAGCATTTTGCTCAAGCTTGGAGTGAACTTTAATTGATAATTTTCTTAGTAGCTTTGAATAAGAACCATGTAATAGTTTTTGATTTAGTGACTTTTGGTACCCCAATGGTTGGGAAATAATTATTGTTATCAAACTTCCGCTGCAATTATTAGACGTTGATGAGGAACTTGAATGCCTTTTATTTCAGATATGATTTAGAGCTCTGATTACCTCTTTGAGGTCACATTTTTTGTAAGATGCTTTGAGTATCATATTTCTCGTAAGCAGGAATATTTTGAAATAGTATATGTAGGTCCGCCTCTTGGTCGGGGCGTGACAGTTTAGCATTGATTTTATTTGAACTTATGACTTTAGCTAACAGTGTAAGAGCATACTCCTTGGCTGCGGTTGTGTCATCAGCTTCAAGTTCAAGATGGTCTTCAAATAACATGGATTGGGTTTTGTGAATAATGGAATCCATAACAGAGAGGGGTTGCTATGTCAAAAGGGGCATTAATGGAGGTTGGGGTTGCTAGCTGTGGTTGTTGAGGTAGTAAATACTCTGAAAATTTAAGAAAGAAGGATATGGGTTTGGTGTCCGCCGCGTTAGATTTGATAATTTGTTAGGTACGAGTTTCCAGGGAAGTAATTGTTTGAAAGAGGAGGCAAGGTTTGCAGAGATAAAGAGGATGAATCAATCATCAGATGTCTCCGAACGGAGAAGAAAGACGCCACTCAGGGGGAGAGAGCGTAGGAGTTTGTATGAACATAATGATTGATAGGAGAGAGTGAGACTGGTTTTATGTAGAGTAATTACGTATCTTTGTGTATGGATGTTTAAATTTTATCTTACAAAATTTGCAAAAGTTTAAAGGAGATTACATTAAAATATAAAGAGTAAGAACTTATAATATGAAAGCATCATGATTTCTATGTCTATGTTCTTACCCACCTTCAGCCACAATATATCACATCTTACATAAATTTTAGGTCAATGAAAAGAGACATACACCTTTGTGTTTAACCAAAAGATGCCGATGAATGCATTTTAATGACAAAGATTGTTATTATAAACTTCGAAAACAATTATTTGACAATCTTTTATCACGAAAACTGTTACGACAGAGATACTGTATATCAGATGACACTTGCTTGCCCTATACAATTATATCAAGTCAAACCCATCACCAGATGCGTGGAGTTTCCACTCGGAAGAGCAACGGGGTCATCCAAATTGGAGTTTCCACTCGGAAGAGCAAAGGGGTCATCGAAAATGGCCATCCTCCATGCCCACTCGGAGGACACTTGTCCCATACAATTAACATTGAGACACGGGAAGTCCTTTTCTCTGAACTTTCCCGTGTCCTTTGTGTTTTCAACACAGTTGCAGTTGACTCAAGGCAGTGGTAATTGGCAACGACTTGAAGCCCCTCTATGTACAGTTAGATGCATTTAGCACTTAGTTCCAACTTTCATAGACCAACTTTAGGGCTGTCCTACTCACTGTCTCCTCGACTCCTCAGCGAAGTAAACCCTGGCCGTGGTAGGTCTGACTTTTAGGGGTTCCACATCACATTCCTAGAAGGCTATGCTAGCTCTTTTGAACAAGTTCTAAAGGCAATTTGTTTCCGTTTTTGCAATATTATTGAAGGTTTATCGGATACCCTTTTTTGAACAATTGAGAAAGATTCACCCCCCTTGGAAATGTCCAATATTTTCTTTAGAAACTAAATGACGTTCTTTGACTGCGTACCTTTTCAAAAGATATACGTAAATTTGTATGAACAAAATTAAAAATTTTGGTGTCTTAAAACTTAAAATGAAAAATTACATTGTGCAAAAGGACTTAGTATCAAATAAATTTTCTTTTTGGGTAGTAAGGGGAGGCCATTGGAGCTTCTTCACTTGAGAACTAAACGGAGAACCAAACGGAGACTATCTCACCGGCCAATGGCTAGACATCCGATCCCTCCGTTGGTTTCTAGATGAAGACAGGAACCATGCTCCTCAGATTCTTGGTTTTTAAGACTGCTATCTGAAAAGCACCATCAAAACGCAAATCGTTATCATTTACAGCTTGGGGTTTATTTTCTTTTAGTTCAGGAGCAGGATGGTATTACGGGGCACACTTTAGTATCATGCAATAGTAATTTGGCATTAGACTCTGTGTATGATGTATAGTAAATATGGGCCAATGGTCGTACATAATTGGTACCAACAAAACTGTCCTATTTGCATCTATTTCAAATGATCATTTGTTTCAGGCCAGATGCTCTTGTTGAATAAGGTTGAAAATATAATTCTAGTTGTGTTTGAATGTTTACATGTGGTCTAATAGAATATAACTTTTTAACTTTTCAAAACTTTTACAGGAGATGAGATTCGATCACCCCAAGTTAGAGTTAAACTGACTTGACGACACACTACATTTTTCTAATTTATTAGTGACGCTAAAAAAGTTAATCATTACCGCGTTTATAATGATAACACTGTACAATGGAAAAGAAGGAAGAAGATGAGGTGAAGGTCCGTGTAAGACCGAGAGATACCTAACAAACCACACGAAAACATCACCTGCACTCGGGAAGTTTGGAACCCACACTGCAGAATACATCACGTGGAAACATGAGACATAATGGGACACCCAACAGTATGGAAGTGAACCCCACGCTGAAGGACACTTTTTCCACTACAACTGCTACACCTGGCTAGATAATGAACCCCACCACACCTCGGCATGCCCGAGGCTTCTCCAAGGTGCATAACAAACGTGACAAAAATGAGCAGCGCTAGTGTTAAAAAAACAAATTCCAACTCGACGGCTGGATGAGGATTGGTGACTTTTCTCTGATGACGATGGGGATTCACTTGACTTTCGCGTCTTCCTTGTTCTTTCCTGCCCACACGAATATAAAACCTAGTCTTTCTAACGAATTCGTTCTTTAAGGTTTCCAGATAACTCCCAGAAGCTAGTGTGTCTTTTGTGCCTGAACTGAATTGTTTATAGTTCAAGTACAGGAGAGAGTGAAAGGAGATGGAGGGTGGTCAGTGTAGTTCAACTGCCAAAACAGAGAGGAAAGTTGTGGAGAAGAATAGGAGGAATCACATGAAGACTCTCTACTCCCAGCTCTGTTCTCTCCTCCCAGATCATGCCTCCAAGGTCTCTCTCTCTCTGTCTCTCATACTCACAAATATACCCGCTGTAGACACAATTATTACACCGACATGTATGTGTTCAATGTTCAACAGTGCTTGGGGTTGGCAATTTAAGAAATCTGTTTGACAGCAAGAGCAATTGCACTTACATTCTCACAAAGTGATCAGCAAGACTGAGCATTGATAAACCCCCCAGACTCCTCTCAAGGAGGAATTTCGCGGACTAAGCTGTGAGGATCACACTAGTTTTATCTTGTTTCTTGCGATTGATAGAAGAATATGGCTGTAGTCGTGTTACCATCCTACTGATTGTAGGGGAAGTTCATGACTTAAATAATCCTATTACGCAGGATTAAAAGATCTGTTTTCATCATTTTTATGTTTACAATGCTAAACAGGTACTAGTGCTCAAGTTAATTAGAAGAAGCCCAGAACATAGGCAATAAGAGAGACCCGTTTTCCTTTACCATATATCGTGAATTCGAGCCGTTCAACATATTTTTTCAAGGATTATTCCCAACATGAAAAAGTCTAAGAACTAAGTGTATGATTTTCATTTGCTTAATGATAATTTAGAGTATCAAAAGATAAATCAGATTGGATTATCACTGCGCATCACCAGAGTAAGCGTGGCGTATTTATGTACATTTTTGGGATCAAGGCTGTATGTACGTACATATCAGACTCGCCTGTGCTTTATTAATTTGTAAGAATGTTGAATGACTAAAACTTTGAGTACTGCAGGAGGGACTGCCTCTGCCTGATCAAGTAGATGAAGCTATCGAGTACATCAAAAGCTTGGGAAAAAAGTTGGAGAGAAACAAGGACAAGAAGGAGAAATTACTGCGGACTAGGAAGCGAATGCACGAATGCATCAATACTGAAACCACGCCGAGTTCAAAATCTCCTCAGTTCGAGATTCATGAAATGGGTCCTGATCTAAATGTCGTTTCGATAATTGGGCTAGATAATCAACTCACTTTCTGTGAGATTCTCCGCGTGCTTTTTGAAGAAGGCATGGAGGTATTACAAGCCAGCTTTTCAACGTTTGGGAACTCCGTTTTCCATGTAGCTTATGAAAAGGTGAAAGCCGCTCGCTACAATCTCCTTTCTTTTTTTCCTTAATTTTCATGCTTACACTGAACAATCGAAATAATTTTGCTTCTTGTGTAGGTTGGCGAATCAAACTACAATTATGGAGCTGGCGTTATATCTAAGAGGCTGAAAGAACTGATTCACGGATCCTCTTCCACGGATTTGGAAGCGCAAGTAGACTTGTGGGACTTCGAAATTCAACCTGATCTATTGGAGTTCTTTGGAGTTGCAGAAGTAATGCCAATGGGAGTTTTAGGGTAGTAAACGCCATGGGAGTATAGCTAGGGTGCCGTTTGGGGGAATTTTCAATATGTAGACTTTTTTTTCTCCCACAGGTGTTGGATTATGCGGCTATAAGCCATATAAGTCAAGGTAATGGTTAGAATGATAAATTAGCCTCAAATCATAGGATAACATAATTTTTTATGTGTTAAACATATTTTTGGTCATGTCTAGTTAGTTTTGGATAACTTTCCTAGAATGATTTAATGGGAAGTAAAAGACCTAGTCAACTAAATATATCCAAGTGTTTTTAGCTATTATTGGCAGTAGAAGGTTAAGATTGAAGTGATTATAAGATAGTGGACTCGAAATTTATGCAAACATGTGTCCATGACTTCAGCACTCACTTCAACTACTGTTATATTCTCAAAACTTTCTTTCGTTATGGATCTTGCCTTGCTTCTACTCTTTAAATTTGCAAGTTTATGCCACATAAAGAAAATATTGAAGCTGAAAGGCATATTCATCAATTTGATAAGCCTTCAACAAGAACTTACATAGCTTAAGTGAAAGACTATAGAAAGGAAAGTAAAAAAGCTCGACCAAACTGGTCTTTCTCATGAAATAAACCCATATTTTGCAAGAATCATATTTGACAAAGCTCAGTCTGTGTACTGTTCCCCCCCCCCCCCCCGTGTAGCCATATGAGGAAACCTACGAGAACATATATAAAGACAACCTTACGATGAGGAACAACATAGAGATAGGCAACAGAAAACCAAAAAGCATTCCGGTCCTTAACTTCGTTCTTCGCCACAATGAGCTAACTTCTCAAAGGGGTGGAGGGGTATTTTAATAGGACGACAGAACGGGCCTACCATGACAGGATGGTAGCGGGCACACAATCTCAGTATGGAATAACACATGGATCCCAAAAAGAAATGGGTATCTGATGGGGGGAGGTCATCTACAATCCCCTCGGACATTCGTTGGGTCAGTGATTTAATTAGGAACATGAATGCGACGAACAGTTGATCAGGTAGCCTTTTCATCTGGAAACAACTAATAAGATCTTATCGATCCATATATCTACTTACAACTATACGGATTAGAGGGTGCTTGAGATTGATTTTGGGATAATCAAACCTAATTTAATCTAAATTAAATCAGGTATGTGAGTGTTTGGCAAAAAAATTAAGAGATTTAATCTGCCCCAAAAAAAACTAAAAACTGATTACATACATAATCCTGAAAAATAATCACTCTTTTCATAATAAGATTTGACCTTCTAATTTACCATTTTATCCTCATGTTTCTCACAAAAGTACATCTCATACCTTTTAACTAATTTAAGAAAATTACCCTCTATCAACACTTATATGAGATTATGAGTGTTTTTAATTCGAAATAAGAAATAAATAACTTTTGTAGGTGAATGAAAATAGCTTTTCATTAATTTATTTGTGCATCATCGTTATTTACAAATGAAAGTGATCTTAACATTATCTTACCAAATGAATATTTGAAATTTATAATTTCCTCTATGGTCATTTTTTTTTTGTCATGGTTTGAATGATAAATTAACTTTAAATCGTAGGATAAGACAATTTTTTATGTTGTTAGATATATTTTTTATCATGTCTAGTTAGTTTTGGATAATTTTACTCTAATGACATGATGGGAAGTAAAAGATCCAGTCAACTAGCTACATCAGTTGATCAGTTTTGGATAACTCCCACAGTGTTTTTAACCATTATCGGAAGTATGGAGTTGATGTTGATATGATTTTCAAATGTTGGACTCTAAAACTATGGATACATGATTTCATAACTTCAACGAACCCACTACAGTTATATTCTCAAAACTTTCTTTCATTATAGATCTTGCATTGCTACTAGTCTTTAAATATGCACGTTTATGCCCTATAATGAAGATATTGAAGATGAAAGACATATTCTTAAATTTGATAAGCCTTCAACAAGAACTTATGCAGCTTAAGTGAATGACCATAGAAAGGAAAGGAAAAAGCTTGACCAAATTGGTGTTTCTCATGAAATAAACCCATACTACTGAACCTCCTGCTTTTGCATTTCGCAAGTATCATGTTTGACAAAACACAATCTGTGTATTTTTCAAGAAGTGGGAAGATTATGGTATGACAGGGAATGCCCCAATATAGCCATAGGAGGAAAACTACGAGAAATAAAGACAACCTTAGGGAAGAACAATAAACGGTTTATCCAAATGCTAAGTAAAGGATAGACAATTAGGAACAACATAGACATAGGCAATAGAAAGCCAAAAAGCATTCCAGTCATTAACTTTGTTCTTCACCACATCGAGGTAAATTTTCAAAGGGTTGGAGCTTGGAGGGGTATTTTAGTAGGACGACGGGTCTTATAAAAGAGCCTACGATGGTAGGTTGGTAATGCGCACATAATCTCGGTATAGAATGGCAGATGGATCCGAAAAAGAAATGGGTATCTGACAGCGAGCTCATCTACAACCCCCTCGGACATTCGTGAGGTCAGGTGATTTAAGTAGGGAATGTGAATGGGACGAACAGTAGATCAAGGAGCTTTTTCATTCGAAAATAGCTAATAGGAAATTATCCATCCATATATCTGCTAACAAGTACAGATCCGTTAGTCTGGGATGCGACAAATCATGGGGTGTTCACACTTCACAGTCAAGACAGCCTATAGTCTACTATACCATAACCTGCTTCAAGTTCCCAATTAGCGTTCTTGTTCTCTCTCATGTTGTGGTCGCCTAAATGACAAATTCATGGGCTAAACTCTGGTCTTTAACTATCACACCTAAACTATTTTTTCTTATCTGGAAAGCCTTCTGGGATATATTACTCCTCAAGTCCAACCTCCACATAACGACCTTAGACCTTTGTCCCCATATCACACAGCACCTGAAACACCCGATCACCTTTTCCTTAGGTGCCTCTGTGTTAGACCAATATGATTCGGCTTACCTTGTGGGTTCAAGACTGAAAACCTAACGACAATGGCTAATTGCATGGCTGGCACAACTCAAGAATCATACAAAATAGCTAAATATGACCATTTTTATCTGTCACCTTTTGGTGCATTTAGATTTACCATAATCATCAAGTTTTTAGACATAACTCTTTTAACCAAATACTCATTACCAAAGAAATACAAACCCTTACCGATTGTTACTGTTAGAAATATGCTCTGAAACCCTAGCCTGAACTGATGACCTGCAAAACAGAAAACAAGTGACCGCCGGGTGGGATTCCTGATGGAGAACTCTCCGATTCTTAAGTTAAAGCGCAGCTACAGGATAGTAACTCTAAAAAAGCATTAAAGACTGTGTCTTTGTGTAAAGTTGTCCTCATACCTGGGGGGGGGGGGGGGGTAGACCCCTTTATATAGTTGTAGAAGAAGACTCCTAGTAGGACTGGGCCGTGGGCCAGATGTTTTAGGTTCGCGTTAGGATCCTGGAGGATCACGTCACAATCTCTGAGAACTCTTTTAGAATCCTGATAAAATAATCATCAATCTCTCAGTTTGACTGAAAATGCCGGGTGTCCCCTAATTATTGGGAGTTATATTTGAGTTAGATCATAAGCCCCCTACTTTCTTAGCCAAAAATGTTTGCCTGAGGAAGTTATACCTAGTGTCTTGAGACACGCACCGGGTTTGTAATGGATTCCCCATCCGCTTGTAGGGATAAATAATATTTCTCTACTCCATATGCTCGGACCTAAGCTCTTGGGAGCTTAAGCGATGGAACTTTACCCAAGTAGGGTGCTAGAACTCTAGCTCTTAAGAGCTAGGTCTTAGAATATCGCTTAAGCAGGCTATTCGGAATCGTCTTTGAGTAGACGAATCATGGGATCTCGAGATCCTTTAGAGGCTGCGTCTCATGGTAGCCTTTCTAGAAAAAGGACACAAAGATATGCATGCAAGTTGTTGCATGTGCAAGTGTTTGAATGTCCCCTTGAGGGGTCACCTCTCCTTTAGAGGGTATTTGTTTTGCACAAGTGCGTGTTCTTTAGTTTGAGCTGACCATATCATGCTTTCGTTTTACTTTTACGCGAACTTTTATCATCAGCTAAGAGCTGGCAAAGAAGCCTTGCACTCACACTTGGCTGGGTTTTGAATTGACAAAGAATGGTTTTGGGGGGGGGGGGGGGGTTGAAGTCCCACATAGTGATTTGCCATTTCACGGGTTAGAACTGTAGCTAAACCGTTTGGATAGAACTTGAGCTCTATCCTGTCACCCTTGGGGGTGTTTGTCCCTCGAGGGACCTCCCTAGGGGACTAGTGGACCGTAGAGTTTTGGTAAGCGCCCTTGAGGCCGGATGGAGCGCAAAGCTCATAAAAATACTCTTGAGGGTTTGATGGAACTTAAAGTTTTTGTCGCACGTGCCCTTGGGAGCGGATGGAGCACAAAGCTCATGAAAATACCCTTAAGGATTTGACAGAACTTAAAGTTCTCGTTGTATGCGCCCTCGGGGGAGGATGGAGCGCAAAGCTCATGAAAAAACCCTTAAGTGTTTGATGGAAGTTAAAGTTCTCGTCGTACGCGCCCTCACGGGAGGATGGATCACAAAGCTCATAAAAATACCCTTGGGGGCTTTAGTGGAACATAGGTTCTTGTAAAGGCCTTAAGGGCTGCAGTCGAAGAAAACACGTAGTTTATTGTCGTGACACTGCTTAAGAAGGCGCGGGGCATTGAGCCTGCAATATGACTGCCGTTATGAAGCCTACCTTTATCAGAGGGCACATGGCATTAAGCCCATAATATGGCTGATATCATATGATATAAATCCCCCTTGCCTTTGAGAAGGCACAAATATATAAAGAAGGCTTTTCAGCCTATACATAGGGCACGGTTATAAGAAGGCCTGTACGAGCAATATGGAAGCCCATAATATGCGTGCTTGACTGGACTAGCGTATAGAGCTAGAAGACGCATAGTCCGTCTGAGCAAGATGTCACTGATGATCAGTGGAGATAAAGGATGGTAAAATCAGCCTGAGCAGGATATCACTGGGTGATCAATAAAGAAGTTGCCACAGTTTATCGATATACTGAAAAGCAATTAGATTCAGTTTGCTAGTTGCATGAGTTGGAGCTTGCAGTTGTACTAGCATATCAATGATGCTTATTAACAGAGCCTGGCGATGTGCTCTGATTCACTGATCGAGGTCAGCGTGTGACCGAATATTGGCAAGATGCTGCAGCAGAAACCCTAGGTGTGACTTCTAGTCGCAGGGTGCTGTGAATTTGTTCCTCACTTTATGAAGCGATTTATACGCCATTGTTGATGCTTGCTAGCGCAGTTTAAGCCCTTACAACAAGAAAAAGTGCGTGACTGAAAAAATATCCTTTAAAGTAATAAAGCATATAACAATGCAACTATGTTTTTAACATAGAAATAAAAAGCGGTGTTTTGTCAGTTAGCCAACAGGGGTGTGCTGCACTGCATGTCGCAGGTGAGCTTAAAATGTCGTAGTAGTCAGAAGTCCCGACTTGTGACGTGCTTGCACTAATTAACTAGATAACGTTAGACCAAAATAGAACATAGGTCTAGGTAATATATGAGCGCATAGGAGAAGCAGCCCTTAAGAGGCCTGCTAGCGCCTAGAATTGTTGTCACCTAAATTTTTAGCAACACATAAGCAATGAAGTATACATTAAAGTCACAATCGCTTAGTTTTTAACGACGTGCCACAAAATATAACATGTGCGCATACTTTTATGAATGCACGTCATATGCGAATTCTTAAAAATGCATTATAAAAAAACCTTAATACTTTAAAAAGTTTGTGGCATATAAATAAGACCATGTAGGCCCAAAGTATAAATATACATTTTTGATAGGCAAAATGTTTAATGTCTTAAGGAGTGTGGCCGAAGACAAATAAATGAGACCTTTTGGGTCTTAAATATATATATGTTTTTTGCATAGGTTAAAACCTTAATGTTTTTGAAAGGTATGGCATACGTGTAATAAAGAAAACCCTGCGGGTCCAAAATATAAACCTATAATTTTATATGGCAAAAACTTAAATGGTTTAAGGAAAGAGGCCACCTGACTAGATGGAAATCTGTCCATCGCTTTTTGCCATCACAAGGACAGCCGCCAACCCTAGATAATGTGTGCATTCCTTGGCATCAAGGACTTGACGGCGGCGGAAGGAATGAGGCAGAGCTAGAGCCGGAGGTCGTAACAGTTCGGTGAAGGTGCAGCGCCGGTGCTTTTCCCGTGGGCATCTGCCATGGTGGTGACGTTCATTCGGGATGCCGGGGTTTTGGGCGGCTAGTCGGCTGCCGTTGGTTGCGATTGACTGGATCTGAGCGAGTGAGTGACGACCGATCGAAATTCTGGAGGTTGTGACCAGTGGCGTTGTGGTGCTGTGGCGGCTGTTGGTGGCCGCAGATTTGGAGATAGGATGGCTGATGTAGTTCTGCATGGAGCTCCTTGCGACGGTGGTGTTGGTGGTGATGGCCTCGCCTGACGCTGGTGGCTGTGACGGTGCATCGCTCGATCAGGGTAGAGCGGCGGCGGTCTGCTCCGAATGATGACGGCTTACGCCGATTAGTGATGGCGTTCCTTTTTTTTTTTGAGATGTTGGGGTCGACGGTCGAAGAGGCGGCGGAAGAAACAGCCCTTTTGTGGCTGAATTTTGTTTGTGATTGGACTGGAGATTTGTGGCGGTGATGGGTTTTTTGGCGGTTTAGTGCAAGGCATCCCACCGTCCGGCCGTTTGTTGATGTCGGCTTGATTGCGACAGTGCAGGCTGCTATCACGGCGGTCTTCGGCGGGCTTCCTACAGCCGTATTTTTCCTCTTGGTGTTGCGTTGATGATGACGGGAATATTTAACGACAGTAGGGCCGTCGGTGGCTTGGCTGCCTGCGGCAGCTTGTTTTATCCTGAAGGTTTTTTTTACTGCGACGACAATTGAATCTGTCACCCGCGGTGGCGATTATGTAGACATGTAGCCACCGGCAGTTTGCGGTACAACCGTTAAGGTTTCTTGAGGTTAATCGGCTAAGTTGGCGGGTCCCACGGATGGCGCCAATCTGTTGCTACTAAAAATATGCTCCGTAACCCTACTTGCAAGTGACCCCTTCGATGCTTAAGTCAGAGCGCAGTTACATGATAGTAACTCTAAAGTTGTCCTCATACCTGGGGGTGGTAGACCTTTTTATATAGCTGTAGCCTATAGGAAAAGACTCCTAGTAGGATTAGGCTGTGGGCCAAATGTGTTAAGATCGTATTAGGATCCTCGAGGATCACGTCATGATCTCTGAGGACTCTGTTAAAATCCTGATTATATAATTGTCAATTTTTCAGTTTGACTGGGAATGCCCGGTGTCCCCTAATTATTAGGAGTTATATTTGAGTTATATCACCGATAACGTTCTATTGTATATAGTATATCCAACATCACACATAAAACACCAATTACATAAAGAAACTATGACAAAGAAACGAACAAGCCTCCCTTTTACTATTCATGAGCAAGGATGTAACTGTCCAGACCCGAGGATCATAAGAATTAATGTGGTGTGTAACTTCAACCTGATTCAGCTCAGAGCTAGGATTAGAATCTCCTGCTATAATGAAAATAATTCTATATGCGACTCCGCTGCAATCACAACTCTGGCTATTGATAGCACCACAACATAGACAAAAAGCTTCTCGGTTGCCCTACAATGGGCGATCAAACATAGCATAACACATTATGTTTTATGTACTAACTCTTCATTTTATTATCTCTCAGGTGTCGGAAAGTGATGACATCGCTGACACGGTGGCACTCACGTCCTTTTTTATTTTTGTCCTATACAAGCTGACTTACACTTTTGTTGCATAGACCGAGCCATACTGAACCAAATGAAGGAGGCCAGATCTTTATCTGATTATGCATGTTGTGCGAGAATCAAGGTTTGCGAAAATCGGGTACATGCATGTATTACGGCCAGGATCTACTTCGCCAAATTGACATGTAGTAAATAAAATTGCCTTGTGTGCCTAGACAGTTGATGGTGCTCTTATACCTTTTTGTATTTATCCGAGTCATTGAAAATAGCATGGCATCAAAATGCCCATACAATGTACCAGTTATTTTATCAATGCATTATCAAAAACAAAAACAAAAAAAGTTTATGGATAACCACGACAGCTACACAGAAGGGCATCCAAAAATTTTATTGGAACAATTTTAAAAGGGAAGATCAGAAGCAATAATGAGTTTCATTGTCACTAAAGGTACAATTAAAGCAATCCGCAAAATAGTCGCATATTACTTTTGTCACTTACAAATTTCTTCAATGTTTTTTTTAGATGAATGAGCGATATTATTGATCATTTATGGTTTCATCATTGAGGATAGCATGCATTAAAAAACCAGGTGCTTCCTCCAACCAAATTCATGTGCTCAAATGTATGTACCCTTGCATATTTCACTAATTTATGGGCCAGTGCATTTCTTGTTTTTCTAGTCCAGTGAAGTTCATATCTTTGAAACCTAAATAGCGACTTCTTGCCATCATCCATAAGAATACCTAAGGTCCATAAATCTTCCTCCTCAATTTCAACTGCCGTAATTACATTCTTCGAATCCCCTTCAATTGCCATATGGTAGAACCACGTTCCACTCCAAGTTCCATGGCCAAAAGTACCTCTTTTGGTTCGGTTATTTCTGGATCCTCGCAACCGCTGATGTACAGTGATAGCTGCATGAAAGATGCGCTCGAAATTTTGAATCACCTCCCCAGCTCCCATTGCCTTTTTCTCACGAAATAAGGCACTGTCAAATTTGATTTCGTACATATGTTAGCTGCTGGCCCCCATTTCTGCCTGGAAATAGAATTTGCACAGGCTTTGTCCTGGCTCTTTCAAATCCATCTAGGAACAGCTGGCTTTTAAAAATAGCTCTAGAACATCCACTTATGCCCCCTTATACGAGGTCTCATTTTGGTTCTTACATAGCCATCAGCCAATTATGAGCAACAAGCCAAATTCATCCTCCTCCGATCATCGATGCACTTCCACCCACCACAAGAGTACATATGTTGCACCAGCCAACTCTTTCTATAGGTTATCCGGGCATGATGCCCAAAACTGTCGAGCGAGTAGGTTCGCAAGGCATGATACATAGTTTCCTTTTCCTGCCTACACGTCAGGCCGATATCATCACACTGAGTACTCTTACCTTAGATCGGTGGATGTAGGTAGGATGTTGTTACGAGCCCTCCATGCAAATACTTTCACCTTGTTTGGCACCTTGAAGCCTAGGTAGAATTTCATTTCAACCCACCACTTAAGCTGGACGCTTGTTTAAATTCCTCATACCTTTTGAACAGCTTTAGATCCATAACTAATCTACAAGCACTCCTAACTGAAAACTTTCCTTATACTTCTCGTATTGCCAAATCAGTTTATCCTGATTGAATAAATTCCCAAGTGGAACACAGAGAATCAAACTTGCTTCGTGTGACCAAAAGGTATGGTTAACAAGGCTACGGTTCTAGTTCTTACTGTGGGGATACATCAGTTCCTTTACGTATGATTCGGGCCACAGACTAGATGGCGGTGATTGCATTTTGAATATAAGTCGCTGTGGCAGCCATCTATCACTCCAAATCTTCGTGTTCTTCCCTTTCCAATATGCCAACGAGAGCCAGCCTTAATCACTTTTCTTACACCTAGAATACCTCTCCATGTTAGGAAAGGTTTGTGACCCAACTTAGCACTGAAGAAGTCCGTACGCAGGAAGTATTTTGCCTTCAGAATTTTGGCAACAACGAGGTGGGGAATATGATCTGGTTCCGCGCCTGTTTGGATAACAAGGCCGGCCATATGGAACGACTATATCTTTTTTTAATCTCATTCTCCTCTACAATGTTTTCACGTACTTCAACATGGAAGAATTTGGCAACAATATAGGTTGCTGTCAACGGGAGCAACATGACATGAAAAGTTGCTATGCGTCCAATTTCTTAATCGAAACTTGCGCTTGAAAATCCCCGAACTTATTTTTACTTCTATTTTGATCCCTCCACCTTCACCACCACAAGCCAATACTGCAACCCAGCACGACCGACACCCTCACCCCAAACCCACCGGCTACCACCATTGGATTTTTGAAGTATAATAGCATTAAGTACAAGTTTTGGATTTTTGAAGTATAATAAGGTATTACACGAATCAATAAGGTTGATATAACAAAATCAAATATGTAATTAGGTAATTACTTTTATCAATAAATTCTCCGATCAGTGGTAAGAGTCAATTAAGAAGTCTCAAGAAAAAATCTGTTTAATTCTCCAAAAGTCAACTTTTGACTAGATATAATTGGATCCAAAAGTGAAACGGACCAACCGTGCGCCTATGCATAACATGGATTGGCTGGTGGGACGGGCGCAAGTGCGTGTGTTTTGGTAAAATGGGCTTAGCCCACAGACTTGCATATTACACACACTCATTGAGCTTACATCCATCGAATTAACGCCTTATATTTAAAAAGATTCTCTTCCACTCAATGTGAAACTAAACAAAAAATCAAAAGAAAAAAGGACAAACAGAATAAAAACTTCATCAAAGATGAGACATTTGAACATACTATACATAATATAAAATGGTCTGTACTCTCACATGAAGTTGGGAACAAAAGCAACTTAGTGCCTATGCATATATGTATTCTTACCGGCTAAACATACTAAACATACAAAAGTACATAACAGAATTGTCGAACCGAACTCTTCACATGTCTCGATAAACATTCTCAAGAGCCCTATCAACACTACCGACTAAACCACGTGACAGAGCGCATAGCCACCACACACCACTGTTACACGTAAATCCACCCAAACTAGAGCCGCCCACCTACAACACCACCCCACGACTATTCATTTCCCGCAGCACTACCCACGATCATCACCCCATAAGCAACAAAACAAGGCTACTCCACCCGCACACGTCACCACACGAGACCATGACCACCTACTCCATCACCACCAAATTGAAGTCGTCACCATACATCACTACAAGAAAACAGACTTTTAGCGACGGGTAAATCCGTCGCTAAAAGCCCAAAATCCGTCGCTAAAGGAATTAGCGACGGATTCACCGTCGCTAAAAATCCCTCGTATAAAAGCCCGTCACTAATAGTTTAGCGACAGAATTTTTAAATCCGTCGCTAAATATGTGATTTTTACCGACGGATTTATTTTTCATTAGCGACGGAATATCCGTCGCTAATTATATTTTTAGAAATTTTAATTTATTTTCTTTTTTGTCCAATTAGCGACGGATTAAATACTTAGCGACGGAATATTCTGTCGCTAAATAAGATATTTAGCGACGGAATATTCCGTCGCTAAACATTTAATTGAAAGGAATATTTTAGCGACGGAATAAATCCGTCGCCAAAAGTCAATATTTTTTTTTAATTTTTTTTTTTATTTTTCAATTACCTAAACCTGTACAGAAATACAATTCTCAACAACAACGCGCAATAAGCGAAATACAGAAAAAAAATATATAATCAATTAGAAAAAATATTTATTATAAAAGAAACTAATACATGTACAAGCCGGGAACCGGAGATAGCCGGTTAGGAGAGGGGAGAAGAGTACAACCCGGGCGCGGGGGGGGGGGGGGAAGCTAGGAACGGGCACGGGAAGGGGCTCATCAGGGGTTCCCGAGTCCCGGATCTGGATCCTGCTGATCCGGGGCCGGGGCGGCTAGTCCAGCAGTGCCCTGCTCCCTCATCATCCGGCACACCACTGTAGCAATGCGCTCGATATCCTCCTCGTGCAACTGAGGCCGAGGAGCCGGTGTCTGTGGAGGGGCAGCAGGGGGTGAGGACGCTCCTATCACGGCACGAGGAGTCGTGCTAGGCAGGCCGCGTATGCGGCCTTTCGGCCGATTCACGACCTCCGGCGTATCCAGCCATCGCTTCAACCCCCCAGTACTCGCAGCCGTACTAGTGGACGCTGATGGCTGTCCGGACTGCTGCTCGGACCCCCTTAGCTGTTCATACGAGGCCTGCAAAAATAGTGGTTTAACGATATGTTATGGCATTAATTAACGAAACAGACATCGAGGATAGAAAGAAACAGATTAACTTAAATAAATTGACTCACATCGATCCGCCGGGCAATATCTGAAATATAGTCGCCCGCCTGGTGCGTCTCGTCCTTGTCCTTCTTCCGCACGTGCGTCTGAGTATAGGTCAGAGCTATGACCTCATCCTCCTCTAGATCCGGGTGCTCGACCGCGTTCATATGTCGGACGATGTCGTGTGGCACCGACCCCCCCCGTGTGCGTCGGATCTCTGTTCTGTCTGTTCTGAGCCCCGCTCTTACTCTTGGCGTCCCAACCTGGATCCGCAGCCCACCGATCTATCATCTCCCCCATACACGGTGAGATATCCAATGTGGGGGATATTTCGTCATGTCCGTCATCGGGGCACCCACGGGCAGCGCCCTCTTCGCCCGGTCCCGTGCATCGTGGAGCCATCGGCGGTAATTCTTGCCGATGTAATTAAAGAAAGCCTGCTGCCCCAGTCCCTGCTGCTCAGGCGTATCAAACGTGAACCCCTCCTGTAATGCATTCAATAACACAAATTAACAACATAAAACAAACTGTAATTTAACATTTACTAACGCTGAAAAAAATACTTCACCGTACCAGCCACTCCTCCCATAGGGCCTCCCTCGCAGCGGCATCCCATTCCTTCCAGTACAGGCGTGGCTCGAAGAATCGGCCCTTCACAAGAACGCCGATCTTCGTCCTCGCCATATTCTCCAGGATCCTGCCAAATAAGTAATTAAATTAATTAATACAGTTCAAATATAAATTAACACCCAAAATTTTTAGGCATAAGGCATGAGGTGATATTTTTAGTACTTACAGGCCCTCCTGCGTGAGCGTAACGCTCTGTTTACGCTGGGGGTCGATGCGTACCCCGCGTGTCGGACCACGGCCTCGTCGAGATCCTACAAAACACAGACATTAATACAGTTCAAATATATGGCTAGCGAAAATGTAGGAAACACCGTTATCAACTATACCTGAGGTAGAACCCACGGAAGATGGAGACGGCTGGGGCGACGGCGATGGCTGGGGCGACGGCGATGGCTGGGGCGACGGCGATGGCTGGGGCGACGGTGACGGCGACAGCTGGGGCTGGGCCCCCGATGGCTGTCCGCGATCACTCTGTGCCCCGTCATCAGTAGGCAATGACGAGGTGGGACTAATCAGGGAGGAAGCAGCTCGGCGTCCAGCCCGGCCACGAATAGCCCGTATCCTATCCATATCTGACTTCATATAGATTATATACAAAGACATTAACACGTGAAAAACAATAATTTAGGCATAAATCATCATCGGCACTATATATATATATATATGAATGAATGTGCAAAAACACATCAATAAACACCAAGTTCTAAAATGTTACTACATTTTTAAACACCAAGTTCTAAAATCGACTGACATGACGACTGAATTATTGTACTGTATACCACCTTCAATAATGACCAGTGATTAAGCATTGCCGATGTAAATATCAATGCATGAATGTTACAACACGTCTACATATTTCCCCTCCACTCTTGAACAGGTAGTGGTCCTATCCCATTCAGAAAAGCACATGTTTATAAAACAGTGAATAACTCATGCTTAGTCCGATGTCTGTGGAAAATTCGGCAGCACCTCCCCGCATTTCTCCAAGTACACCACATCGATTAGGTGTTCTAACATTCATCTAACCTTGCTCAGGAAGGTTTGACGGATGTTAGAACACCAGATCTCTTTGCACCCGGAGAAACACACGAGAACGTGTACCAAATATCCACGACATAGAACATAAAGCATGAGTCAAAATACTGTTTTATAAACAATTAGCTTTTCCAAACTGTCCAAACTGGACATCCAAAGGCTCATTACAAGGCATTACTTTGTAATGAGTACCTTTGAACGGGAACTAAGGGTTTTTATGCATGCATGTGTTCAGAAATTGATAAGATATGCAAGAATCTTTCCGAAATATCAAAACTGCAGAATGATCGTTGCATATGTTATCAATTCCACATTAAATAGAACTCGTTGGCAACGAGTTGAACCATCTCGTTGCCAATGGACTTCTCAAAACAACAATTAATATAAAGAAGGCAGGGTTTGTAAAGAACGAGTAATTGAACCATCTCTGGGCAACATGGAGTAATTATGGGATGTACAAGGGCTAATTAGGGCTAATTAGGCTTAATTGGGTTATGTTAGGGCTAATTAATGTTAATGAGGGCTAGTTTCGGATAATTATAGCTAATTAGGGTTGATTATGACTAATTAGGGTTTAATTGTGCCGAGTAGTGATGATTAGTCCTAATTAGGGCTAATTAGGCTTAATTGGGTTATGTTAGGGCTAATTAATGTTAATGAGGGCTAGTTTCGGATAATTATAGCTAATTAGGGTTGATTATGACTAATTAGGCTTTAATTGTGCCGAGTAGTGATGATTAGTCCTAATTAGGGCTAATTAGGCTTAATTGGGTTATGTTAGGGCTAATTAATGTTAATGAAGGATAGTTTCAGATGATTATAGCTGACTAGGGTTGATTAGGACTAATTAGAGTTATGTAGTCCTAATTAGGGTTTAATTGTGCCGAGTAGTGATGATTAGTCCTAATTAGGGCTAATTAGGCTTAATTGGGTTATGTTAGGGCTAATTAATGTTAATGAGGGATAGTTTCGGATGATTATAGCTGACTAGGGTTGATTAGGACTAATTAGAGTTATGTAGTCCTAATTAGGGTTTAATTGTGCCGAATAGTGATGATTAGTCCTAATTAGGGCTAATTAGGCTTAATTGGGTTATGTTAGGGCTAATTAATGTTAATGAGGGCTAGTTTCGGATAATTATAGCTAATTAGGGTTGATTATGACTAATTAGGGTTTAATTGTGCCGAGTAGTGTTGATTAGTCCTAACTAGCGCTAATTAGGCGTAATTGGGTTATGTTAGTACAAATTATGACTAATTAGGCTAACTACAATCAATATGCGCATAATTGGGTTCATTTGGGCTAATTTGAGGTAATTACAGCTAATTTGAATTTTATCAGGTTCTTAGGGTTAATTAAAACTAATTAGGCTCGTTAGAGCTAATTAGGGTTAATTGATTTACTAAAATATTGTTAATCAGGACTAATTAGGGCTAATTATAGCCAGCGCTGGAGCCACGATTAGATTCCAGGGGGTGCATGCTAAAAATGTCGCATTAACCTAACTAACCTAAATTTAATGCACATTCAACAACCTCAATTCCGACACCTCATATAGGGTGTCGATATGGTGTCCGATACGTTTCTGACACCTCCGGACACGTGTCAGACACATACCGACACGTGTCTGACACATACCGACACGTGTCCGACGCCTTTGGACACGTGTCCGACGCCTCCGGACACGTGTCCGATGCCCAGCGACACGCACCTCCGGACACATCGGCATACGTTAATTTGTTTTCTAAATGTCGGACACCGTCGATCAGACGTGGTGTCCGTGTCTGCGCTAACTAACAGGTATCTCAATCCAATTGGGTCCCATCCTCCGTCAACAATCTCAATTCTCAATTCTCAAATGCTCAATGCAATAAAAATTAACAAAAATCACACATTCAATCCAATTGGGTCCCATCCTCCGTCAATAATCTCAATATCTCAAATGCTCAATGCACAATTAACAATCTAAAATCATCAATTAACAACCTAAAATCATCAATTCATAATCGCAATTACTTCAAATGCACAGCTAATAACCTAAAATCATCGATCAATAATCACAATTATAAAACGCACAATTAACAACCTAAAATTATCAAACAAATGAGCAATGTTCAAATTTTTTAAAAACTGTTCAAAATTCACATATCCGATGCGCTTGAATTATTTCAATTTAGGGTTCGATTGTATTAGGGCATTCAATTTAGGGTTCAATTAGTTTCATTTAGGGTTCGGTTCGATTAGGGCATTCAATTTAGGGTTCAATTACTTCAATTTAGGTACAATTAGGGGGTTCTATTGATTCAATTTAGGGTTCGGTTGATTTGAGGCATTAAATTTAGGATTCAATTAGTTCAATTTAGGGTTCAATTAGGGGGTTCTATTGATTCAATTTAGGGTTCGGTTGATTTGAGGCATTCAATTTAGGGTTCAATTAGTTCAATTTAGGGTTCGGTTGGATTAGGGGGTTCAATTAGGGTTCAGTTAGATTGGGGCAATCAATTTAGGGTTCAATTATGACTAATTAGGGTTTGGTTTAGGGTTTAGGGTTTAGGGTTTAGGGTTTAGGGTTTAGGGTTTAGGGTTAAGACCATATTTTCTTTAACATCTACCAATTTATCATGGGAAAATTCGTAACTTCTAACTCTTGAACACCTTCTAAGGGGCCATGAAGCTAATTTATGTGTTGGTGTTATCGTATTCCCCAAGCCTTTTTTTAAACCAAAAGGTGAACCCTCCTCCAAGAGTCGATCAACCCCGCCAAGCCAAGCATACGAGTTACGAGAATCTACAAACCATAATAGAATCTACAAGCCAAGCATACGAGTTACGAGAATCTACAAACCCTTCTCATTATATACTGCATTTACCGGGTAACATAATATCAAACCATATGATTACCAAAAAAAAATCAAACCATACGAGTTACGAGAATCTACAAACGGTAAAGAGATGATTCTGAATATCTAAAAGCCGATCATGAATATCTAAACTTACAGAAACTTGGGCTGATTTGAAGATAGGCGGCGCGGTTGTGGTGGCGGCGCGGTTGTGGTGGCGGCGCAGCAGTGGTGGTGGCGCAGTGGTGGTGGCGTCGCAGCAGTGGTGGTGGCGTCGCAGCAGTGGTGGTGGCGCAGTGGTGGTGGCGTCACAGCAGCGGTCCTTCGGTTTTGAAGATGGGCGGCAGTGGCGGCGTCGGAGGCGGTGGCAGGATATATTCCGTCGGGGGCTAGGTTGCCGGGGATGGCGACGGAGGATAAATCGCCGGTGAGAGAGAGAGAGAGAGAGAGCAACGGGAGAAAGAAAAGAAGAAGGGGATCTGATCTATTTAAGGCTTTTACCGACGGAAAATACCCGTCAGTAAAAGTCCGTCGGCAAAACCCTACTTTCACCGACGGGTATTTTTACCGACGGAATTATTCCGTTGTTAAATAGTTGTACCGACGGAACACACCCGTCGGTAAAAGTTCGTCGGCAAAACCCGACTTTCACCGACGGTTATTTTTACGGACGGAATTATTCCGTCGGTAAATAGTTTTACCGACGGACGTTACCCGACGGGTGTATTCCGTCGCTGAAAATACTTTTAGCGACGGAATTTCGTCTGTCGCTAAAAGTCCGTCGCTAATTCCCTCTTTTCTTGTAGTGCATGACCAGAAACTACCAGCAGACACAACAACACAACCAGCCCAACACCGACCAAAAAATGAAAAAGAACGAGATAGGGCACCGAGTTAAGATGGGAAGGGGAAGGCTGAAACTACAATATCTTTTCATATTCAAACCACCCTCACAGTACAATGCAAAAAACAAAGAGGACCTGAGCTAGGGGGAGGGAAGTCCATATCTCGAAGCTACACCCTCTTCTTATAGCCTCACTCTAAGTACCAAGCATTAAACACCCTTAGTCATTGCCATAATGCCCACCAACCATGTCCAAAAACGGGAGAAATACCTCCACAACCAACAACCACAAATCGTCACTGCTATTTTCACGACCCGAACCTGTAGTTGGTCCCGTGAGTTAGGTCTGTGACCCCATGCCGACCCACTGGACTCCTACGAAGGGCTCTATCGGGCCTTACTCGCTAAAACCGATAGAAACCATAGTGAAAACTAAATTAAAATATTTACAACATGAAATACATCTTTATTTCTAATTTAATTACCATCTTTCTTACATTAACACTCAGGATAGCATTCAAAGTCATGTAATGCCGTCTTCAGAGCTCCACTTTATATTCCGATTAGATGCTCATCATCATCACCTTACTTTTTGAATTGAAATAGTAAGGAGTGAGCTTCCATGTGCTTAGTAAGTAACCAGTGACCCAACTAGGTGGAACGTAGCATGTCAGAAAGTAACTTAGCTAACAAAATTGTAATCTTATCGAGAAATAATACTTCAAATCAACAAAAGAAAATTTCTTCGCTCAGGCATAATACAGTATACATAAATCAGTTCTAAGAGCAATAAATGATTCAGCATGAAAACATATCCATAACAAAGTTCCAACCCAAACACCAACTCAAACGGTATGCACGGTATGCTGGGATCCCACTGACTTGGACCTGGAATTCTACCTCAGGATAAACATCGTTGTGGAAGCAGGGGCGACCATTTATAATAGTAATGTGCATTACGTCAACGTACATAACCTCATTATGATGACAAGGGCCCAAAATCCAACTTTCCTCCATTGGATATTGGACACGACAACCAAGTGAGCAAAAACCACCAATTTCGTTCATCGTAAACCAAATATTTGAACAACTGATGGTCAAACCATCCCACTTCATTTTGATATTACATTTCAAGTCCAAGAACATTTCAATCTGAAAACCAGTCAGATTGGACTACATCATTTCAATCAAAATTTCAAAACAAGCTCTACCACCAACATTATTTACATGCTGGTCTGGTTTTTAATGAGAAATAAAGGTCGCTAAAAGCAGTTCTTATTCAATAAACATTCTTTCACTTGAAAAATAGAAAAATGTTGTTAAAAGCAATTCATTTCTGAAAAAATGTTGTTAAAAACAGAAAAATGTTGTTAAAAGCAGTCCATATTCGATAAACATCAAATTTTTAATAATTTTTTGCGACGGATGTTTCGTCGCTAAATGTCTGTAGTTAAAACTTTTGGTGACGAAATGTTCCGTCGCTAAATATTTTACGTAATAATTTTTTTTTGAAAAAAGAAAATGAAATAAAGTACGGAAAATATATTTAGCGATGGATATTCCGTCGCTAATTATTATATTAATAAGTTCGTCGTTGAAAGTCGATTTTTAGGTGACGGATTTCAGAATTCCATCACAAAACTTTTAACAACGAGGTTATAGGCAACGGACTTATTGCGACGGGGTGTCCGTCGCTAAAAGTCGTTGCCGACGGATTTAGGACTTTTAGCGACAGAAATTTCCGTCGCTAAAGTCCTTTTTCTTGTAGTGTTTTATGTAAAATCTTATTTCCCCGTAAAAGCAACAAATATAGCCATTACATAATTTTTAGGATATTGCTTTTTCCAGAGTTTTATCTGATGGTATAATTAAGTCTCAAAGGCTCTAAAACATCTGTAACATAGCTTCATGACGAGAAAACGTGTACCGAAGGAAATGAATTTTACTTGTTGATATGGTCCATTCAGATTTAGTGTTTAAAACTTAAGCTCACTAACATGTTCAGATGACAAGTGCAAACCTATAAGTCTTCAAGCAATCTTCACATAGTTCATACAATGTAAGTCTAGTGAACTATATCTATTATATTTATCATGTTATCCCACCAAGCATTCTAATTTTATAAAACATGTAACAAAAAATATATCTACCATTACTCGTGGATTCTCATCGTATTGGGTGCTACTATAAGCTAGACCAAGAAATGATTCATTCTACTTGTTTCGTCACAATGAAAAAAATGTTTTAATCTCATCAAAATCTCATTAGGTTATAACCGGATCGAATTTTCTTTCACTGCATTCTCTTCAGAAAATTTGTGTGCTCACGAAGTACATAGACTGGATGCACAACTAATTACCATTTGTGCAAGTGCGAGACTTTTATAATTAGATTAAGAATGAAATCCGCTAAATGAAAATTAAGGTGCTCACTTTTAGACGACGTCGTAAAACTCATATGTGTGTATAATAATTTCAAAAATAATTTATGTCTCCATTCTGTGAGCAAAAGTCGTAGAAACCATACCACTTTGCTCTTTCAAACTAAAATCTCAAAGCCATGGTGTGCGACATACACATTTTTACCTAGAAATTAAGCTTGGTGCTCTACTATAACAAGCAAGTAATGATACTGCAAAACTTTGCATATTCATCACGTATTTTCTCTTCATTGCTTTTACGACAAATAAAATGCTTAAACCTAAGAATGCAAGCTAGGGTAAATTTGCTGTACTTTTCAGTCGCCTTTTAATTGCTTTAGGGATCAAGATAACGATATAGTATTACTTTGAGGATGGTCTCACTTTGGTTACTTGGAACATGGTGAGTCTTCGTTTTTCTATCAAGATTAACGCTGATATAGTATTGCTAATTCTACGATCTATAGGTATTCAGCTCAAAACTTTCAAATTTATATGAATTATGAGAAAGATGTTTGTTAACCTTGTTTTACTTATAGAGATTGTCCAAATGGAGATGATATTTTTTTATTAGCGTGAGTTTTTCAAGTTTAAATCAAGATGTATTTGTTTTGCTTATTGGTAAATGAGCGTCATATATTCAAACACAAATGATTAGGTAAAGTTCTTTTGTAGTCACAAGTTGAAAGCCTTGATGATTGCTATAATTCTTGTGCTAAGGTGGTTTTGATCATAAGAACATCAATGTATATTTTTTAGGATGTTTCTATATCCATTAGAAGATAGAAAGAGAAACTTTTTAAAGCTTCCCACCCTTTTTTTAAAGTGAAAGGTAGCAAGTACGTATATTTTTTTTGGTCAAATCTACTTTTATTTTTCTTTGTAGTCTTAAGATTGCAATACCTTGTATAACTATTTTGCATACTTTTGTTTTACTTCTATTTTGACCTCTCCACCATCACCACCACTGCAACCCAGCATGACCGACACCCTCACCCCAAACCCACCGGCCACCACCATTGTCACCCTCACCATAAATCCTCCACTGTCGCGTTATTGTCGTTGCAACGTACAAACACACACCAGAAGACTAATCCGCTCCACCAGTCGTGGCGAGATGGGGCTAGAGATAGACATAACAACGGACATTGTTGCAGTGCAGATCTAACAAATGGGCGACGTAGATACTGGTGGTTGGTCGATGGTCATTTAGATCGTGACGCACATGCGCGCGCTAGTATGTGGGGGCGCCTGCGTGCATGTGTGTCAAATCACAAGAGTTTGTGTGTGGTGGTGATGGTGGGTTATGTGGTAAGGATGGTGGTGGTGGGTTTACTAGAGAAGGTTGTGATACTGGCCGACTGCGGTGGTGGTGTCTGGTGGTGGTTTGATGAAGGTGACGGTGGTGGTAGCGGGCTACAGTAGTAGTGTGTGGTGGTGAAGGTTGAGGGGCAAAATAGTATTAGGTACGAGTTTTGGATTTTTGAAGTATAAAACAGAGACACATGGCAACTTGTAAGATCAGATTGTTGCTGCCTTATGTTGCTGACATGCAACTTTCGCCCTTTCAATTGCGTCCTTTTCTAGAAGACTTATATAGATCATAAAAGCATTTGAATAACACATATCTCTTGTCAAATTCATCTAAATGTTCCTAAGGTATTACATGAATCAATAAGGCTGATATAACAAAATGAAATATGTAATTAGGTAATTACTTTTATCAATAAATTCTCCGATCAGTGTAAGAGTCAATTAAGAAGTCTCTAGAAAAACAATTGTTTAATTCTCCAAAAGTCAAGTTTTGACTAGAAAACTTGGATCTAAAAGTGAATGGACCAACCCTGCGCCTATGCATAACATGGATTGGGCTAGCAGGACGGGCGCATGCGCCTGTGTTTTGGTAAAATGGGCTTAGCCCACGGACTTGCATATTACACACTCATTTAGCTTACATCCATCGAACTACGCCTTATATTTAAAAAGATTCTCTTCCACTCAATGTGAAACTAAACAAAAAATCAAAAGAAGAAAGGACAAACAAGAATAAAAACTTCAACAAAGATGAGACATTCGAATATATTACACACAGAATAAAATGGTCTATACTCTTTACATGAAATTAGGAACAAAAGCCAATTGAGTGCCTATGCATATATGTATTCTTACTAGTTAAACATACAAATAAATAATTTGTCGAACCAAACTCCTCAAATGTCTCGATAAACATTATGAAGAGCGCTATCAGCACTACCGACTAAACCACGTGACAGAGCGCATAGCCACCACATGCCACTGTTATATATAAAACCACCAAAAAGTAGTGCCACCCACCTACAACACCACCCCACGACCATTCACTTTCTGCAGCACTATCCACGACCACCGCCCCATAAGCAACAAAACAAGGCTACTCAAGAGTCCACCCGCACACGCCACCACACGAGACCATGACCACGTACTCCATCACCACCGAATTGAGGCCATCAGCATACATGACCATAAACTACTAGCAGACACAAGAACACAACCAGCCTAACACCAACCAAAAACTTAAAAAGAATGAGATAGGGCACTGAGCTAAGATGGGAAGGGGGAGGGACAAACAATAGCCTGAAAGTACACTATCTTTTTATATTCAAACCACCCTTACAGTACAACGCAAAAAAGAAAAGTGAACCCGAGCTAGGGGGAAGGGGGAGGGAAATCCATACCCCGAAGCTACACCCTCTTGTTACAGCCTCACTAAGCACCAAGCACTAAACACCCTTAATCGCTGATGTAGTGCCCACCAACCATGTCCAAAAATGGGAAGAAAGACCTCCACAACCAACAACCGCAAATCGTCACCGCTATTGTCACGACCCGTACCCATAGTTGGGCCCGTGAGTCAGGTCTGTGACCCTCTGCCGGCCCACTGGACTCACACAACGGGCTCTGTCAGGACTTACTCGCTAAAACCGATAGAAACTGCAGTGAAAACTAAATTAAAATATTCACAACTTGAAATACAAATTTATTTCTAATTTAATTACCATCTTTCTTTCATTAACACTCAGAATAGCATTCAATGTCATCTAATGCCGTCTTTTGAGCTCGACTTTATATTTCGATTCCATGCACGCCATCATCACCTTACTTTTGAATTGAAATGGTATGTAAGGAGTGAGCTTCCATGTCCTTAGTAAGTAACCAGTGACCCAACTAGGTAGAACGTAGCATGTCAGAAAGAAACTTAGCTAAAAAAATAGCAACCTTATGGAGAAATAATATTTCAAAGCAACAAAAGAAAATTTCTTCAATCAAGCATAATACTGTATACATTAAATAGTTCTAAAAGCAATAAATGATTCAGCATGAAAACATCTCCATAACAAAGTTCCAATCCAAACACTAACTCAAACGGTATGCTGCGGTCAATGTTTGGTCCCACTACTTGGACCTGGAATCCTACCCTGGGTTTAAACATCATTGTGAAAGCAGGGGCGACCACTTGTAATAGCAATGTGCTTTATGTCAACGTACATAGCCCCATTATGATGACAATGGCCCAAAATCTAACTTTCCCCCATTGGATATGGCGCACAACAACCAAGTGAGTAAAACTCGCCAATTTCGTTCATTGTAAACCAAATCTTTGAACAAGCGATGGTCAAACCATCCCACTTCATTTTGATATTCTCATCCAAAACATTTCAAGTCCATGAACATTTCAATCTCAAAACCAGTCACACTTCGACTACATCATCTCAATCAAAATTTCAAAAACAAGCTCTTCCAGCAACATTATTTACATGTTGGTCTGCTTTTTAATGAGAAATGAAGGTCGCTAAAAGCAGTTCATATACGATAAAAATTCTTTCACTTGAGAAACAAAAAAATGTCGTTAAAAGCAATTCATTTCTACCAAATAGTGATTCCTCAAAAAGAGATAACATATACGCTGTATAATAAAGAACTAGATGGATCGAAAGGTCACTTACCCGATGCCATGCATTTACTCGTTCCAAATTGCGACGCGATGATGCCACGTTGCTACATCTAGCTAAAAGGACAATCAAAGCCATTATTTGCTCCGATCACGCTGCTACATCCGGCTAAAAGGACAATCAAAGCCGTTATATGCTCTTGTCAAATGAGCTAATCTCTATGCACTAATCTCCGCTTCTTCCAAAACCATTTAACTTGAATCCTTTCTTCTTTGCACAAGGTCTTTCATTCTGTAACAGGTTCCTCAGTTCCGAGAGTGAGCTAACATCGTCTCTCAATTTTCTATCATTCCCGACACTCAAATATTCATGTCCCCTAATTTACCACCGGGTATTAAAAATTACCAAAACACCGCGTGACCAAAATACTCCCTGACGGTTGCACATACAAAAATCTCAACACAGTTTAAAACATCTTTTAAAGCAAACTAAACTATTTTTTCGGGCTAAGAAAGTCCCTCGGGAATTTTATGTTCAAAAACCTTATCCGATACTTAAATGAGTGGTAAATGGCCAACTCGCTAAAAATAGTAGTCTGTGCCCAAATGCCAAGAAACTTTAGAAACTTAATTGTATCAATAACACAAGATCACTGTAAAACTTTTAGATTAAAATAGTTTAGTTTACAATTTTAAATAAATCAAAAATCCTTTTTTATAGATAAAATCATTTAACGCTCTTCGTGGATGCGGAAAAATCCCCAAAATTTCACAATGTAGATCTCGTAAAAATAAAGGAGGTTACTCTTTTAAACTTCGCCAAAAGCTGATTGGAAATGGATTTCCAACTAGAGACTATTGGAAAAACCCAAGCCTTTAGCGACACTTACACTTCATATTCTTAAAACACGCACAACTCAAACACACAATCTAGTACCTTGAACATATACACATACTCTAACTACGCACTCACATTGCACCCTCACGCACACATCACTTTCACACACAAACACACACCATACACACATGTACACATCATAAACACACAACAACATGCACACACGCAGTGCTTAAACATACTGCACAAATTAAAACACACACCCACACCCACACACTCCATACTCACATCCACACACATATGCACACACAAAAACACATGCAAACACACTGTGTTTACACATAAAAACACACATTGAATCCACACTCACTCACACACTGCCGTAAAGGCAGCCACACACACACACACACACACACACACACACCCTACCCCTGTCTCCACATTTCACACATCATACACACACATGTACACATCATAAACAAACAGAAGCACGCATGCACCCAACGTTTAAACATACCGCACAAACTACAACACACACCCACACACTCCTTACTCACATCCACATATACACCCACATCAAGAACAAACCCACAAAGTCTCTCTCTCTCTTTCTTCCTGTGTCTGTTTGTGTGTTTTTGTGAGTACGTTTCTCTGTATCTTTTCTTCGCTACGAGTTACATTCTGGAGTTCACAATCTTTAATAGCTTGTTATTTACTCTACTTCGCAAACCCATGTTCTTCCCATCAATAAAAACCATCGACAAAACCCATTTCACTGGTTCCATGCTTCCTGCTTTCTTCATGCCTACAGTCTTTTTAAATGCTGAAATCTCTCACCACCACTTGGACTCAACTACTACATCAAGCCCAGATCAAGATGAATTGTAAGCACCAATTCACTTCTTTACCGGTACTTTAACATCACTCCCATTTCATTGGCGTTTGAACGAAGAACCCACAATATTTCCGTTTTAAATTCTTCATCCTGTGTGTTTGTGTTTTTTGTGAGTGCGTTTCTCTGTATTTTTTCTTCCCTGCGAGTTATATTATGGAGTTCACAATCTTTAATAGCTTGTTATTTACACTACTTCGCAAACCCCTGTTCTTCCCATCATTATAAACCCTCGATATAACCCATTTCATTGGTTACATTCTTTCTTCTTACTTGATGCCTACATGCTTTTTAACCCGCTGAAATCTCTCTCCACCACTTGCATTCAACTCCTGTATTAAGCCCAGATCAAGACGAATTGTAAGCACCAATTCACTTCTTTACCGGTACTTTGATATAACTTTGATTTTGTTGGAATTTAAACGAAAGAACCCAATCCGTTTATGTTTCACATTTCAGCCTGTGTGTGCTTGTGTGTTTTCGTGAGTGTGTTTTTCTGAATCTTTTCTTCCCTACGAGTTACATTCTGGACTTCACAGTCTTTAATAGCTTGTTATTTACTCAACTTCGCAAACCCCTATTTCTTCCCATCATTATAAACCCTCGATAAAACCCATTTCATTGGTCACATTCTTCCTTCTTTCTTGATGCCTACAGTCTTTTTAACCCGTTGAAATCTCTCTCCACCACTTGGATTCAACTACTGCATCAATCCCAGATCAAGACGAATTGTAAGCACCAATTGATTTCTTTACCGGTACATTAATATCACTCTCATTTCATTGGCGTTTAAACGAAGAACCCACACCATTTATGTTTCACATTCTTCATCCTGTGTGTGTTTGTGTGTTTTCTTGAGTGTGTTTCTCTGTATCTTTTCTTCCCTGTGAGGTACATTCTGGAGTCAACAATCTTTAATAGCTTATTATTACTCTGCTTCGTGAACCGCTGTTCTTCCCATCATTGTAAACCCGCGATAAAACACAATTCATTGGTTACATTCTTCCTTCTTTCTTGATGCCTACAGCCTTTTTAACCCGCTGAGATCTCTCTCCACCACTTGGATTCAACTACTGCATCAAGCCCAGATCAAGAAGAATTGTAAGCACCAATTCGATTCTTTACCGGTACTTTAATATCACTTCAATTTCATTGGCGTTTAAACAAAGAACCCACAGCATTTCCGTTGCACATTCTTCATCCTGTGTGTGTTTGTGTGTTTTCGTGAGTGTGTTTCTCTATATTTTTTCTTCCCTGCTCGTTAAATTACGGAGTTCGCAATATTTAATAGCTTGTTATTTACTCTACTTCACAAACCCTACTTCTTTCCATCGTTATAAACCCTCGACAAAACCTATTTCATTGGTTACATTATTCCTTCTTTCTTGATGCCTACAGTCTTTTTACCCCCTGAAATATCTCTCAACCATTTGGATTCAACTACTGCATCACGCCCAGATCAAGACGAATTGTAAGCACCAATTCACTTCTTTACGGGTACTTTAATATCCCTCACATCTTGTTGACATTTAAACGAAAGAACCCAATCCGATTATGTTTCACATTTTTATCCTGTGTGTGCTTGTGTGTTTTCGTAAGTGTGTTTCACTGTATCTTTTCTTCCGTGCGAGTTACGTTCTAGAGTTCACAATCTTTAATAGTTTGTTATTTACTCTACTTCGCAAACCCCTAGTCTTGCGATCATTATAAACCCTCGATAAAACCGATTTCATTGATTACATTCTTCCTTTTTTCTCGATGCTTACACTCTTTTTAACCCGCTGAAATATCTCTCCACCACTTGGATTCAACTACAGCATCAAGCCCCCAGATGAAGATGAATTGTAAGTACCAATTCACTTCTTTACCGGTACTTTAATATCGCTCATATTTTGTTTGCATTTAAACGAAAGAACCCACACCATTTTGTTTTCACATTCTTCATCCTCTCCGTGTTTTCGTGAGTGTGCTTCTCTGGATCATTTCTTCCCTGCGAGTTACATTATGGAGTTCACAATATTTAATAGCTTGTTATTTACTCTATTTCGCAAATCCATGTTCTTCCCATCATAAACCCTCGATAAAACCATTTCATTGGTTACATTCTTCCTTCTTTCTTGATGTCTACAGTCTTTTTAACCCGCTGAAATATATCTCCACCACTTGGTTTCAATACTATATCAAGCCCAGATCAAGACGAATTGTAAGCACCAATTCACTTCTCTACCGGTATTTTAATATTACTCACATTTTGTTGGCATTTAAACGAAACAAGCCACATCATTTATGTTTCACATTCTTCGTATTGTTTGTGTTTGTGTGTTTTCGTGATTGTGTTTCTCTGTATCTTTTCTTCCCTGCGAGTTACATTCTGGAGTTCAAAATCTTTAATAGCTTGTTATTTACTCTACCTCGCAAATCTCGGTTCTTCTCATCATTATAAACCCTAAATAAAACCCATTTCGTTGGTTACATTCTTCCTTCTTTCTTGTTGCCTACAGTCTTTTTTGACCCCCTGAACTCTCTCTCCACCACTTGGATTCAACCGCTGCATCAAGCCCAGATCAAGACGAATTGTAAGCCCCAATTAACTTCTTTACCGGTAATTTAATATCACTCACATTTGGTTGGCATTTAAACGGAAGAACCCACCCCATTTATGTTTCGCATTCTTCATCATGTGTGTCTTTGTGTGTTTCTCTGTATCTATTCTTCCCTGCGAGTCTACAATCTTTAATAGCTTGTTATTTACTCTGCTTCACGAGCCGCTGTTCTTCCCATCATTGTAAACCCTCGATAAAACCCAATTCATTGGTTACATTCATCCTTCTTTCTTGATGCCTACAGTCTTTTTAACCCACTGAAATCTCTCTCCACCACTTGGATTCAATTACTGCATCAAGCCCAGATCAAGAAGAGTTGTAAGCACCAATTCGATTCTTTACCGGTACTTTAATATCACTCCAATTTCATTGGCATTTAAACGAAAAACCCACAGCATTTCCGTTTTACATTCTTCATCCTGTGTGTGTTTGTGTGTTTTCGTGAGTGTGTTTCACTGTATCTTTTCTTCCCTGTGAGGTACATTCTGGAGTCAACAATCTTTAATAGCTTATTATTACTCTGCTTCGCGAATCGCTCTTCTTCCCATCATTGTAAACCCGCGATAAAACACAATCCATTGGTTACATTCTTCCTTCTTTCTTGATGCCTACAGTCTTTCTAACCCGC
>JAVXUO010000145.1:0-112328 GCA_033065855.1 Escallonia rubra | reverse complement strand
TCGTAGAAGTCAAGTAGGAACTTCTACTCCCCAAGCCAGCACTTCATTTCCTCGTATAGATGCTCTCGCAGAAATCAAGGATGAAGCCGAGGAGAAATTTAACGAAGACACTTGGTTCTCCGCAGACGAGAAGATGAACAAGATGACGAAAGAAAGCATAGTCGAGCTTTTGGAAGAAATACCTTTGCCTCCTCCCTTCTCTGCTCGGGTTCCAGCACTCCAAGAGCCTGCCAACTATGGTACGGACTTGGAAACAAGTGTCTACGAAGGTCAGATTAGATCTGGTTATAGAGTTCACATGCACCTCTTTGCTGTCGCCTTTTTCAACCACTATAAAATGGCGCCAGGCCAGCTTGTGCCCAACGGGTGAAGAAAACTTGTTGGTTTGATCTACCTTGTGCAAACTTCAGGGTACCCAGTGACGGTCGACGACTTTATGAGGTTATACCTTGAAGTGTGCTTTATAAAGAACGTGGCCAAAATTGTCGGCTGGTATTATATTCACAATCGGATCCGAATTATAAAGGGGGGTCCTAAATCCAACAAAGGTTGGCACTCCCGATACTTCTTCATTTAGCGGCCAAGCGGCAAATGGGAGTTCCCAAGAAAGTGGAATGGGTATTGTAAAGATTATGAAAAGAAAGGTTCTTTGGCTCCCAATGCTACCACGAAAAAACTGATTGATCATATAAAGAGGAGGGGTGTTCTCAATATTGATGAGCCCCTTTCAGATCAAGAGATGCGGCATGCGGGACTCATTCCTCCCGCCCCCGCTTTGCCTGTTCCTCCAACTCCTGTTGTAGAGTCGCAAATTGTCTTGGGGCCTAAGACTCAAGGGATGGCGATAGGAACGTCGCTTTTTAGAACTCCAAGTCTAGGTAGAGTCTACAGCCATGTTTATGTATTTGTTGCCGTTATAATTGTAAACATGTTATCTGACCTTGTTCCTCTCTTTTTTTTTAGAAATGGCTGGCAAAGGTGAAGGCGCAAAAGGTGATTTTTTCGGCCTACTCCAAAAGGTTTCTAAAGGTAAGAGGAAAGAAGGTACAGGGGAAGGTTCTTCCCCTCTTCTGAAAAGGGCCCGTGCTCCAACTCCTCCAGTGGCTCCGCTTGTGGTCGAGGACGTTCCTATTGGCAAGGATCCAATTTTTCATCCCCTATGGACCATCAAGAGAGGGGACTTGGGAATGCCAAGCTCGCATGTTTCTGCTCAGCACTTGGCTCACGGGGTGTTGCTAGGCGATAAACTGATCTTGGAAAACCAGCCGCATGAGGCCTTCGCTATGGCGCACGTCCAGGCTGCTTATAACGTAATTTGAATTACTTCATTCTTTTTGAGCTTTCAATTAAATTCCTCCCGTTCTTCTAACATTTAATCGTCTTCATCTCTCCTCTTTTTCAGGCATACTGCTACAGCAGCCAGATGCAGGAAAGATTCACAATGGCAATGGATGTGGCCCGCAGTGCTGAGATTGAGAAGAGAGCAGCTGAACGCAAGGCTAACAAGCTTGATAAGGAAGTCAAAGACCTCAAGACAGAGAATGTTGATCTGCTTACCAAGCTCGGTCGCTTGGAAAAAAGATGTGAGAAGCTAAGGCATGATAAAGCCGAGATTGGGAACAAGGCCAACCAGGCATTCCTTGATGGTACCGCTGGTGATGAATGGCTACGGAAGCGAACAGAAGATGGGATTTCCATCTTTAAGGAGGGCTTTCAGAAAGCCAAGGATCTAATGGTGGCAAAGTATCCGAGTCTTTTCTTGGAGGACGTTGTGGTTCCCAGCTTTGAATCACCATCAGGGGAAACTGCTGCGCCTACTGAAGCTGGAGATGCTATTTCTCCCGGCGAGAAAAGTGTTCGATCCAAGAATGCTCCTGCGTCTTAGGGAAATTTATGATTATTCCCCTAACGTTTTGTAATTCCCATTTGATGTTCCCTCAGTACTATTATTGCCTCAGAGGCTTGCAAATGGATACATTTTTGTTTACCCCTTGAGGGGTTTTGTTTTTGCAATCGTGTTTTGAATCTTTCACCTTTTGCTTTGTTTTTACTTTGACGTGAACCCTTATCGTCAGCTAAGGGCTGGAAAAGAAGCCTCGCAATCACGCTCGATCATGTTTCGAATTAACAAAACAGGGTGGGGCGACGATCTCCCACATGGTTTTGCCGTTTCTCGGGCTAGAACTAAAGCTAGACCGTGTTAGGTAAGACTTGTGTCTTACCCTATCACATTGGGTGATATTTTGTTTTTACTTTAACGCAAACCCTTATCGTTAGCTAAGGGCTGGCAAAGAAGTCTCGCACTCACGCTTGGCCATGTTTCGAATTAACAAAACAGGGTGGGGCGACGATCTCCCACATGGTTTTGCCGTTTCTCGAGCTAGAACTAAAGCTAGACCGTGTTAGGTAAGACTTGTGTCTTACCCTATCACATTGGGTGATACTTTGCTTGAGCAACATTCGTGGTTTCACTTAATCGAGCAGTCTGTTCGGGCAGTCTGCTCGGGTATTGAATGTACGTCGTTCTTGGGAACATGAATATCGTCAACTGAGTTAACCAATGATCGTTATGCTAATGTAAGCAATACCTCTTTCAAACAATAATGAAGATGTTACCAATGATTGGCTGAAATCTTAAAGGTGAGCTCTAATTTGCTGTTAATAAAGAAAAACAGCAACAAACGATTTCAAATGGTAATGGCAACTAGCTGATTTGTTTAGCAAATACCCACAAGGTTCTATTGTTGGTTTAGGATTACAAATGAATTCCCTTGATTTACAAATTCCATCATTTTGAAATATCTTGTTTGGATATTTTTTACTACACTGTGAATTCTAACTGAGTATTTATAAATTCTTTGTTTGGATGAGTACCAATGGATTCAAGACTTCCTTGAAATTACATCTATGAATACTGTTTTTCCCTATATTCAAAACCACACAAATCAACAGTTAGATAATCTAAACTTTTACTATGAATCAAGAACATAAATCTTAACAAAAGTCAAGGTATGCTCAGAAGGAAATAAAAGGTCATTATCCAAACCAAAGCAAAGGCAAACAAATGAAGTTTTCGCATCAAACTAAAATTCCACGCTGGTGGGATAAGCATAAGCACCCAATTCTTTTTCTTATCAATGGATAGTGTTTTCAACAAGAGAAACTGCTTTTCATTCTCCATAAACCAGGCAATAACTTTAAATTGTTGGTTTTCCTTAAGATCTGGTATTGCCATTACCTCCTCACAAACCTCACTAGCTTCCAATTTTTGCATTGTTGCACGCATGAAATTGTCAAGAGATGATGCCATTTTAGCAACTGAAGAAGCAAGAACATCCTTACTCACTGCTTTTCTTTTGGGAGGCACGATGGTTGGCATTGAGGAGGGTACTTTTCTCTTTTGAGTTTCTTTTGTAGCTGGAAGAGAATTGTCAGGTAGAGGAGGAAAATCATCAAAGGCTTGAGTTCCAGAATACCAATCAGTATCATAAAGGTCTGCAATAGGACTGCATCTACAGCAGTTTCAGCACCTTCTCCAGTTGCACTATCTTTCCCACATAATTCTACTAAGTCATCCCAGTTCGGTATCACCGTATACCTATATGGTCTTACTTCGTCATGTGACTGTGTGAAATACAAAATAGAAGTTAAATTATCAAGTTGACATAAACTAATAGATAAAATATAGAAACGCAAGCAAAATATATCACAGCATATGAATTCCATGCGTTCTCGTCATCAATTGAGATCATTTTCTTTCCGTCGTCCCAACTAAAACCACTTTGCGCAAGGATGGCACTCATTATGGCGTACGTTTTCCTCCAAATCTTAACACACATTTTCACATTGCTTACACTAATATATTTCTTCATGTGAGCACTTAATTCAGCAGAGGTTGTGGTATACTCAATTGGCTTCCACCCAGCATCAGATTTGTGGCCGATATTGTTCTCATCCCTAAATATGTCAGCCAGTGCACGATCCATATCCAAGTTCCAGCTCACGTATTATGTGTCATCACGGTCACTATCTATTGATTTTTTCTTTTCTTTTTTCGCTAACACCTGTTCCTTTGCTTCCATTATCTCAAATATCTAGCAAAAACATCAATTAACGTTATATAAAAAGATACAACGTATTAAACTTGACTAATTATCATTAAGCTGAAACTTACCATACACCAAAATCATTACAATTAGAGAAATAGAATCATCACCCATGTACATGCTTGCAAAGCAAAACATTCAATTATAAAAAGATAGTCTAAATCATCAATAAACTTAAGAAAATATATCCTAATATTAAATTACAAGGCCTTTTCGTGCTTGATAATCCTCAAACATATTCATTGCCAATGTATCTCTAAACGTAGTTCATTCTCTGTCACTTGAACAGATGTAACCATGTCTATATCATGCCGATTCTCTTCTGGCAAAGACTGAGCAATGCCACGATCTACTTATGCTAAAAACACAACTTCTTGATGCCCTAATATCGGATCGTTGAGTTGCTCAGCGCGAATGAAGTTATGGAGTACATAATAAGCATTGATAATCCTCACTTGTGTCTTTATGTCAAAGAATGAAGTTGTCCGTAGTATAGCCCATCGTTTTCTCAACAACCCAAAAGTCCTTTCAATGACATTTCTTGCAACTGAGTGTCGGAGATTAAACAACTCTTTATAATTTTCTGGATTATTTTCAACCCATTCGTTACGATGGTACTGAGTTCCTCAGTATGGAGCTAAGAAGCCTAGTCCATTAGTATACCCCGCATCCACAAGATAGTACTTATCTACATCATGAAGAATAATCATAAAAAGTAATAAGGTAAAAACTTCTTAAAGCTTTAGTCAAATCAAATTAAAAGAAGTACCATTAGGAATACCAAAGCGATTGTACCTACGCAAAGAGTCCCTTAAACTCGCGAATCAGAAGCAGAACCTTCCCAACTTGGTAGTACGTATATGATTTTCAAGTCAGGGGCACACACTCCTAGCACATTTGTAGTTATACCACCCTTTCTATTTCAGTATCTAGGTTGTGCTTCCGCGGAGACAGTTACTGGAATATGTATTCCATCAAGTGCTCCAAAGAATTCAATAAATATAAAAGAATAAGCATACCTTAATTACAAGAGACATATATAATATATTAAAAAAATCCAAAAAAAAGAATGTGGTGCTTTCCTTTTCATAAAAAATACCTCAAACTATTTCAATTTCCTTGCATCAGCTCGATCTAGGATTGAATCTTGCAATCTTAAGTACTCCGTACTAACTTTCATCACGACACGCAAGACTCTGTTAAATTGGCTGCTAACTGTTTCGACAGATCGAAAGTACGTAACTTTGACTAACCTATATTTCAAATTATGGGCCAAAATATGTAGAAACATTACTACGGCTTCCTCAATTGGAACATTTCTTGTTAGCACCAGGTCTTCTTTCTCACGCGAGACATTGTAAAGTTTAAAGAACGCATGCTTGCTAACGAGTAGTTGTTTTATGCAATCAATTTCTCGTCCATCGTATAAACGCTTCAAATAGCCCGCTCTTGCATTATCCCAATCAACATGTGGTTCTTTGACCAAGAATTTGTTATTTTACCACACTATCACAGAAGTCGCGGTCGTCACTATTGCGCCTACAATAATTTTTAGTTTCTTGTGACTTTCTTCCTCTTCATTTTCACGCCTTCTTCGTAAGTTTCGCAATGCATTATTCATATCACTTATGATTGATTATTGTAGAAAACCTAAATACGGACAACAAAATGATTTGATATTAATCCTACAGTAAATTTATATAGAAATCAACACAATGTGGATTGTCAATAAAATGAGATGAACAACCAAAATGACAAGCAATCACCATAAACCACCAAGAAAGGTCCACTATTCAGGAACCTGGTCCAATACCTAGTTGCTAAAAACATTCCAGCGGCTAGCCATCACCATTCCAAAAAATAGCAACAATATTCCATAAAACAGCTGGCCACCACCCATTCCCATTACAGCCAATACAGTAGCTGCCCATCACCATGTCTGCATCGTGTCGAACACCACCCATGATGCCCAATACAGCAGTTGTGCATCACCCATGGCCATTACAGCCGCTGCTCATTTAGATGATCATAATGCATACTCTGCCTTTCAAAAAATGCATAATATATACTATTAGAAGGTTAAAGCTCCAATGGTGCAACGTCACAATAAAAGCCAAAAAATGCAGGCATGTTTTGCAAATTTTTACGAGTTACAACACATCAAGAAATTCTACATAAATCTGATCCATATCAAGGCATTCAGTGGGTAGATAATGCCATACTCCCAATTCCAATCTAAAAGCTCATTCACGTGCATCAATGACCATTTGGGTATCAAAAGTGGACGTGCATTGGTTTCCTAATTAGACCACAGCTTACATAGATTTGATCTCGTATCTTAAAAGTTCTAGCCAATCTTCCCTCATTTTCCAAACATTTCCAACCATCGTTGACAAGTCGCCCAGCTATATAAACAAGTAAAGACTGAAGTGTACAACTACCTATCATAAACCAAATGCACACACAATTCAAAGCTTATAGTTACTGTTTATCACACATCCAAACATGCACGTACCTAAAGTACATTTCATGCTTGGTCCTAAGCATTATATCCCCGAAACTTGAGTGCATTATATGGTGATTTTTGAATTTTAATGCTTCAATGCATGTACTAAACACTGTCCATCAAGAATAACCACCAGATTCATGACCCACCGGCTCAGGCTACCAAGTCAAGACCCACGGCCTACCAAGTCAAGACCCACAGCCTTCTTCTACCACCGGCCATGGCCACCACCAATCAACGCTTCAGTCGAGACCCATAGCCCGCAACTGTCCTTTACCACCGGCCCGTCGAGCAGCCTCTCATGACCACCCATCACCATCATCAACCACCATCCAGCTCAGCCTGCCAAGTCAAGACCCACGGCTACCAAGTCAAGACCCATGACCTTCTTCTACTACCAGTCATGGCCACCACCAATCAACACTTCAGTCAAGATCCACAGCCCGTGACTGTCCTCTGCCACCGGCCCGTCGAGCAGCCTCTCACGACCACCAATCACCATCGTCAACCACCATCGTCTTCTACTACCGGCCATAGCCACCGCTAATCACCAATTCAATTACCCACCAATAAGGAAACAACCCCACGAATTCAATTACCCACCAATTCAATTACCCGTCGAGCAGCCTCTCACGACCATAAAACCACCATCGTCAACCAAAACCCATCACTATTTTCAATTACCCACCAACAGCCATTAAAAACCCATCATCGTCTTATACTCACAAATAGCGCAAGTAATGGTTTTTGAATTGGCCGATTGCATAAAAACTCAACCAATTTTCATTGAAGAATGATCAAAACAAAAAAACGAACTAAATTGATGTACGAAGAAAAGAGATTGAGTACATGTGTAGCTGATGGCGAATACGTCTGATTAAGGGGAGAGAAGAAACAAATGAAGCATAAGGTTGTTAAAAAACGTGGGGCCAGATTCCTAAAAAATAGGGATCAAGTATCGTGGATTTGTAAATTACTGATGGGGATGGATTTGAGAAATAACTAGTTCAGACTAGTTATTTGAACTATGAATTTTGGGACCCTAAATCCACAGTTCAAATCTTTCGAAAATTTAGAAAATTCCCTTTTGAACTATCAAAACAAGATATTTTATCCAAGTGATTTACAAATACCCTACCAAAGTCAAATCCTCAGTTCAAATCCCATATTCAAACACACTCTTAAGGTATTGAACAACCTGACCACCTAAATTTGCAACAGAAATTTTTCTATAGCATGGTGATAAGGGCTTTAACAGTTTGGTTTCTAGACATCAAATGTTTATGAAAATGTAAGAAACTCTAAGCTGACTTAATCCTTCAAAAAGGACAAAAAGAAGACCAATACACCCAACAAGTATGGGTTTGGAATAAACAGAACCATCCTTAAACGAATGATTACACAAACAAACCAGTGATGACTAAACAATTGCAACTGAATGGCATGAAATTTGTAAGGACTTGCAAAATGTCACCTCCAAGAGAATGAAACCCACACATTGATACCACACATGACCACTAAAAATCTGAATAGAGGAATAGTTGCGGAACTGGAATGAACATCATTTTAGTCTTATTTATATACTAAATAGATTTTAATATTGTAATGGGTTATGAAATAGGGGTTTCAACCATGGGGATAATCCTAACAACAAAGGTTACACAAGAAATTAAAAATCGAAGTGCCAATTTACACAATTATAAACTGATTACTTGAATCAAGAAGAAGTGATACGAAGAGGTTTAACCAAGGCAAATTCGTCCAAGGTACAAACCTTTACCACAGCAAAAATAAAGGAAATCCTTACCTTAAACAAGAGTAAATCGGCAAAAGCTCAATCATCCCATGCTACACCACTCGAATTTCACCAAAATCTCCAAACAAAACCAAGTCTTGGGGCTGAAATGAAGTAGAAAATGGAAAGGGGCAGCAACAGGAAGGAGAGAGACGACTAGAAGAAGAAGAAGGCTATTTAAATGAAACCCTAATTGGTAAATTACGCAAACACCCCCGAACTATAGCCACTTATTCAAAATGCACCAAAACTTTTCTAATATTACGAAAAGACCACAAACTTATTATTTAGTTATTTATTTATTTTAAAGTGATAGCAAATATTTGAAATTATGGGGTATTACAACTTTCTTCCCACTTCATTTCATTCCTTGTTGCCCAGTAAATGAACCAAGCTTAAGGTTTATCATCAGGTTTGAAGTAGGTTTACTTGTAAGAGTAAGTGATTTACCTACTCTGCTCCTTGTTGACAATACAAGCATCTTTTGTCCATATTTCCAAGTTTTTTGCTAATGTTTTCTCTAATCTCCTGGCCATTATTAAATAACTTTCATAGGAGAAGTTTATTTTTTTTAGGCAATTGTAATGTATATACCTTCTTCTTGGCCTCCTTCTTGGAAGCCTGTAAGTAGTTTCTTCTGAGCTTGCACAGATGTTGATGAGATGATGATGTAATCCACCTGCTGTTTTTTTTATTTTTACCTGCTTCTTTGCTTTTTCTTGATCTTCTATTGCTACAAGATAGCCAGATCTCTATATTATAATGTTTATTTGTATAGCACCAACCATAACAATTCATAAAGTCAGTTTTTGAAAAGAGTGTTTTTTTCTTGTGTTGCTGCTAAAATTTTGATCAGAAACCACAGTTAGAGATTTAACCTCCAAGATAGAACACGGAGTGACCGCCGGGTAGGGTTCCGGCGAAGGAACTCTTCGATGCCTAAGTTAGAGCACAACTAACATAGTAGAACTCTGAGAAAGCAATACATCACAGTGTATGTGTATGTAGTTGTTTGCAAACCTGGGGGTAGTCCCGTTTATATAGCTATAGGTAGAAGACTCCCAACATGTTTGAGAGTTTTGACGGCTGGGCCTTGGGCCAGACCTGTTACGATCGTGTTAGGATCCTTGAGCATCAAGTCACTATCCTTTCTATTTATGTTAGAATCCTTTTAGAATCATAATTCTACTAATGTGGTAACCACCAAATCCAGCCACGTGTCACTACCCGATTGTGAGTGTATTTTTAGCTATATCAAAATGCCCTACTTTTGTCAGCGGCTATGAAGCAGGCAAAAGCACTATCAACTATTGGGATAGCTTAGAACAACGACCCAAGCGGGCTGAAAAGTTCTTCGAAAGCAACTTAATCAGAGTTCGCCTTCGGAAGATGTTCAGACTTTCTGCTCGGGCGTGGTCTGTCCGAGCTCAGCTGTTTTGGATCTGTTATGCTCGGACCATCTACTCGGGCAGAGGCTTGGCCTCTTTGTGCTTTATCCGAGCACAAAAGGAACAGTCTTAGTACTCTGCTCGGGTAGAGTGCTCGGACAAAGATTTGCTTCGGCAGACCCTTGGTTCCCTTGTGCCTCGTCCGAGCACGACCCTTGGTTCCTTTGGAGTAAGATGCTACTAGCAGTAGTGATGAAGATTCTATGCATTCCAAGTGCGAGGGATTGGATCCCTAGAGAGAGTCTTGAATGCATAAATACTCAGCTTTAGTACATTCGAGACACGGTAAGGCCCTTCCCAGTTGGGAGATAACTTTCATGCGGCTGACCTTGGATCAGACACTTCCAATTTATGAAAAACTAAGTCCCCAACTCGAAGAAGCTTCGAACGAACCCTTTACTTGTAGTAGCGAGCGACTCTTTGTCTGATAGTGAGGGAAATCTCGTGGGCTTGAGCCTGAATTGGCACGGCCCGAACCCACGGGTGAGCTCATGAGCTAGGTCTATGACCGGCCGCAGGCCCATTAGAACATCCATTCAGGGCTTTGCCAGGCCTACCATAACATCTTTCAAATATGTCTCTAATCATTTCCTTCATAAATAAACTAACACATATTATTAAAAATCTTATAGAGATCTAAACTCCGAACAATTCTCAAAATATAAAGATAATAGTACTACAATGTCATCCAACTGTTAAAAATTATTCTAAGAGAGCTTAAATCCCTAACAACTATCTCCTTCTACTCCGTCCTTGTTACCCTCATGGATGTCAGGATCATCTAAGTAGTCACCTGAGAACATTTATAAAAGAGTGAGCTTGGGGCCCAGTAAGTACACATACCATGTCCCTAAAATAGGTTTTGGGGTTTAATAAATATGACATGGTTTCTTCGTTTTAAAACTGGTAACAATTTCACATGATATACTATATACATATATACTTTAAAAAAAAGAGCAAATCATGCTGCAGCAAAACCCTTCCAAAATGAATGCATAACGACAGTATTTAAACTTCAAATTCAATTCCAACTTTTTTCACGGTGTGCTGCAGTCAGTGTATGGTCTCATTGATTAGGACCCAGAATCCCTTCTCCACTCGGGATGAACAATACTGTGATCACAAGGGCAAACCACAAGCAATAATACTGTGTGCCGATGTATGGTCCCATTGACCAGACATAGAATCCACTTTTCCTTGTAGATATGGGGCACAACAACCAATATTATCCTCTCGATACTGCGATTTACACGGAGTTCTAAAAAACCCATGGCAATTTTAATTCATTTCTCATCAAACCAATTACACAAAAGCAGAAGTATACCAAATGCTTAAAACTTTCATTTGGTAAAATCACGAAACATACACATATATTGGAAAATATGGTATACGGAGAAACATGGCTGGATTGAATTACTAAGCGATTTTGGTTCTTGTTCGCAAGCCGGCCCTACCTCTTGTCTATCAATACCTAAATGGCATACCATAAGGGAGTTAATGCTTGACGCTTAATCATGCCTGACTGCTAAATTTTTTTCCAGTAAGTAAAATTACAAAAATACCCCCAAACTTGTGCCAAATTACGAAAATGTCTCCCGACACCTATCACACCATTGCATACCCAAAATTTACTCAAAACACCATTTCAAATGACTAGGTGGACTTTTCAGTCAAAAAGGGCCTTTCTGGAGATTTTCGGTTCGAAACCCTAAGCCACTCCTTAAATTGAGCGCTAAGACTTATATTTCAAAAGCATATCAATCAGCCCCGAAAATGTTGTAAAATTTCATATACTCTAGCGTCTCGGTTAAATCAGATCACTGTAAATTTTTTGGCTAAAAACAAGTTTGTTTACTATGTCAAATTATTCAAAAACATGTTTAAAAAAAATCTTTTTAGGCCTTTCGCATGCCCAGAAAAATCTCAAAAAATTCCACAAAGAAGGTTTTGTACAAATAAAGGGAGTTTCAGTTTTGCACTTTCCTAAATCAACCTCTAAATAACTATTATAAATCAACACGGGGATTGCCCGCTAAAATTTCTCTATTCATCATCTACCTCCTCAAGAAACCCTAACCCCAACCCTAATTGCTACTCTCTCTTTCTTTTTCCTCATCAAGCATAGCTAACCACCACATGCCACGGCTGCCCCACGGCCACCGTGGCTGCCATGGCAGCCTCTCTCTCTCTCTCTCCACCACTTTAAGCCACCACCAAAACCCTAGCCCCAATTCTCTTTCTACACTCCACACACACCACCACAATCCATGGCTGCGGTAGCCCCTTCCTCTCATATTTCCCCCTTGAAACCAATAAAATAACCCTAGAGGGGGGGGGGGGTGAATAGGGTTTTAAGACTACTTTAAAAATTAACAACCAACAAACCTCAATCTCAATAACTCAAATAAACAAACAACCAATCTCAACACAAATGTAAAACGATAATGTAAAGAGAGAAGGGTTTAGAGATACTTGACAAGTAGAATTAAATGGTTCGGCTTGATATACCCACAAGCCTACGTCCACCCCTTCAAGGAAGTCCCTTGAAAGGCCCTAGAATCCACTAGTATGATCTTCCTTACGGGTCAAGATCAAACCTCTTACAATCCCTTGATGCTATGCCCACATCAAGAACAAGCTTTGACAAACCCAAAGCTCCAAAGCTTGACAACCCCAAGCTTTGATACAAGAACCTTTAGATGAAGAAATGAGTACAAGATTTCACTCTTAATAAGTAGATGAGTATAAGTTGAAGTACTAGAACAAGAGAGATAAGTTTATGATGACTTATGAAAGTGTATCTCTCTCTAATGTAAGCTCACAATAAACGCTCTCTTGAAAAGGATGAGAAATCAATGAAAACAAGAGAGATTTGAACAATTGCTTTGATCTTTGAGAATATGAAAGATATGAGAGCTTTGAATGCAATTGATGAATCAAACCAATGCCCAAAATGAGTATTTATAGAGGTGGGAATAAATATGACCGTTTGGAGTTAGGTAGGGCATTAAATGCGCCAAACGGTAAATGCAGTCGACTGTAACCCAAAAGTAGCCGTTGGAAATTCAAATTTCCAACTTGCAGTCGACTGTAATCCATTACAGTCGACTGTAATAGGCTACTGGAAGTATTGCAGTCGACTGCATTCCAATGCAGTCGACTGTAATACCTTACTGCCCAACTTGCAGTCGACTGCATTCCAATGCAGTCGACTGCATTCCTGAAAATGCAGTTTCCTTGTTTTTAAAGCATGAAAAACTTTTATGCATGCAAGGGAAACCTATGGGCAAGTTCTAGGTATACATTCATCGTAACGATCATCTCTCTACGTCTAGTTTACAAATAAGGAAATAAAGCATTGTAAAATTCAATCGACGAATTCCTTCTTTGATGCGTTCTGTTGAGAGTCTTTGATCGTGTTGCTCGTCTAATAATCCGTTTGCATGAGTATGAGATTGTTCCTATTGCTTCATCAACTCAATGCATGTTTAGACAGCATAATCATCAATGTTAGTTATCATCAAAATCAAATATAATCCTAGGTTAAATAACCGTAGGGTTAACACCCCTCTACTCTCATCTAAACACCACACAACACCTTCGCACACGGCTGCCCACACGATAGCCCCCCTTCCCCCCTCTCTTTTCCCCTTCACGACACCCACCATCATGCACACACAAACCACACCATGGCTGCCCTTCTTTTCCCATTAGCACCCTCCAAAAATGTACCCAACAAAGACCAAACTCACACATAATATCACACTTAAAATACCCAACAAGGGCTGAATTCGAGAGAAAAGGTAAGGATTATACCTGAAAAGAATATGCCCGAATAGAAAATTTGATATTTTGGGCCTGAAGATAATCTCAAACAAACTCGACTTCTTCTACAAAGTTTTAGCTATCGAAAGGATACATGAAATATTCTATGAATCGCCTAAATTAGATATCGAATGAGAAAGTTAGGGCTAGTCAAATACCTGACAGAAAATATGGCTAATTTTTTGAAACATGTTATTTTAGACCTGAAGTAGATCTTTAGACTTCCTCTGCAAAGTTGTAGCTCTTGAAAAAATACGTGATTTAGGCTTTTGAATTACCTTAATTGGTTATTATAGATTATGGCTTGTCGAAGTTTGGGTGTATGCTCAATATGGGAATTTGGGATTTTTTTGACCTAGAGCCACCTTTCTCCTAGGATTTTTAGGTAAGATGGAGAAGAACACACATGAGATGGCTGATCCCATATCACATTATATAAATTTACCCTAAGAGGAAATTTACTAAAACCCCCCCAAACTTTAGTCATTTTTTCCTAGTTTACTCAAAACTCTTTAATATTACGAAAAGACCCCAAAACTAATTAGGTCAAGGTTAAAATATAATTTTATCGACAAATAAAAGTTTCGGGCTTTACATTAACTTCGTCCAAAAGGTCAAGATTTTTGCTGACACCGGCTTTATTGTCTTCTCTGTCGAAGTGAAGAGTATGCACTGTTGGGAGTCCGACTTCAACGGGCAATAGTGCTTCTATCCCAAAGCAAATGAGGAAAGGTATTTCCCCCATAATAGAATACGAAGTGGTGCTATAAGCCCGTAGCTCTTTGGGGAGTTCGTCTACCCATGCCCCCTTGGCATCATCTAACTTCTTTTTTAGGCCTTGCAAGATGTTGCAATTCATGTTCTCGAGTTGGCCATTTGACTGAGGATGGGCTACGGAAGTGAAGCAGAGGTTGATTTGCAGATTCTCACAAAAGGTTCAAAAGTTGGTGTTGTCAAACTGCTTTCCGTTATCGGTGATAAAAGCCTTTGTTACTCCAAAGCGGCACATAACGTTCTTCCAAAAAAAGTCTTCGCACTTAGCTGATGTGATGGTTGCTAGTGCTTCGGCCTCAGTCCACTTTGTAAGATAGTTAATGGCGACTATCACGAACTGTCATTATCCTGAAGCTATAGGAAACGATACCAGAATGTCTGTTCCCCTAGTAGCAAAGGGAATCAGAGAGACTACTGAGTTGAGAGGGGCGATTAGTGTGTGAGAGACATGAGCAAACTTTTGGCATTTGTCGCACCTTTGTGGGAACTTAATGGCATCCTTCTACATCCCTGGCCACTAATACCCTTTCCTTAGTATTTTCAAAGCTAAGTTCCTTCCTCCAAGGTGTTATCCGCATATCCCTTTGTGTATGTCTTACAACGCATAAATGGACTCTGTTTGGCGCAGACATTTGAGATAGGGAAGGTTGAAAGATTTCTTGTAGAGGTCCCCTTCTGCTAAGGCATATCTAGAGGCTTTGGCTCAAAGGTTGCGTGCTTTAGCTCTGTCACTAGGTAGTTCTCCCGTCAAGAGATATCGGATAATGGGATTTATCCAACATGGCTCATGATCTACCACCACCATATCAACCTTAGGGCTAATGCTTCACTCTTTGAGGAGCTCAATATAGACTGTGCGCGAAAATTCAGAGACCTCTATTAAGGCAAGTCTTGATAGTGCGTCCACCTGCGTGTTTTGATCCCGTGAGATTTGGCATATAATGAAATTCTTGAACTTCGATGCAAAGGTCTTGACTAGCTGGAGGTACTGTGTGATTATCTCGTCCCTTGCCTCATATTCTCCCAATACGTGGTTGACCACCAACTATGAGTCACTGTAGACCGACAGTGATTCCACCTTCAGAGATGATCAACTACGAAGGGTCTTCAAGCATCGTACTTTCAACTATGAAATCCGCCAAAGCTTGAGCCTTGATCGCAGTGTGCGGTCCCTAGTGGATATCAAACTCCCTTAGTTCTACTGACCAATTCACCAATCTTCCTGATGATTTACGGTTTTGTAAAATCTTGCCCAGGGGTTGGTTTGTTAAGACCATGATCGTGTGAGACTGGAAGTATGGCCGAAGGCATCTTACTGATATGATGGGTGTTATGGGCCATCTTATCGATCTTTAGTTACCTTGTCTCAACGTCTTGCAATATCTTGCTCACATAATAGATTGACTTCTGGACGTTGCTTTCCTCTTTGACTAGGACGACATTGACTACAACTTCACTGACAGACAGACAAAGAAAGAGATCTTCTCTTGGTAGCAGCTTAGAAAGGAGAGGGGGGAGATGCCAAGTACTCCTTGAGCTCATGGAAATATCTTTGGTATTCGTTCGTCCAAGAAAGATCCTTTGCTTTCCTGATGGCCTTAAATAAGGGTAGGTACCGCTCGACCAATCTAGACATGAACCTTCCCAAAGTCGTGACTCTGCCCGTCAACTCTTGAACTTGCTTAGTGCTCCTAAGGGGTGTCATGGCTTGGATGGCCTTTATCTTCTCTGGGTTTGCTTCAATGCTTCGCTGGGAGACCATGAAGCTTAGGAATTTTCCTGATGCAACTACGCACGCGCACTTGAGTGGGTTCAACCTCATGTATGCATCTCCTGAGGATATCAACAGTTTCCTTGAGGTGTTTGATGTGGAGCTCTGCCTTGGCATTATTTACTAGCATATCTTCTATATAAACCTCCAGGATTTTGCCAATCAAGTCATGGAAGATCATGTTCATGATTTGATTTTATCCAGAATAAGAATACATGAAGCTGAGTAGCTCGTGTCCTTAAGTAGCATCAATAAGGACATCAATCCTTGGGAGTGGGTAGCTGTCCTCATGCAAGCTTTTTTGGGATCCGTGAAGTCGATGCATATTCTTCATTTGTTGCCTAATTTTGGAACCATAACAACATTGGCAACCCACTCCGGATAGTGAATCTCTTTGATGAATCCAACATCTAGTAGCTTGTCCACTTCCTCTTCAATCTTTACCTATCTCTCTGGTGCTAATGTCCGTTTCTTCTGGTTAACTTGTTTTTCAGCCGGGTTAACATAGAGCCGGTGTGTGATCACTCCATGATCGATTTTGAGCATATCTACCGCTTTCCATGCGAAGATGTCTGCATAACTCCGTAGAAGGTCGATAAGCTTGAGCTTAAGTTCCTCCTCGATGCTCGACATTCGGACATACTTCTCTTTAACTCCAGGATAGACCTCTACATCTATGAGATCTTCAACTGATTCGCCCATCTGGATCTTTGTCTCATCTCGGAGATCTTCGATGATGAGGGCCTCCTTGTTCTTAGCTCGACATGATGCTATATAGCACTACCAGGCTATAGTCTGGTCACCCTTTAACCTCTCGCACACCATGATCTGTGGGGAACTTCATCTTTAAACGATACACAGACATTATCGCCTTCAGCTGGTTTAGTGCGGTCCGCCCAAGTATGGCGTTATAGGCTGATGGGACATGCACCACCACAAAGTCTAACATCAAGTTGGCTAATGCTGGGGGTGTGCCTACTGTAACAGGAGTGCGATGACTCCTTTAACTATGACCGAATGGTTGGAGAAGCCGTAGAGTGGTGTATCCATATTAAGAAGTTGATCTATTGAGATGTTCATCTTTTGGAAAGCTTCGTAGAACAAGACTTTAGCCGAACTCCCGTTGTCAACTAAGATGCGCTTCACATCAAAGCTCCCTATTCGAAGGGTGATGACCAAGGGATCGTCATGGGGGGTCTTCACATCCCCTATGTCATCTTCTGAAAAAGAGATTGCAGGTACATGCAGAGTCTTCTATTTCTTGTTTGGGAGTTGGCTTGTTATGCATACTTCTTCTTGCGTATGCCTTGCGAGCTTGATCGGATGAGCCTTCTGCTGCAATGCCCCCAGAGATGACCCGCATTCTCTTAACCCTCTTCTCCACCTTCAGCTACTAGAGCCGCTTCTCTTCGGCCTTCTTTGTGTGCCACATACTTCTTCAGGTGTCCGCGCTTGATCAAAGCCTCAATTTGCTCGCTTGAGCGATTCGCAATTGTCAGTCGTATGCCCGTGATCGTTGTGGAAATGGCACCACAGACTTTTATCTTCTTACTTGGTTGTGACTTCATATTTTCTGGCCAGTTGAGAGCCTTCTTGTCCCTAATTTCATGCAATATCTGTGACGATCGGATATTGAGGGGCGTCAATTCCTTCAAGTCAAGTGGCTCCTTAGGGAACTGTTTGTCGCGCTTCGAGTGCTTAGACTTCTTCCCGCTCCTCGTACTTTATTCCTGGGGTCGCTTCCCTTGCTCTTGAGCGTTTTGGTTTCGTCATCCGTTGTGAGTCTTTAGGTACTTTTCTGCCTTAATATTAGCTTTGTCCACTCATGTTTCCCAGGGGCTCTTGTTGACTGAGAACGCAAACTTGGACATGGTTTAGAGGCCCTGTAGGAAAGTAGGGTGTATTTTACTGACTCATCTAGATTGTCCACCTCTAACGTTGCCGCATTGAATTGTCCAAGGTAGTGAGATATGGACTCATTTTTTTCCTTCACCACATTGAGCTAGCTCGCTAAGCTCTTCCTTCTTGAGTGACTGCTCACAAAGTGCTTCTGGAAGAGATCCAAGAGCTAGGAAAAGAATGGATGTATATCGGCTGAAGAGACTTAAACCACGTGTGTGCGGCCTTTCATAGAGTAATTGGGAAAGCACGGTACATAACAGCATCTGAAACTTGGAGTAATAACATATTTGTTTCAAACTGGTAAACACGCTATTCAAGATTGCCACTTCCATCATAAAGATCGCATGGATGCATTCTGAAGTTGCGTGGCAGCTTAGCTCTTTTGATCGCCTCAGATAGTGGATATCAGAGTCTTCCCTCGGGGGAGACTGTCCTTGGGATGAGGCTTGGAGATGATCTTCCATGAGGCGTTGTTTGTTGGCGGGGTCGTCCTAGGGGACGCTTTGCTTTAGGTCGGTATTGCCCTTGAGGGTTACCGCCTTGCTCTGGGGAGGAATTCGTGCTATCTTCGACGGAAGGATCCTGACGATAGCACTGACCATTCTTAGTAGTATATTCCCCGCTCTTCTGATTGATATGTCGGGTCAGCTTTAGACTTGTATCTTCGACCATAGCTAGATCGTGAAGAGAGTCAAAGACGGATATCACTGGATCAAGACGAGGTTGATTGGTGGAAGCTGAGGTCAGTGCTACATTGAGAGTCATCTGCAGAGTGTTCACGACATCCTTCAATTCGTGAATCTCTCTCATAAGGTCTGCATGCAGCATCTTGAATTGCTTACAATTGAGTCTGTGACGAAGGTGACCGTCTTTTAGAGTTGCGGTCGGCGATTGGTTCTTTCTAGACGCATCGTTCCACTCAGGGGTGGCAGATGTCACGTTAACATAAACATATTCAGCAGAAGCAGCGCGGCTGTGGGAAGGCATCGAGCGTTGATCGCGAGAGTGACGAGAGCTGTTCGACCGTACATGATGATCTCAATTTGAACGACTGACTGGAGAGTCGCTGGAGGATAAGTGATTGACCATGTTCCATATCGCTGTCTCACGGATGGCGCCAATCTGTTGCTGCTAAAATCTTGATCGGGAACCATAACAAGAGAATTTAACCTGCAAGACAGAATATAGAGTGACCGCCGGGTGAGGTTCTGGCGAAAGAACTCTGCGATGCTTAAGTCATAGCACAACTAACATGGTAGAACTCTGAGAAAGCAATACAACACAGTGTATATGTGTGTGTAGTTGTCTACGTACGTGGGGTAGTCCCCTTCATATATATAGTTGTAGGTAGAAGACTTCCAATAAGTCTGAGAGTCTTGACGGCTAGGCCTTAGGCCAAACCTATAAGGATCATGTTAGTATGCTTAAGGATTTCGTCACAATCCTTCCTGATTATGTTAGGATTATTTTAGAATCCTAGTTCCACTAATATGGTAACCATCGACCATCTTGACCATGAGTTAACCCTGCCACGTGTCATTATTCGATTGAGAGTGTATTTTTAGCTATATCAGATGACTTTAATGTTTAATTAATGTATAAAAAACGTCTGGCAGTTTTTCCAAATCCTAGTCACTTGAAATTGAGTTTGTTATAAGGGAGAGTAACGTGTTAGCTGGAAGATAAAATAAGATATTTTACTTTGGGAACCACAAAAGAAAAGGACAAAAAGAAATAGTGATGCCACTAACGTTTAATATACGAAATACATTTTATTGTACAAGATAAATATAACTACTCCATCTGACAAAAAATGATTATATTTATTTTTTGGATCATCTTACAAAAATTGTTCACTTTTCAAATTAGGAAAGATTCTGCAAGTATTTTTACATATTTGTCTTTTTTATAATTTTTTTAAATCTATTTCACTCTCCACATTTAACTCTCTGTCAACTCATTTTCTCCTTACCCACTTTCTTACACTTTTTTATTTTATTTTTCTCTTTCCATATTTAACACTTCACTCGGTATTTTCTCTCTCTTACTTTCTTTCCTTCACAACGGATAAAATGAGAAATATCACACAATATATGACATAAATCTTTAATACGTGGGAAAAAAATATGGTCGGTATTTTTAGTGACAAACGACAGATAATGGTCCCAGGTACAAGAGCAGGGTGATTTGCAGACGCTCTCTATGCCGGGTTTTGCCGAATCGCGAGGGTTTCGGGGATGACGAGTGCGAACACGAGTCGCAAGACACCGGAATCAGCTCACCAGAGACTCATTGAGTTCGTGAAAACAGCACTCATCAAGATCTTTGTGTCTCCTTACGCAACTGTGTGTGAATTGTATTGCGGCAAGGTGTGTCACGAGGAGAAGTGGGACGAAGCCCAGATTGGCCACTACATTGGCGTTGGTACCGAAACCTCTTCTAGTTTTGACTTTTGTTTTCTTACGGGTTGCTGTTAATTCGTCTGATTGACGGAAATCTTTTGTTATAGATGATGTGCCATCTGGAGTGAGTGACGTACGACAAGCATGGGAAAGTCAGCGCAAGACTTACACTTCTCACTTCTTTGAGCTTGACCCTTCCATTGTAAGCCCCGTCTTTATATCGAGTGCTTGTGTGTTTTTTATTTGATGCATGTACGTCGTTATGTATGTGTTCCCTCCTGATTTCTTCCTTTTGGGTTTTAGATAGTATGAGAAACTGGAGTTTTTTAATCTAATGTGCGCAGCATTACTACTTTAAAGAGATAAATAGGGGATAGTAACATATGAGAAGAAACGGAGAAATTAGGGTTGGATTTCCTTACACAAGTACTAGTTGTGATGCAAGAAGTGCCAATACTAATCCCTAGAGTTCATTCAAGAACCGCAGGCACGACATAAATACACAAGTACACTTTGTAAATCTACTCAGGCGTTGCATGGGATCCCTTGTTCAGCCCAGAGTAGCCATGTCGAGACAGTACAAAATGGCACCCACATAGTTATGGACGTGTCGGACACAACATCTAGTCTCTCAGACACTTCTTTCATCGCCTTTTGCCTCTCGCATTTTGTTGTCTGGACTTTGTATATTCCCCAATAGGAGATGTTTAGAACCTATATTTATAGCATTCTAGAGTCCAGACACATATGCACCACATTAATAATGCTTGTGTTCAGGCACCAGGTAGGACGTACAAGAAACTGTCTATCTCTAATTGTTTCAACAATGTTAAAGAAGTTGTTGTATCAGGCTCTTGAGGCATGTGAAGCTTAACAATAGAAGAGACCGAAATTGCCTTTGTTTCAGTCGAATATTGGTGATTTATTAGAACTTCAGGTTTGCCTCCATTGTACCGTGTAAACCATCAAAATCCAATAACTACACTTTCCAAACATACGCAGCAACGAAAACCTTACAGTCCCTGTCAATTTGCTAACAAAGTTTGTGCACTCGAATATGGTGCGCTTGAGAAAAATCGATTATCCTTTTGTCTTCCTAATTACGTGACAGTTGGCTACTCTTGTGAACCTGTTTGTGTTTACTAGAGAACCAGTTCACTGAGTCCAGCAATTGTATGTGCGAGTTCCAACAAATATGATTGGAAATATGTATTTCTTCTATACCTGACATCACATTTCCTGTACAGGAAAACATAGAATTGCAGTCTGAGGACAAGGGCAATATGGCTGATATTGTTTGCTGCATGCAGCATTTGCAGGTTTGAGCATGTTTATTTGTGTTCTGCTTGTTTACTATAATAAAGTAGAGAACTAATTTTCTTTTTTCTATTTTTTGGTCTATGTGCAGTTTTGTTTCGAAACCGAGGAAAGAGTGAGAAGACTTTTACACAATGTGTCGTCTTTACTGAAACCAGGGGGTTACTTTCTGGGTATTACTCCTGACTCCTCTACAATATGGTACGTCACTGTGATGGTTAAGATGTCTATTTTTTTGTGTTGTTTTGTTTGTTGTTAGTCATCAGAACCCTGGAGTTTGGACTAGGGATAGCCTGATGCTCGAGGTTCTACCACGGGGTTTGGAGAGAGTTAGACTTTACATGATGTCTCGTCTTTTATAGAACCAGGGTGTTACCTTTTGGCATCTATGATATGGATGTCAATAAGATTGTTGTCAAAGATATGACAGTTTTTAGTTGTACTACTTCGTAGGCAGTATCTAAATTGCATTATTTCCTGCGGTTGGGCTTGTTAGTAGTTGCCCTTGAAATTGTTGTGCAACTTGTTTAAACTCAAATGTAAATCCTTCTGCAATGGTTGGTTCAGACCTGAGTTTAGACGGTTTCACTGATTATGTAAAATAGTTCAGGTTACCCCATGAATTTCTGTAGGCTTCCAACCAAGACACCTTGGCCTTGGATACAAATTAGCATTAGGTCAAATTGCATGAGCTCACTGTGCTGTTGTAACTTCTAAGTTACCAAGAAAGTTCTGAAGCGATTTTGGAAAGTTTACATGAACCTATATTGTTCCGATGTGTGATGTAATTGTTCCCTCAGGAGGCCATCCGAGCTTGCAAAAAATTGGAAGCAACTAAGTTGTGTGGAACAACTGAAGCAGATGGAGTTTGAATTCTAGTCCATGTACACTTTGAAATATGTTTTTGAGGTTACCTGAATTTGGACATCATAAATCCCCTTGTCAGCATAAGGCAGCTCCTGGATGCTGTCTTTTTAGCTAGTTTGAGTGTTGATTCAACAGTTCCATCTGCAATGGATCATTAACATGTTTAAGACATAGCGAGAATGGGCTCTGAAGTTGAAGAAAGTAAATTGCCTTGTGCATCTTTGGTTTGTTTTTTCATTCTTCTTAATGGTTAATGCGCCACTGGCGACTTATCTCCAGATTGTGGGCCAAGGGGATGTGCTCTTTCCTTTGCTTTGTTGATGAATGCTTTTAGTCAGGTGATTTGGCACTCACTTTTTCTTTTTTGGTTGAGGGATGGGTGGGGTTCTGTGAGGTTTTTGAGCAAATATAGGGAAAGATTGTGATGGCCTCCCTCTTTTGCTTTGTGTATATCAACTTCTGTGGAGCCCCGGATCTTAGCATCTGCTGTTCATCTTTGCTCTTGAGTAGGGCTGTAAATGAACCGAGCTGTTCACGAATGGCTCGTGGTTTGTTCTCCGTAAAAGTCGTTCACATTCATTCGTATAATATACTAGGTAGCACGGACATGGATACCGCGTCCGACACCGACACTGACCGGGACACCGGACACCGCAATTCTCAAAAAACTAGATTTTGGACACCGGATGACACCGCTGAATTTTTTAATATATTTTTATTTTATTTCTGTATATATCTATATATACACACATTTATATATATATATATATATATGTATTAAATATGTAAATAATAAGAATAAACATCAATTTGAGTAGCTGAATTTCGTTCAAAACGATGAGAAAGAATGATATTAGCATGAATGTCTCAACAGTAACAAGATTAGAGTCTCAACAGTAACAAGAGAGAAGAACATGAGACAAAAGGATCAAGGATATGTCATATATAGCTAGATGGGTCTGTAAATAAGGCCGGATATACTGGCGTATCTTCCTATGAACTGGTTAGCTTGGGTGCTTTCGTTAACAAAACGAAGGAAAAGAGAGAGAATGAGAGAGAAAGAAGAAGGGTACCTTTTCCCGAGTCGATCTGGTTAGTTGGGCTTCAAAGTTCATTTCTAAAAAAGTCTCCAAAATATCATATTTTGGCTTTATACGTGTGGACACTTCTTCGAGAGGTGTTCGACACTTCTTCGAGAGGTGTTCGACACTTCTTCGAGAGGTGTCCGACACGGTGTCTGGTAATTAAAAAATAAATCAATAAATTTGGACACCGCTGAGAGGTGTCGGACACGTGTCCGGAGGTGTCGTCGAGGTGTCGGTAGGTATCGGAAACCATACCTCGACTTATATGAGGTGTCGGTGCTTTCTAGATAATATACAAACCGAACATGAATAATCCAAAATGTTCGCAAACGTGTTTGCGAACATCTCGTCTAAATAATAAATTAATTATATTATGTTTAAAGAATTAATATTTATATTAACCATATAAATTAAAATTTAAACCTGGGGGCCAGGCCTTAATGGCAATTAGCCCAAAACCCCAAGCCCACTTATAAACATAGAGCCCAACCCCTAGATAGCCCAATCTATGAAGCCCAACACCTGGAAATTCTAACTATATAAACTAAAACCTAAACCTAAACACTCACAAATCACATAGCCGCACTATGCCCTCCCTTTCGCTCCTTTGTCTCACTCACTCACACACAAACATGCTTCACAGATCGCACATCGACCCTCTCTCTCCCTCTCTCTCTCCCTCTCCCTCTCCACACATAGACATCACGACTTCGATCAGTTAGATGCTGTCATCGCCTGTCTTCAACGTCATCTCCCCGCTACCGATTTCGTATGCCGAAGGTCATTGCCTGTCTTCGACGTTGTTATCTCTCCGTTTTCGGGTTCCGCCTATCGAAGGTCATCGCGTGTCTCCAACGCCGTAATCTCTCCGTCGCCGGATTCCGCCTGTCGAAGGTTATCGCCTGTCTTCGACACCGTCATCTCCCCTTCGTCGGATTTCGCCTGTCGAAGCGGGAGAAAGTAGTTAATAGCTATAGAGGGTTGCTGACCACTGGGAGCAAAGCTGTAAAGCCAAGGGCTCAACCTCGAATAGTTGGAGAAAGCTGATTCATTGCCTCTGTCTTTATTGCCAATCGGTCAAGATTCTTTTTTTTTTTTGTTGTGTTTTTGATTCTGCATCCCTCATTATATCTTCTACATATAGTTTTTTGATTCATTATAGCTTGATTGCTTGAAGGAATTTGATGATTTTTGAGCAAATTTAGGGATTTGTTTGGTTGTTGAACACGAATACGAGCCAAGTTTCTGAACTCGAGTTCGGTTCGTATTGTTAAACGAGTTGAGCGAGTCAAGTCCCAATTTCACCGTCACGAACTCGAGCCGAGTTCGAACATCGATGTCTTGGCTCTTGACGAACTTAAGCCGAGCTCGAACATGCCAAAACTTAAACGAACCGAGTTTGAACACACCCATGTTAGGCTCGAACTCAGTTCGTATACAGCCCTACTCTTGAGCCTTGACCAGAGGATGAGAATGGAACTGGGGTGGGAGCCCACTAGCTGCGATTCTTTAATGCCATAATGAAAGTGCATGATCAAAATCCCTCTTATGCGTAGTGAACTGGATGAACTTATAAGTAAACTTTTATGGCAAAAAGGTACCAGTCGTATTCTTCTATCCTAGTTTTCGAAAAAACAAAATAAACTTGCGTTGTTCGCATTTTCTTGTAACCCTTTGCCCAAGAGATGACGAGTTGGTATAGTGGAGGCTTTATTTTTTAATAGATAATTTGTGAAGACCCAAGTCGCCGATCATATAATTCCATATCTTCCAAAATAATTACAACACACTGCTAATTAGATTACAAGTCCTATAAATAGGTTATAAATATTTCTAAACTCCAAAACTGCAAGTCCCGCTCACATCCCCACTTGCATATGCTCACCAAAATAATCATCTGCACTAGAAAGGTAAATGGTGGGGGGTGAGGTAGGTAGCCTAGTAAGTGGAATAATCATTGCATCATAGGATTAGAATCAAACACGTTAAACAATTCAGGATCGAAATATTCAACAATTAAACAGTCAACGCAATCATGGCTATACCCCGAACAATTAGTAAACCAATTCAATATCCAATTTGCGCATAAAAAATAGGACTTCAACATCTTGCTTCGGGTATTCTCAAAGGGATCCGCCAAAGCTCAGCTGTATCATAATTAGAACGTATCATGCACGTAGACAAATCACTGGAGTACTGTCGTTGATCAAAAGTACTTAAGCCACGTCACACAAACGTATTTCAAAACTAATGTATTTATCAATGTTCAAGACAAGCATTTGAGCAGGATTTCAGGACAATAGTGTTTAAGAGTACGACGAATGTTAAGAAACAACCACGTGGCATAAATAGAATAGTGATATGGAATTCCCCTTACGTAAATCATGAATAATCCACTTAAATAATTCCTCCAAATCAGGCCCTATGATTCTTTTTTCATAATCACATCTAATCTTCTTGTCTCAATCTTTATCTATCTATCTATCGATGAAAGTCAAAGATAACTTAAAATAATTTGAAAAGAGATCAAAGGCCTATTTATAGAATTTTCTAGGAAGCACAAGGTGGAAAGAAACATGATGTGGCGAGACAAGCTTCTGCCACCTAACAAGCACGACAAGGCTAGCTAAGCATGATGAGGCTGGCAGCACGAGGTGACAAGACAAGGTTGTGCTACCTAGTAAGCACGACAAGGCTAAGCAAGGCACGATGAGGCTCGAACACGGTGTGTCGTCATAGTATGCTGACACGTCACAAGCACGACGATGATAGGTAGCACGAGGTGGCGACTAGAGAAGTAATCAACGCTGACTCCTCAATAAGCACGAGGTGTCATGATCACATGATGACACCTAACAAGCACGAGAATGCCAATCCCAATTGTCACTAAAATCATCATCTTGTTCGCTCTCAACCAATCAGTGATTATTTTGGACACCTCTAAAAAGTCGGGGTGCTACATTCTTCACTCCTTAAAGAATTTGGCCTACGAAATTCACTGACCTCAAATCTGAATAGACAACTTCAAAATTCATAATATCCCAACGCTAAGGAACCTATCCTGGGTTATGCTAAACTAAGCAATTCAAGCCTAGTTGTCGCTCTGATACCAACTGTGATGACCCAAGTCGCTTATCATATAATTCCATATTTTCTAAAATAATTACAACGCACTGCCAATCATATTACAATTCCTATAAATAGGTTACAGATATTTCTAAACTCCAAAACTGCAAGTCCCGCTCACATCCTTGCTTGCATATGGTCACCAAAATAATCATCTGCACTGGAAAAGTAAATGGTGGGGGGTGAGCCTGGTAGCCCAGTAAGTGGAATAAACATAGCACCATAGGATCAGAATAAAACACGTTAAACAATTCAGGATCGAAATATTCGACATAACTAGTGGAGGCTTTTCTCTCAGAGCTATATGCCCAGTGTGGCGAGTTGTCTCTGAAAATTTTAGACCCTTCGGGAAGGTCTAATTTGAGTTTTTCATCTTATTTCGGGGTTAATCTTTAATTAACTCGGAAAAACAAGAAAACCCTATTTTTGACTCTTAAGTTCCCAATTAAAGCCTCTAATTATATGAAAATGGAAATTTGGGTTCGCGGACTTAATTTTACAATAGGAAGGTGTTACGCGCCCTGTTGTATCCTAATGGTCTCTAATTTGTTTTAGGTGATTTTCAATTTCTTTCCTAGAACAATTAATGATAAACGTGCAATATAGAGCAAAACGTAAACTAATCCTAAGTTCGGTTTGAAGCCAATATTGAGGGTCGAGTGGCCTACGTACCCAGTTGGACTAATTGGGATCAAAACAACGTATTTTTGACCGACCCAATGGGAAGCGACCTAGATTTTGGATATGCTTCCTAGAGACCTAAATGTTCTGGTTGAGTGCTTTTAGAATTGTAATTGACTAGGACTTAGTTGTCTTAAATTTCTAATTGGAGAAGAAGTCTAACTCTGGTATAATTTTAGTGCTACTAAAAGTCTACTCTTATCAAGACTTTGTTTCATTTTCTTTATATTTTTTTTTTGTCTTTTTAGACTAAAATCTGGTCGCGTGAATGAGAGACCTTTCTAATACTCTAACAATTCTATAAAAATCTAAAAGTCAAATAAGAAAAGAAAGGAGGAATACCTCTTGACTTGGTTAGTTTCGAATGTTCGGTTAAAGGCTCGACGTGCTCCACGATGCAATAAAAAATGACTTGTGATTATAAACGGGAAGAGCTATTTTACTATTATATGAAATTTTGAAGCCTATTTCCTTTTAATTTTTCCTCTTCTTTGTCTGCGTTTTTTTTTCCAGACCACCCAAATGGCCTTTTCGTAATGGTTTGGAGCAGGGGAAGTGATAAAAGAGACCATTGGCCGTGCATATCATTTATAAGAGAGAAAACCAAAATAGGCTGAAAAGTTTTAGTTACCCTTACCGGCTGGTTTGTTTGAAAACCGGCCAATTCTCTCCCTTGTCCAATGCGATCCTAAACCAAATCTAAAGGATAAGAACCACTAAGAAAACACCTATAAATGATAGACTAGATTTCGGGGTTGACCACCAAATCTAATCCAAATCAAGCCATTAACCTCCTATCCTATCTAGACTCTGGCCTAGATTAAGCCCAAACTAACTGGACTGGATCCCTTAAACTGGGCTAATTGCACTGGATTGCCAATTGGACTGGACCAACTGGACTTGACCTAGGCCCTGTTTGTTTCAAGGGAAACAACCTACAAATAACTAATTCTTAATAAATGTTTTCCTGAAAACAAGTTCCCAAGAAATGCTTTTCCTAAAACATCATTTTAAGTTGTTTCACTAAAAATTAGAAAATGCAATTCGAACTCACAATAAAGAGCAGATAAACATGCCATGCCACTTGTACATAGTCCAAATATAGCTAGTCACCGTGATAGCAGATCTGAGGGGCGAGATGAGGCAGTGAGGATGGTGGTGGTCGCAACCGCTTGCTGACCAGCGATGGTGGTAGTTGCGATGGGCTTCGGCAGCGTTGGTGATGCGATTTGGTGGTAGGTGCAGTGTCAGATGGGCTTTGATTGTGGTGGAGCTAGGATCACTTGGGGCTTGGTGGTGGTTGGGGAAAACGCTGTGGTCGATCTGTACGCCGACGGTGTGCTGCGATGAGGCCGTGGATGACTTTGGGGAGGCTGTGGGGGTGTGGTGATTCGGTGGTGATGATATGGCTGTGGTGGTGGTACAACAGTGTTGATACCGATCTGGTGGTAGGTGTGCCAGTGGTGATGTTGATCTATTGTCTTGGGTGCGGAGGTGATATTTGATTGAGGTAGTAGAGAGCTGTGCTCTTGAGGTGGTGCTGGTGAACTTTGGTTGCGCTAGTGATTGACCCTGTTGTGGTGCAATGGCCCTTTGGGTGGAACCAAACGGGTATGTGTTAATGTTGGCGATTATGCAAAGGTGGTGAAGTGTGCTTGTGTGTGTGAGCTCAGGATGTCTATATATGTGTGTGAGAGAGAGGGGGCTCACCGGGTTCTTCTGGAAAATGACTTCCCGAGTTTACTCGGTATGTGGTTTTCTGAGATTTTGTTAAAATATGTATGATTGGAAATCATTTTCCGCTAGAAAATCTTATGGATGCACCAAACACTGGAAAATGCGAAATTTTTTTTCGGAAAATGATTTATGAAACAAACATGTCCCTTATTAATTAAATTAAGCCTATTATTATTGTTATAAAGGTTGGGCCAAAAATAATACTAATAACGTAAATAAAAATAACATCCAATAACTAATAAGGAAACAAATTGTTTAAACCCGCTGGGAATCTCGACAAGGGGTAAATTATCAAAGAGGGTCGCGGATGAACCGGCCGGTCAACACTAACATAACGGGTGAACCGACCACTATTTAGGATTAAACAAACCGGCCGGTAAGTTTCTCTAAGAAAGCTCAAAAGTAGGTCTTTGATGAACCGGCCGGTAAACCCTAGTGGATGAACTGGACAGGTTGTTTGCAACCGTACTTTGAAAATGAGTAACCAACAGACAGCATCCCTGAAAAAGAAAGATATCTTAAAATACACCGCTTGGTGCAACTATAAACCAGCGGGCATACATGCTGGCCAGTTCATAGGTACACTGGCCGCTTTGTCCTGGTGCATTATTCTTTATTTTTTGTTCTCTGGTCAACCATATGGTTATCCTTAGTATGCCAGCCTGTTTAAATGTGCCTATTTGTGTAAAATTTCCCTTCCTCAAATTTCGCGCATTTATGTTACACAGGTAAAGGTAGAAAACTCTAATATCGGGATCAATTCAGAAAGCTGTCCCATATCCCAATGGCTAAAGCATACCCTCGGATCAACGACCTTGTCCTAATCCTCGGAGATATGCAAAAAACTTTTCAGGAATGTTTTCAGGGTTTAAGCCCCACAGCAAGCGAAGACGGCTGAAGAATTGGAACTCTTTAAGAATAAAATCCCTACTGAATAGAGACATGGCAAGAGGAAAGAGAAGGAAAAGGAGGACCAGAAAAAGGAAGCCTACTGGTAGCATGAGTCGGATGGAAAGGACAAGCTCGAGTACCAATTGGAAAAGGAAATTAGCAGTTTTGAGTCCCAAATCGCCCGAACGAGAAAGGCAGACGATCCAATGGACCTCAGTGCTCTCACTTTGGGTTATACGACAGGCTTCTGCCGAAGTTCAAAATGCCTAACATAGACAAGTTCGACGGAACTACATTAATGTCTAATGTATGTCCGCACATTAGCTCCTATTGGAGTTAATCGGAGTCAGTCGGTGCAGCTATTCCATCGTACGTTGACAGGGGATGTTGCTCGGTGGTTTCGTACTCTCAAGGACTGACGAGTTCACACATGGAAGGACGTAGTACGAGAGTTTGTTAATCTGTACAGGTAACGTGCTGATCTTAACAGCACTTGACAACACTTAGAAACCGCTTAGCAAGAGCCGAAGGAGTCTGTGTCTATTATACATGGGAGGAATAAAGGAGCCCAGATGGTTAATCGCCCCTCAGAGGAGGAACAAGTTAACATGGCGAGGAACAATCTTCCGATTTACCATGAGTATATCTACGGGCATTACCGCACCACATTCAAGGTATTGATAGGTTCTCTCACTCAAATTGAGGACGCCATCAATAAAGGAACGATAGCAGAAGATGGGAAACCAAGAGGATACATGACTGGTCTAGAAATTCCAACTCTCAGCCGAAGGCGTTCACATACAATAATGTTGACTCGGTTGGATCCTAAGAGGTGGTTTAGTGGGAGCTAACCACCTCCAGGCAAAAGTTCACCAATCTTCACGCTCCTATGGCTAAAGTGTTGGTCGATCATGTTGTGCTCCTTGTGCGCACCTAGGAGACCGGACTCAACATGGAAGGAATTGGTCGATCAAATTGTGCTCAAAATGAAATGTCCTCGTAGGGTCCAAACTCATGTTGAATCAACTTTTGATGATTATTTGTTCAACTTTGAAAGAAGAGGAAGCGTAAAAACAAAGAAGAAAAAGAAAAAAGAAAAAAGAAAAAGATTTCAAAGACATTGAAGCAGATTGCCAAGATTTGAAGCCTCGACTAACAATGTTAGCATTTTGAAAGGTCGATGTTAGACATATTCAAAGATTGAACTACGTCAGACCTGATTCCCTAATGGGGACACATAGGCAACTTAGTGATCATGTAAGTTCGGTCTCCGAGCTCAGTCTCTAATCCTATGGGCTTTGGCATCATTTTGGGTTTTTGAACCTTAAAAGTCCTCCTTGAAGTAATGATCGTATAAAGGAGTCAGGTGCTCTTTTACATTTGATAAGGTTGGAAAGAATAGTAATAATAAAACGGATGCAGAGAGAGAGAGAGAGAGAGAGAGAGAGCGCATTCTTGTAAGTGCAATCAACAATCAAAGAAAAGCTTTATTTCTTATTATGCTATTGCTGTACTTTTCTCTTCTTATGGTTGGAGGGAATATCTCTTTGGTCCCAAGGAATACGAGACCCGAATATATTCTCATAATGTCCCCCAAAGCTCAGTTATTCGTATACAATACATTCTCTTCCTGAGCTTCCTTTTTAATATGCCATGTTCCCTTTCGGTGATATAGCTTCATCCTATTTGGCTTTCCTACCACTTTACCTCCTCGTTGGTTGAATGTACCCACGAGATGAGCATCAATTGCTTGGGCTGGAGCGCTTTTGTTGCCGTCCTGATTTATTTTTCCTCCGGTCAAGAGCACCAAAGATATAAGCATCTCTTCTCTTTTCTCGGCTCAATTCTGACCTCGCCTTGGAGATCATGGTTGTCAGATTCTCCTTATAAGTAGCAAATTTGAGTCTTGATACATGGGGTTGATTGGGTAGGTGCTTGCAGTGCCTATTCACGGTATCTGGAAAGATAAGTTTCCTACCCTTAAGAGTATGGTCTTAATCAGGTGGGAAAATGGCATGTTAACAAAGAATCCGAGATGCGATATAGAGAACCAGGGGCTTGGGGCTACCTTATTGTCAGGCGACGGGATGCTTGGTGAAGTTAAATTATAACATTGACGATCTCTGCAAGATATCGCCAGAGATTAGGAAACCCCTTCATTATGTCTAGAGACAGGGCCTGGAATGTTTCTCATTGGTCGGATAGGACTCAGCTAGGCAGGATCATAATGGATCCCCTCGAGACTAGGCTCGCCAGAGTAGGCATGATACTTCGCAACTGTCTCATGAAGCTACCTAAAATGTGGACTCCTAAATGGCTGTCAGGCAGAAGCGCTTTTCGAGATGGATGAGTACGAACTTGTTGACAGGACCCGCGTAAGAACTGAACTGAATTTTGGAAAGTCTGGTAATCCTCTCCGGTTTGTGCCATTGTTTGTTGGGTTTGACAGAAACCAGGGAGTTGAGCTTTTCCCCAGAATTCGATGGTGATACCAAGTGAGAATCCTTAACTGTTTAAAGTTTTGGCATATTTGGGCGGTACTCAAATGTTCTGAATATAGATTAGTTGTTAAGCCGACTGTTTTCTTAAATAAGAAAACAGTCCTCTGGTTGACCGCCTCGTACACCTTTAGTTATAGATTGTGTGGTCTAATTACTATTAGTTGTTTAAGTTTTTGATCTTGTGCTTCTGCATACATATGCACACGTGCACACTTAGGTACATATGCTTGCATTTAAGAAGTAAAATGCAATCCAAAATTTAAAGTGAAACACTTGATTTGGTGTAGGTTTTAGGATTTTACTTCGTTGCCCCTAATTTTCGGAAGAGTTTTACATTAAAAAAATAAAAATAAAAAACGTCTTAAAATGTCGCAATTAGTGCCGAGCCAGATAGACGGGCACCACAGAGTGAATGCCATATAATCAGTTCGAGCGAAAGTTGGCATGACATGGGTACTCCCTTTCCTATGGCCAAGTCCATCCACACGAGTGAATTCCTCAACCATGGCCTCTTTATGCTTCTCTTTGGAAATAACAATGGAATGGCATTGGAAACATTTTGAAATTTGTGTAAGAAACTCCTCCTGGTTTACGCAACGTCTTTCTCTTTAGTGAACTTATAGTGAATAAATGAGCTAGTCTTCCTCTTCTTATATCCTTGTTTGTACGGAACTATGACCTTTTCTTCCCGACTTTCCGATAGGAAAGAGATAAGGGAAGTCCATATTAATATAATCTTAATCTACCCTTTCTATCTATATGCCTTCCTTAAGAAGCTTTCATTGGTTTAAGGTATTTTTCTCTTTGGGCGAGGGCGAATCTTCTTCCGAGAATAGAATATGGAAGCCTCGTCTGAAAGCCCCATTTTCCCTGTGTTCTAGATCTTCCACAAGTGCAGGAGTTAGTGTTAGGTTGCCCATGGAGCGGTTTATATCAAGGGCACAGGTTTATCCTACATACAAGAGTTCTAGTATTAGTTGCTTTGATTCTAAAGATAACATGAAAAAGAAGAATAATGAAGAAAATTCAAATTTTGCTGTAAAGTGCTAGTCATGCCCCTATCCTTATCGGCTCTAGAAGAGACTCAATCTATACCATTCTTGTCCTTCTCGACTCTAGAAGAGAGTCGATCTATCCGATTCCTGTTGCCCAATGACCAACTCCCTTGGGCATTGTTGGCACCGGCTTTTAGTGACTCCTCTGCAGCCAGCCTTGGTGTGTCTAAACGACCAGCTGTATCGCTCGTTGTTGACTCCGGCTTCCAGACGTGTTTCTTTCCTTGTATCTAAGCCACTTGCTGCTTTCACGCGGCGTTGGCTCGGGCTCTTAGGTGTTCTGTGTCTAGACGACAAGCAGCTATCACGTGTTGTTGGCTCTCGCCTCTAGACGTGCTTCCTTCCTTGTGTTTAAGCCACCAGATGCTTTCACGCGTTGTTGGCTTCGGCTCTTAGATAGATGTCCATAAACGAGCACTTGCTTTTACGTGTTGTTAGCTCCGGCTTAAGTTCACCATTTTGTAATATGACCAAGCGACCAACCACTTTCACGCGTTATTGGCTTTGGCTCGTAGTCATTCCTAGACGACCAGCCTTTATCACGCATTATTGGCTTCGGCTTCTAGGGTGCACCCTTTGTCTTGCGACCATTCGCTTCACGCATTGTTAGCTTCTGCTCCGGATGTTTTTAGGGTTTCTAGAAGACAAGTCGCTATAGGGTATTATTGGCTCCGACTTCTAGGAATGCGCCCTTTGTCTGGCGATTAGCCGCTTTCATGCGTTGTTGGCCACAGCTCCAGATAAGGTCCAATTTGTCCTTCTTTATGTTGCTTGACGACTAATCATTGTTACTGTTGGCTCGGGGTTCGAGCGATATCTCAACTCGGGAACTATGTTGGTCAAGTTCCTTTCTCTGGGGTATGTAGGAAGCCTTACAAAGGTTCGACCCCGTATCTGTTTAAGTCTCCGTGTTAGTCGAAGATCTTGTGGTCTTTTTTTTTTTCCCCTACAAAAATGTTTTGTTTTCGGTGATGTTCACTCGCATGAGAGCTCCCTCACCGAGGGCTATGTAGACATCCCATTTTTGTAAGTTTATTATCGGCAAGATTCTCAGTCTGTATATTATAAATCCGACAAGTGCCCTCGTTAATGAACGAATCTTAAAAATTTGGTCCGGGGGTGTGGTGATTTCCAATCTTGGTTTCAGGTTACTCCTGCTGCTCAATTTGTACGATATACCTCTTACACGTAACTCCGATAGTTAATATGGTTGTCCTTGGTGCATGTACAAACTGTTTGATATACCAAGAAACCAAGAGGTTCTCGTACTAAGCCCTTAGAAGTGAGGGCATAGTTTGCAACTAAGAAGTTTGAGGCTTCAAGTGTTACCCTCAAAAGGGGCGGGTCAACACAACGTCCATGTGTGAGTCCTAAAAAAAAAAACGAAAAAATAGAAACATGTCAATCAGGGAAATTTCAGGTAGATTAAAAAACATGCAAGGATAAAAACCAAAAATTACACAAACAAATTAAGTTGAGTCTAGTCCTCTTAATTAAGTCCCTAGTAGATTCGTTATTGTGGCGAATCGCCTCTGAAAAATTAAGATCTTGGAAAGTCTAATTCAAGTTGCAGCATATTTTAGGTTAATATTTACTTAACACGGGAAAAACAAAAAAACCTTATTTTTTTATACTAAGTTCCCAATTAAAGTCTCTCTAACCATACAAAAATGAAAATTTTGGTTTGGTGACTAAGTTATACAATGGGAAGGTGTTAGGCACCCCGTTGTACCCCACTGGTCTCTAATTTGTTTATACGTAATTTTCGATTTAACAGATGTGATAAACGTGCAATATAAAACAAAACCTAAACTAATATTAAGTTTGACTTGAACCCAACATCAGGGGTCGAGTGCCCTACGTCGGACTAAGCAGGATTAAACCACATTCTGTCCGACCCTACTGGAAGTGACCTAGATTTCGGTTGTGTTTCCTAGAGACCTATATGGACTCAACTTCTTCTAGTTGAGTGCTCTTAGAATTCTAATTGACCAACACCTCTAGTTGTCTTAGATTCTAATTGGTAAGAAGTTTAACTCTAACAGAATTCTAGTGCTACTAAAATTCTACTCATATTATAACTCTATTTCATTTTTTTAATCCTTTTAGACCAAAATCTGGTGGTGGAAACAGGAGACAATTATAAGACAAACTATTCTGTGAAAATCTAAAAGACAAATAAGAAAAGAAGGGAGGAATACCTCTTGACTTGGTTACTTTCAAATTTTGGGTTGAAGGCTCGACATGCTCCCCGATGCAATGAAAAATGACTTGTGATTATAGACCGGAAGCATATTTCTCTCACACGGAAATTTTGAAGCCTATTTTCTTCCAAATTTTCCTCTTCTTTCTCCATTTTTTTAGCAGCAGCCAAATGGTCATTTATATAGGTCTGGAGGATGGAAGTGACAGAAGAGACCATTTGGTCGTGCATATCATTTCTAAGAGATAAAACCGAAATAGGCTGAAAAGTCTAAGTTACCCTTACCGTCTAGTTCAACTGATTTACCGGCGGGTCAAAAACTTACCGGCTGGTTCTCTCCCTTATCTACTACGATTTTAAACCAAATCTAAAGGGATAACAACCACTAATTCGGATAAAACACCTATTTAACACAGGTAACCAAACTGGACCCCTTAAACTGGACTAACTGCACTGGATTGCTAACTGGATTGGACTTAATGAATTAATTAAGCTTATTGTTACTACTCAGCCTGAACCAATAATAATAACAAATGCCTAAATAAAAATAAAGCCCAATAACTAATAAGCGACTAAATTGTAAAATAAACCTACAAAGATGAGGTGTCTACACTCAGGATTCAGAGGAAGAAGGGAGGACATGTTGAGATGGATAAAGACGGGGCCTAGTGAGAAAATAGAGTATTTCTCCATGTGAGTCCATTCGGACAACTTTGCCTGTTAATAGGTTGTTTTTCTTGTGGAGGATGGATAGAGTTTCTGCTCATCACCATTAGGCATAAGCCTTAACAATGTTGCTTTATATTTTCTTCTCAGATGCTTCTTGACAAGGAAAGGAAAATGGGCATTAAAACTGAGGGTTTCCATAACTGTGACTTTTAGTGGGCAGAGAGAAACAGAGGTGTTCTGGTCAGTGAAGGCTTTCACTAAGTTTTTTAATTCTTATTTTTGCTGTTTCCGTCACAGCGTTACTAAGTTCATGCTTATATCAGCCATATAGGTGAGATTGTTTATGTATATGCAAATGGTTCAGTCCCTGCAAAGTCATACCTCTGATTATTGTAATTAGTCGGAAGACATTAGTGAGCTAAAGTTTCCGCAGTTTTGAATTCATTTAGCTTTATATACCTTGTAGGGCAAAGTACCAGAAGAATGTTGAAGCGCACCACAACAAAAGTGGCATGAAACCCAGCATTGTTCCCAACTGCATTAGATCGGAGAGCTATATGATTACTTTTGAAGTTGAGGAAGAGAAGTACATGAGCTCTCTAGCATGCTTGTTCTTTCTATAGCAATTTCTTCTAGAGGTTTTAATTATCTTGACAATTTATTTGCAGGTTCCCATTTTTTGGGAAAAAGTATCAGTTGAAACTTGCAAATGACATTTCTGCTGAAACCCATTGCTTGGTTCATTTCCCAAGCTTGATCAGGTTGAGTATTATCCTTTTAAGTGACCCTTCTACGTAATGTATATGCATGACTTATCAAATTAGTGTGTTATGTTATTTTGAAGATGTGGTCAAGTATGTAACCTATCCTTTCCTTAATTTAATTTTTTCTTTCTGTATGACTTAAGTTGATCACATTGCATGACCAATGCTGGCTAGCCCTAATGCCAAAGCTGTGATAGCTTCAAAGCAATGTCGGCTCTGGCTGGTTGTAACACCTGCTTCAGCCTGCTATACGGCTTTATACGTGCTCAGGGAATAGGCCTAGCCCTAATGTTTGACCATGTTTACTTTTCGAATTCTCTATTAACACGCAATCGTTCCCCATTCACTATTTTATAAGCTTCTAAGATTCATATAGTTTGATGTCAAAATGAATTAAGAACTTCATGTGCCTTTCAAGTAGAAGATGCAAATGACTCTGGAATGCTAATGTGTGTAACTGAAAGAGCTTGTCATTTGGAGCGCTTATCCGCCTTTTGTCTTTAATTGTGTAGCACCATTAAGGCAAAGTCCCCTTGTGATGAATCCCTTTTTGAATTTCCAGTTATACCCCTTCTCTCCATCTCCTTGAATAAGTTAATAATGGTCGTTATAGTCATTTTGCCCAAACATGTAGGACACGTTGAAGTCTTACAGTAACCGCAACAACCTCCACTCTCAGTTCCATCTCCACGTCCCTTAACACGTTTATCCACAATGGTTGAAAACAGACACTCCACGTCACAATGACTTCTCACCCAGCGTCAACTTCTTTCTCTAGATTTCTCTGCCATTTGGAAAGTTAATACTTTTTTGGGCCAGCCTTGATTGTACAATATATCTGCTTTTTTTTTTCTTCGTCATATGCATATACATATAATCACTTGTTGATGTGTGTGCACGACCCGTACTGATCGTTAAAGCATGATATACATTGTTGGGCCCATACTTTAGCAGCTTAAGTGTTTAAAGCATATGATAACATGGTATCCGAGCTCTTTGCTGTGCAAGGTCTTGAGTTTGATTCTTCCCAACTTTACATATTTGCACCCCTTTATTATGGTGCAATTTGCACGTCATGTGCCTTTCGTGATGATGCACCTTTATTAGTCTCTTCACATACGATCAGAGGCTTACACGTGGGGGGCAATGTTAAAGGATGATATATGGTGCTCAACCCATTCTCTAACAACTTAAGCTTTTAGAGTAGATGGTAACTTAAAAATGATCAATTTTGGTATTATGTTGAATAGGTTGGCCAGAGAGGCTGGTCTTGAGTATGTGGAGATACAGAACCTGACTGATTTTTATGATGATAACAGGTTAGTAAATGGACTTTTTTTTGGGGCGACATTGCTTGTTTCTATTATTATCCTTTTTCTGTTTCATGTTGGTTTTTTTTCTTCTTTTTTTTTTTTGGTGGGGGGTTGTGGTGGGGTGGGGGGGGGGGGGGGGGGGTGGGAGATGGGACGGAGTGTTTTGCTTGGGGCATTGGGTGGTGATTCACAATATAGTTGTACTTGCGTCCTGGCAAATGTTAGTTTAAAAAGCTTGTTTTCAGAATTGAATGTGCAAGCACTCCACATAACAGTCCTTTTAAGTGATTTAGGACCTGGGTTAGTTGACATTGAATCGTTAAAGTTTGTAGGGTTGGTTTTGCTTCTCCAGGTGTTGCATATGTTATCTACGTGCCAGTCTGATAATTATCTCTTCCACCAGTAACTTTCTCCAATTTTTGCTGCCTTATTAGAATCATCTGGCTGTGGGAGACTATATTGTTAACTATATTTATGTGTGTACGAGTTCATGTATACCGTATACGTATATTGGTGTCACGTTAGTCACTCTCTTTTCTCTCGAATACATATGTGTAAAATAACGATGTTTGAAACATAAGTCTTGTCCTTAATTGGTCATAGAAAGAGAATTTCTGTAACTTCGCTACCATTCACACTGATCATGGGGGGTTGTTTTGTTTTGGTAATCTGAGTAGCTGAAAACACTTTGCCTGGTCCCTCTTGTCTGGATCAGGCTTGCTGCAAATTTGATCAGCATTCTTAAAGTACCCCGTCACAGTAGGAAGTATTTGAAATGTCAGTATCCCAGACAGCACATTCCAGCACATAGTTTTACATACCGCACACTCCCTCCATCCCACATAAATTGATCACATTTTCTTTGCATGCAGATTAAGGAGTTAAGTCATATATTATGTGTTTCCCATTCTACCCTTTAGAGATTGGAGGGGAAGAAAGTGGGCTAGGAGAGAGAAAATGGTTAGTGGAGTGTTAAATGTGGAGAGAGAAATAGAATAAAAAAGTGTAAGAAAGTGGGCCTAGAGAGAGAAAATGAGTTGGTGGAGAGTTAAATGTGGAGAGAGAAATTGAATAAAAAAAGTGTAGAAAGGGTAAATATGGAATAACACCCATAGAATCTTTCTTAATTTGGAAAGTGAGCAATTCTTATGGGATGGCCCAAAAAGGAAAGATGATCAATTTATGTGGGGGAGTATATTTTCAGGTAAATTTCCAGCTATGACTGACTTTCTTTCTCATTTACGTGGCCTCAAAGAGCACAATTTGCAGGCATGCTACTAGATGCTGGTCATTCTCTTGTGGATCCCAGGGGGAGACTTCTTCCAAGGTCATATGATGTGTTAGGTAATGCTTTCATTTTTTTTAAACTTTTCCAGGTTATTTAATAAGAAAACCTGAACTTCTCTCTTAACGTTCCCATTCTTCTGGCATTTCCCTTTTGCAGGTTTATACACGACATTCATATTTCAAAAGCCTGACCCAGATGTTGCCCCTCCGCTTATGACCCCGTTGTTGAAGGATACAAACCACAATCATGACGAGGCAAGTGTTCATAATAGTAAGAAGCATATGATAAGGGTCCACCCTCATCCCTAGGCATGATCTGGTAACCAGTATATTAGGTAAGTGCTTGAGGTTCGAGTCCAAAACAAAAGGTCGCCTGAAACTGTTAGTATAATGTCCAAGGGGATGTTCGTCTTACCTCAAGCATGCAAGATTTCCTTCCTTAGCAGAAATGCCCATTGCTTATAAATGCGCTTCCCTTATTCTAATAAGAAATGACTTAACTCCCAAGAGAGGCTGGTATAGGAAGGACCACAGTTCTCCAAAGAAAGCCAAGATTTGGAAAGGTTTCCTATCTAGGGTCCGCTTAAAGCGTTTTAAGATAAGTGATAAGGTAACTTCATCTATAAAACTCTCAAGTTGAACAGCAATGACCACTTTGAGACTGAAACGGGCCAATTACTAGAAGGTCTTTTCACATATAATAGCAAATTTTGAGACAAAAAGCCGTGTCATATAAGAGTGATATAAATCTGTTGGAAGATTGAAATGCTATAGCTTCATGCCTCGATCCTTATGCTTGATTTGTAGACTAGCACATGCTGATGGACTGAAATCTAGTAAGACAGGAAAGTTCTTTTTGTAGAAATGTGACCATGTTCAAACAACCATAAACCTGTGAAAACGATGAAAAGACTAGCGAAACTTCCTTCCAGACCAAGGTTGCTAAGGTGAAAACTTCCTCACTTTTCGGAACCATAGCTCAGTATTCCTTTCTATATGCATTCCATTTAGTGGGTTCGGTGAACATGAAAGATCAAAGTCTCCTTAATTTGTGCTTGTTTTTTCATGGATCCCTGGCAAAAGAAATCAATGCTGTTAAGGCTTTGTGGTTGGAGGGATTAATGGAAGGATAGGGTGACAAGGGCGGGGATAGTATAGAGGGAGTTCCCTCTTTATCCAAAAGTGGATGTAACGTGGAGAGAAAGGGTAGGGTGCCTCTTCTTTATCGTTTTCCTTTAGAACATCTTGCTTTGTAAAGGTTTAAGCTAACCTAAGTAGCTGTTCCTTCTAAACCAAAGAAACGTCCGGAAGGATGGTTATATTTCATTAAGGTGACCTTTACCGCTGTTCTCCTCTAACTTTTACAAGTCCTACCTTCGTGCTGTGCTCTTCACATTCCACAAGTCTTAAGCTTGATCGACTGAAAGAAGGATCCATTCAGAACTGGGAACAGACACTAAAGAGTAAAGAGCAAACTAATATGTCCTGGCACGTCATAAAATCCGTTGGTGAGAATTACCAAAGAGGAGATCCACTCATTTAGTTATCACTAGTATTGTCCTTATTATTTTATCAATTTAATGCATGAAATCACATCTAATGTCCAGCATTCAACACAGAATAAGAAATGGTTTTGCTATAACTATAAAATTTGACTCGACTATGACAGGAAAATTGGACTTCAAATGAATTTAGTTAGAAAAGTGGGATATATTTCCTTCTTTGAGTATTTGAGTCATCTTCGTGGTATACTGCAAAATATGAATTATTCTATGGGGTTCTTGCTATTCATGGCTCGTGCTGTCTTTAGTGCAGGTCTCCAAGCTCGGTAATTACAACCTGAGAAACCTAAGTAGCACCAAGGGTTTTTTTTGGCTCTAAAATTACCTCAAAGGTTAAGAGCGTAGATGTTGATCGCTAGTGGAAGATAAAGATATTACACAAGGCGATAAAGTTAATTAAGAGAAACCTTGTACCGTTAAACACGGCTGTTTTGCAAGGCTAATTCTCTAGAATATGATCCATAGCATCAGGCAGGCCAAATTCGAGGAAGTGAATCTTCGTCACTTATGCACTATCATTGCTTCTTGTTTGGGATAGTTTGGAGAATGTATGCATGGCTTTCTTAAGATCACTCGTTACTGCTCATGGAACATGTATTGTATGCACGTTGCATGAATGCGGCAGTTCTTGCTGAAATGGATACAGTCGCCAACTAAAGTTTCATTTAGTCCACATGGTCAAGTGATGGTCAAGAAATGTGGTTTGCCATTTCCATATACGTGACACAAAAATTAAGCAAGAAACCACGTGACTGGGTAAAAGAGCGGATCACTTCCGGACACAAAAACTTGTCTAAGATCCATAAGAAGAATGAAGAGGACGTGCTGTCGAATCGAGTGATCAGAATCAAGTTCAAGCACTGGTTGGACTTAGATCAATTCTTTGTACACTTTTATATTGCTGGACCATCCCATCGTGTGAGGATTACCACGCTACGTCTTGTGTAGCCGAAACTGTATTCAGTGAGAATAAACTTTTCAGCATTTTCCAGATGCATGCTACCTGTGAGCAGTAACAAGAGGCCTACTTGTTCGGCTGTGCATATGTTCTCCATCCATCGCAAGCAAGCACTTCTAGTATATTGCATGAGAGAGAGGTATTACTGAGTGAGGCGTACAAGGGCCTTGTATCTTGTTCAATAAGGGACTCGGGTTTGGGTACTTGTCCTCAATATTTCATAGTGAAAAGAAGATTGCACGCTCTGTGAAGGTAGGCACGTTATAGCACAACCTAGCTTAATCCTTTCCTAGCTTTTCCACACACTTGTCATTGTTTGCATTCTCACATTATGTTGTGCTGCATCTGCATTAGTGATCCTAACACTTTTGTTGTTGTAGAGAGAATGGCAAGGGACTGTCTGGAGAGATGATGAGAAAAATGGGCAGAAAGAGTCGACTCTTGGACTGGGCAAGATAACTGAACAAAAAGGGATTTTAGGTCCTGGCCCAGCAGATTTACGCTTCTCAGAAGCTCTCTGAAAAAGATAGTCCTGCATTGTTTTACTTGGCTTTATTCTATTTTTAACGGAGTGTTACATACAATGCTCGTAAAATTTGTGAAAATGTGTATATTTCTCAGTATATTGACAGAAGAGATGAGGTTTACTGGGGAATACGGGGTTTGTACATATGGATCCTTTGCCCAGGATCTAGTTGTTTAGGGTTTCTTAAAAAGCTCACTCTCTTTATCTTAAAAGTCTGATGTGTTTATACATGTTTCTACACTTTTTCATCACCAAAATGCCCTTTTGAAATACTCTATATGACCAGCTACCTGCCTGTTTTCAAAATCCATACCCGCTCACGCCATCTCCAAGCGGTGCCATAGATTAAAAAAAAACCGATGCTTCTCTTGTGCTAACCTTGCTCTCTCCTCATAGCCACTCTTGTGTTGCCTCAACCAGGACATGGGAAAAACCATCAACAAAGAACTACCAGACTGCTAGACGGCGAATCCCCCATCAAACGATTCTTCTGTGCATACATTATGTTATTCCATTCCATTTTTATCTGTGACGCATTTGATCACTCGACCGAACATCTGATTGCTTCCTTTACGACCTTTGCTAGTCTCTCTGTGTAGCCTATGATCATGATTTGTACGCACATGTGTGAACAATTGCCTGGCCCTCTTACAAAATGGTGCAAGCATGCAAGCGTCCACACCCGCCGACTGAAATCATTGCAATAATAATGCAAACAAAATTGACTACATCTTCCTTCTCTCCAATGGACCTTCATCCTCATAGAACAATAGTTTTTTGCAACAGCAAGAAACTTGTCGGAGATATTTTCCTTCTGATTTACTCGCTCCTCATAATCCTCGTAAGAACATGCAAACAAACACAACATCGCATCTCAAATACGGCAGAAAATTAGCATTTTTGTTTTCCGGCTAAGTATAAATTCCTCTCATACTTGACGGTATGCCTACTCTGAATCTAATTTGAGCAACTACACCTACTCTCCTTTTATAATATGTTCATGACTTTGTTGATTTTATCTTACTCCATGGATTCACTGCCTCATATTGGCTTTACCATTGTATGCAAGGTGTTTGAACATATGCAATGACACACATTTTTACTCTACACTTTTGCACATCAGATGTTTGTTGACTTGTAACTCAGTCATAAAAAATCTCACTTTTGTTCATCAGCTTCTCAGTCTCCATGTTGTAGACTAGCTCGAGGAATTTGTAGTAAGGTCATTTTTCTCCTTCCTTGACAAAATATCCATTCAGCGAGGGACCTTTAACATGCTATGAAAGTCTACGAGCCGTCCTTCCTCCCAGACTTTCTTGGGGTAAGCTATTCTCCTGAGGAATTTTTCTTCTCTTTCTTACTGGGCTTGTATCCCTACCCAAATTGATCTTTCTTGTTTTCTAGGATGGGGAAGTTAGGAAGCCTCTATGAATTGCGGCCTAAACCCTTTTTGGGAAAGTAATGGAATTTTTTGGTCATTGGGAGGACTGCGTGGTGTTACCATGAGGTGCCAAATTGATAAAGTGTTCAACGAGACAAACTTCCTCGAACTCCAAACATTGTACCGGTTGTCGATCTTAAACCCACTAAGAAGTAGGTCTAGCAAGTCATGCGGGACTGCAACACTGTCCTTGTCATTTTCCACCTGTCCTATCTGAGGTAGCTATGAACATAAAAACTGCTTTGTCAAGTACGAACTTGACTTTTGATGCATATAGAGGGGATCGCTTTGACCAAATGTATCCATGGCCTTCCAAGCAAAAGATTGAAGGCGACAGGAATATCTAATACTTGAAACTTCACTTCAAAATTGGCGGTCCAGATTGTAATAGGGAGCTTGAATGTGCCAATGACCTCTCGTCTGGTGTTATCATAGGCTCTGACTCCTTGACTAGAAGGAGTAAATTCTGAGGGATCGATAACATGGGCTTAAACAGTACGGGAGGAAAGACATTAAGGGCAGAACCATTGTCTATGATTATTAAAGGAACATTCTTATCAAGAGCCCACGTGGTGATGCAGAGCCAGTCATTGTGGCTTGGTCCTGACTTTGGCAAATCAGATTCAGAAATGTAAGAACACTTCCATAATGCTCCTCTGGTTGAGTCTGTATGGGTACTAGGGCCTTGTTGAGTAGCTTGATCAAGGTCTATCTGTGAGAGTAAGAAGCAAACATCAATCCCTAAATTGGCTTGTGTCTTCTTTAGCTGTCTCAATCTTCATCATCTAGCAGGTCTTAAGAGAATAATGGGTCTAACACGACTGGCTGGAGGGTTGTCTGGTAGGCTTGACCAGACCTTGTCAAGTGAGAACAATGATATTGGGTCTGAACACAAAGCCTGTGTCCTCATCGTAATCATCTTCTTCCACAGAGAAGGTGTCACCTTCCATTGACTCTTCCCATGACATCACATCACAAAACTCTGGTAAAGGATCATGAAAACATTTAGACAAAACATTTGCATACTAATTGATTGCAGTTATGAGTGTAGAAGCATATAACACTCGCAGAACATCATCAATATCATTAACCTGTGAGCTGGTAAGGATTCTTTTATTTTGTTGGCCTTGGCAGAATGCTGACTTCACCCTTGTTGATAAGGTCTTGAATAGCATGTTAGAGGGTAATACATCTCCCCGTAGGGTGCCCTTTCACTAGTGGTACGTCCAGAAAGCTTAGACATCATGGCCCTCAGGTATATCACTGCTGGTGTAAAGTAGGGGGTCATTTGGATATCATACCCCTCCTCAACAACTGCTCAAATACAATGGGAAGTGGAGCATTTAGTGGGGTAAACTTCCTTCTAGGTTCAGTACTAGCTTCCCAGGAAACTACTTGTTGTGCTCGAACATTGTTGACATTGGATGGCTTAGGTTGGCATTGGAATTCCTGGCGCCAGCTTGATAGACTCAGTGCTTCGTTTCTCGAGAGATAGTCCCCTTGTTGATGACATCTTCAATTGGCACTAGGGATCCCATCAAAAACTTGAACGACATATGGTAGTGTCCAAAGAGGTATTCACGATCAAAGATTTTTTCCAACTATGTTGACTTATTCTTTTTCTGTGGGACCGGTTTACAATGAGCAGCCTTGTTTCTCCATCTCATTATAAAAGCAAATACTGACTCCCTCAGCTCCTGCTAAGTGGTCTCCAAATCTCTCCGGAGAATGTCTAAATTTGCATTGTACTGATACTGATTCACAAATTCTAGTACTATTGTAATATCCTGCACTTTTTGATCGGGTTAAAGTAATTATTTGTGACCCAAAAAATAAATATATATAAATAAATGGGCATTCATTTTGAGCAATGCTTGTAGAATAGTAGAGAATGAAATGTTAAAATGATTTTAGGATCAAAATATAATTTTGTAAAGTTTTGGGGCCATTTGTAAATATGAAAAACTTTAGGGGACTAAACTGTAAATAATTCTTTTAGTTGAAAAATAATGAAATGAGTGGTATATATATTTATTGCTGATATATAGGGTTAAATTAGAAAAGTTTTGGGGCAAAAATGTAATTTTAAAAACTTTTGCGGGCATTTTGTAATATTGGAGAACTTTGGTGGCGTAAATGTATATTATATTTTTAGTGATGAAAAATAATAAAATGAGTGATAGTATGTGTTTTAGTGACATCTAATTAAATTAATAGAGATTAAAATAAATTTGGGGCCTAGAGGTAATTACACAAAGTTTGGGGGCTATTTTGCAAATTGGTGCCTATGAGTCAAATTCTTGGAGAAAACTCTCTTAGTTAGTGCCACCTCTTGCTATTTTGGTTGGTGACTAATATGATGCATGATTAAAAATGTGATCAAAATCTTTAGGAGAATTAAAGAAAAGGAAAAAAAAAAGCGATGAACAGTAACCGAAAACAGCAAAAACAGAGCGGGGAAAATGCAGGAAAAACAGAGAAGAAACAGGGGGGAAGGAGAGGAATTCGGGCAAGGGGGGAAATGAGTGAGGAAGAAGGCGATTAGGATAACCTCCACGGGTAAAATTTTCATTTTTAGTGTGTGTTTATGTGTGAAAACCATGAGATTAATTACACATAAAACCCTATAGTTTGAGGGTTTGTGCGTATTTCACCTTATTATTTCAATTTTAGCGTAATTCACCCCATTGTTCATTAATTTGTGGTCAATTTACCAATTGATGGTTTCGAGTCCAATTTCTTGGACGCCCCGTCAATATTTCATGGGTGAATTACACTAAACCCCCTGAGGTTTACACCCGTGTCTCACAAAGGACCCTAAGGTTCCAATTTCAACAACTAACACCCCAACTTTGCATTTTCGATCCAATTGGACCCAAAATCGATTTTCCGTTACAAGAGCTGTGGATGGCCGTTCACCTTGAGGGGCATTTTGGGTAACTAATATTTGGTGGTCTCTCTCTCTCTCCATCTTCTACCCTTTTCTTCCATGAACCCACTTCACTCATTCTTCATCTCTACACAACACACACCACTGCACATTTTACTCACACACATGCACACACACATACACACAAATGTACAGTCTCACAACACACAATGATTCACACACAACACATATATAAACACACGCACAAACCCACTTGTACACAACTAATTCTTCCCACACCCACACCATCTCTCGTTTTCGCAAGGGAGGTGATAAGCTAGCAGACAGCTGATTTGTTGGAGAAAGTGGTTTACCCAGAAGAAATAACCCATTGTGTTGCTAGAGTAAAGTGGTTCAAGTATCTTTGCTTAAGATCTAGATATTCAGATTTAGGTGGTCAGATCCCTTTATCTCAAAAAAATACAGTGGAAGAAAATGATGAAGTTATTCAGAAGTTCCACACGACTGTTAGGGCATACTTCAGGGGACCATTGAAACCTCCTTTCAATGAGGCAGCAAGAAAAGCCGCTGGGTTTGGACCTCAATGGTATGAGCCTCTCACTGTCAAAGATCCATGAATATTGCAGTGAGATGTAGACCAATTCATGGCTTCCTTTTACTTCATGAACACATTTTACACACACTTATGCACATATATATAAACACACAAACACATACTCACACAAACTCGTGCACCTATCAGTCACACACAGAGTCATGCAAACACACCTATATACACACACAGGCACTCAACACACACCTAAACTAACTCACGGCAATCACCCAATTGAACCCACTGCCGTCCCTGCTCCCACGAACAAATTTTTCATGGAATCACACACATATATACACAATCGAGCACACAACTCACAAACTCACACACCTGCATCTTGGCAGCTTCACGCACACACTTATATATACATAAATGCACGCACACAGCACACAGCACACACAAACACAACCACAATACACCCACGACAAATGGTTTCACTCTTTCTCTCTCTCTCTCTCTCTCTCTCTCTTCCAAGCACCCACACATACATAGCCACCCATACAATCACCCACAGCACATACTAAAACCATTCTCGTCTCTTCATTTATTATACACTCACACTAATGGCTGCATTGCAGCCCTATTCCACATCCCAAACCCACTTTCACGACAGTCCACCCGTATACACCCACTCACGGCAGTTCGTTTTCTTCCATCCAATTCCTTCGGTCGTCTTCTGATGACCTTGTGTTGTGGAGGCGTTGTCACGGAGCTTCGTTGGTGCCCCGTGCCACCAGATTATGTGCGCGTGACTCTGTGTGTGAATGGGTTGTGTGCGTGACTGTGTATGCCTCTGTGTGTAGTGTGTGTATGTGCACTTTGTGATTAAGGAAGATGCTAGGGGGTGCATGATTAGAGGGGAGGGGGGCACCACTGTGTGTGGTTGGATCTATGTTTCAGTGTGTGTGTCTGCAGAAAGGAGAATAGCGAGAACAACCATTTTTCCCTCAAAATGCTTTCTTTTTGTTGGTTACCGAAAATGCCCCTCATGGGCGACGGCCATCCACAGCTTTTGTAACGGAAAATCAATTTTGGGTCCAATTGGATCGAAAATGCAAAGTTGGGGTGTTAGTTGTTGAAATTGAAACCTTAGGGTCCTTTGTGAGACTCGAGTGTAAATCTCAGGGGGTTTAGTGTAATTTACACATATTTCATTGGTAAAATGGTAACTTCAATTCTTTTTTTCACATAGTACAGAGCCACCACAGAAAACATGATGATCGGAGAAAGAAACCACCTCAGTCAGGCGGTCCACATTCTGGGAAGATCCGACGCCGACTTACTCCCATATCCTCTCAGCTCCACCAAGTTCGGCACCGACAATTACTCCTCCCTGGTCCTCTAGAACAACGCCGTCGGGGTGCTCCAGTACTTCTGCCCGTCCAACGACGCTGTCGATGGGGACTCTGATGGCAGCGGGTCGGGTCTCGACATGCTCATAGATGCGTATTTGTGGGACAAATTCCGCATGTTCGAATTTAAGGTGAAGAAGTGCGTGCGGGCCCGGGATCCCCGTCGGTGTAGCTATTCCGGCACTGCCTGCCCGGAGTGTCGTAAGGGGAACTGGGAAAAAGGTGTCAGGCGCGAGTACGCACACGGTGTGTTCAAGTGCTGGTTGCACCCGTCTCGCTAGCATACAGACAGTCGGTATTGGTTTGTTGGATCGAGTGGTAGAGGAGCTTGTGGTGGGTTCGGTGGTGGAAATTTTGGGGGTTCATGGTTGTATAAATGGTCGTGGCGGCAGCCATGGGTTAGGGGTATGGTGGTGTTGGTGTTGCATGATGGCCAATTGAACAGGAAGAATAGAAGATGAAGGGATATAATTGGTTTCCATATGTCGGCCCTTTATTGGTTAATAGCGATGGTGTGGCTGCCAATATGTGAAAAAGAATTAAAATGACCATTTTACCCCTGGAATATCAATCGGCGTCCAAGAAATTAGACTCCAAACCGTCAATTGGTAAATTGAGCACAAATTAGTGAATAGTGAGGTGAATTGCGCCAAAATTAAAATAGTAAGGTGAAATGCGCACAAACTCTCAAACTATAGGGTGTTATGTGTAATTAGTCCAAAACCGTGTGTTTGTACGAGCGTTTGAACTATGTGTGTGCCGGTATATTCTTGGGTGTTTATATGTGTGTTCTCAGCCTGAATTCGGGTAGGTTGGGTGATATAGTGTGCATTAGTGTGTGTATATGTGTGCAGGGGTAGGGGAGGACCGTGAGTGTGTGCCGGTGTATTGTGTGTTGCAGGTTGTATGTGCTTGTTCATGGCTACCGGGTGGATGTGTGTGAGAATTTATGTGTAATTATGGTGTAAAGTGTGTTGCATGTGTGTTTAGGAGGGATATGAGGTGGTAGCAATGTGTGTTACGGTGTAATTCATGGATTTAGTGTGTATTTTGGTGTATACTATGTGTTCTTGACTGTGCAATGTGTGTGTGTGACTGAGTGTGTAGTATCTGTCTTCGGGTGTGTCTGTGTATATGGGTGTAATTTTGTGTTAGTGTGTGGGTTTTGGGTGGTGTAAGGTGTGCCAGTAGGTGTTTAAATCCATAGCACTGTGTTTTTGTGTGTGTGTGAGTGGTTCGGCAGTGGAGTGAGGTTGAAGACGTGTGTGTTTTCAGGGTGTTCTAGTGTGTGTGTGTGTTGGATTTGATTTAATGTGAACAGTGATCGTAATGTCACTAAAGATAGAAAATTAATTTGGCAGTTTTAATTCAAATTTTTATAAATAGTTTGGGTCAAACTTAGACAAAGTCCAAAACAATAATTCCTATTATTTTTACGAGACGTACGCTCTGAAATTTTTTGGGAATTTTCGGTGTCTGTAAAGGATGCTAAATTAGGGCATCGATTAAAGAGAATTAGCTAGCATAGCAAACCAAGCTATTTTAATCTGAATATTTAAGGAAAAACCTTATTTTACTGAAATATTTCATTATCTAAAATTATGTGCCATTCTAAAGCCGATAGGTATTTTTAGAGAAACTGGCTTTTGAACGATTGGTTCGGACACCGGTCCAGAATTTTTGGGTGAAAATTCTCTAAAATACTTTTACCCAAAAATGACTTCAGGATACTTAAAATGGTGTTTTAAGGTGTTTTTGAGATTTTTTCGGTGTCGAAAACCCCCAGGGGCTATTTTGGTAATTTTACTTGTAAAAGGTAATTTTGCATAAATTCACATACGATAATGATATTTTAGTGATTTTAATTACAGAAAGGCTGTTTTGGTGATTTAAGTGTGCGATGAGTGTTTTTGGTAACTTTACACCTAATGGCATTTTGGTTATTTTACATACCCGGTGATGGGGGTTCATTTTAGGAGTTTGCGTGCTTCAGTATCGAGTTTATAATATCGTAGTATATTCTAATGATTTGGTTGTTTCATCTAGGTTAAAACAAAAGACTTCCGGTTAGGATAATTTAGTTTTGGATCTAGGTAAGGGTTTCTATTTGAACCCCGGGTAAGGATTTTCTATCTGAACCCTTATTATGATAACTCGTACTCGGAAGTATTCTTTCTAGTTACTTCTGGCTATTGTCGAACACTGAATCGTATGTTAAATATCAGCATGATATGTTATCGCCAAGAAAACCCCAACATTGAGTTTGTACCGGTTAATTGAAACTTTAATCAATGCTCGTTTGTTACTGCCTGTTGATCAAATTCGATAATTGTTTACACTATTCTTCAGAATTGTTATGCCTAGATTCGATAACCGTACATAATCGTTCTTGCTAGTTATTTGTTGATGTTCTTGAATTCTATGTGATGAATTGATACAGTACGTTTAACTATCACGAAAACCCTAATTGATACCGGTTATGTGAATACTTGTTGATGCTTAGTGTCATTACAAGTTAAGCATTGAATTGCTTGGTGATTCTATGATTGTTGTTTTGTGTAGTGATCTAGGGGTCTATATTGAGGGAGGTGTTATAAGGAAGGATTGTTAGGGAACACAGACTAGTTCCTTGATCGATGAAGAGGGCAAATTATTATCGTACATCGCGCATGTGTACATTTGCGCATTGCCTGAATGGCATTGCATCTGCCCAGGAATAATATCATTAAGATTGCTTACATTGCATCTTACAATGGTTATTTTGGAAAGTTATGTTCAAGTGAATGTCATGTTATCTGATTTAAGGAGATTGAGTTGAAACTCTTCCCCATACTGTGATCAAACTGGTTTGTTTGTACGAAACCCTTCCCTTACTGCCCTTTGAAGTTTCTGTGTTCATTTCGAAACCCTTTGGAAAATCATCTTTGTATTTTTTAAATGATGGCTTTGAAAATGATCTTCAAACGACCGTTTTGATATATGGTTATAACTGTTAATGTTTGTTTGGAAACTGAGATGATTGCTAATGTTTAATCTGGTGTTTGTCTATGATCGTTTTTGGTATATGCTTATGACTGATTATGGTTGTTTTGAAAATTACTAAATTGTTCATGATTGTTGAAATGTTTTGAGAAATTTCCCTCGGTTGAACTCTTGAGTCGTTTTGGTAACTCTTTCGGTTGTTCCTTGAACGGCCTTACTGGGCTCTCAAAAGCTCACCCTTCGTTTGATTCCTTTTTGCAAGTAATGCTCAGCTGTAGAATGTTTGGGGATGGGTTTAGGGTTGTGTTAGGTTCCGGTGAACCCACCACTACTATATAGTAAGACCCCTGCATGAGTCGGTACTCTCAACTCGTACTATAGAACTTCGAGGCTGTAAACAACCTAGGTTTTAATAGTTTAAGTTCGAGCAATTTTGTAATCTTGTATTTTGAGGAATTTAGGTTGATGTTGAATTAAACGCTTTGAAGTATGTGTTGGTAAACATGATTTAACAAGTTTGATGTGATGTGGTAGGTTAACGTCCCGGGTGTTCGGGGTGACAGAGCTCTGGATTTTCGGGATGTTACAACTATATCCTCGCGTGTCCATACTCGAGCTTCCTCTAGGGTAAGGAACCATCGAGAGGCGACTCTTCTCAGGGTGCGGTGAAAAAGCTGGATTAATTGGTTCTGGTTGACTCCATATGAGGCCAATGCACGCATGTACATCTTGGCATGGATTTTGGGATCAGTGGTTCCATCAAACTTGTCCCTATAAGACATCTTGAATTTGGGTGACAATCGATCTTCACCATTCAGGGTGAGTGCACTGAGGTTTATCGGATCATTTGCCCTTCTTATCTGGACAATCTGGGATTCGAGTGCAGGCAACTTACCCTTTCATTATGCTGGATTTTCGCTCACCTTCCGAGTCATAGTGCCATTCAAACTCGGCTTTCTTTTTATCGTCCTTCTTCTCAACCTTAGACTCATCTTCCTGCTATCTTTTACCTTTCTTCCTAAGGTTTTTGATGTTCTCAGAGATCCGTGCCTGCTGATCTACCAGGGCTACAAAATCGGGCTAAAAGTCTTTTTGTAGCTCGCTAACGATGCGGACCTCCATTGGCCATTGGGGTTCGTGTGAGTTTTCAAGATGGATCTCGATACCAACCTCTTTTAGCCTTAACTACATAGAGAATTTGAAAACTTAAAAAAACAGACCACACATATAAAACTGGCAAGTTTACACCCCATGGGGATAGAGTGATGATTAACTACAGGGCTTTGACTAACCGTCCGGTAACTTGGGGGGTTAACCGGCCTATTGGTCAATGAGGATATTTTAGGATTTTCAAAAAAAATCTGGAGGAAACTGGGAGCTGACTAACACTCTAGTAACCCTGTGGGTAAACCGACTGGTTGGTAAGTGGGTTTAATTAGGGTTTTGAAAAATTATGGAAAGGTAGGGTTTTGACTAGCTGTCCAGTAACTTAATTGGTGGGTTAACCGGTCGGTTGGTCAGTAGGGCTGAAGGTTTAGAATTCTAGATTGGAAAATCAAGGTTCTGACTAACTGTCCAGTAACTGGGTGGGTTAATCGACTGGTTGGTCAGTGGGCTGGAAGTTTTGGACTTGAATAAAAAATTTCAGAGGTCAGGCTCCTAACTAGCCATCCGGTTACCCAGTGGGTTAACTGGCCAGTTGGTCAGTGGGTTGATGGGTCTAGGGTATAAACCAGCCAGTTCGAATTCGCAAGGATATCACTTACTGACTAACCGTCCGGTTAGTTGCTCGAAAAACTGGCCAGTTTGTCAGAATCTTCCTTTTTTCGAGATTACCAGCTAGCATATAGAATATCAGCTGGTTTCCCTACCGATATTCCATAGGCCAAAACAGGCATTCTCCCAAAATAGGTAGAGCACTAGAATGGTCCTCGTAGTGTGTGGTTTCTTTTTCAACGTCGGTGTAAGGTCACTCTGTCGACTTGACTTATACGATGTACCTCCCACTTCAAACTCAGGTAGTTAATAATGGTGATCACCAGTACATGTACACAAGTCATTTAATATACCAAGAAACTAGGAGACCCTTTGGTACTAGGCCTTGGAGGTGAGAGTGTAGTTACATTTGCCTCGATAGCTAAGAACCCCTGGGGTTTCACCATTGAGTCGGTAGGTTAGGGACAATCATGCTTGTGGGTGAGGCAGAAAATAAAAGCGCAATCATCACAGTTATATTACATTGTACATACAACAAAAAAGAAAATAACAAAAATCAATAAAAATTTCAAGTCTAGTCCTCTTAACTTTTACTCCTCAGCGCCGCCATTGTAGTGAACCGCCTTGAAATAATCCCTAGACCCCCAAAATGGTCAAAAAAGTTTAGGAGTCGTCATATTATTCTATTAAACAAAAGGAAAATAAGAAAAATGACTCTCAAAGACTAACTAGTATGTCAAATATAGAAAAATGAGTTCGGGGACTAAGTTATGCGACACGAAGGTGTTAGGCATCTGCCTTACCCTTGCGATCTCGACTTAATTTTTATTGATTTTTGGCCTTAACATAACACATAAATATGGAATAAAACAAACCATAACCCTAATTTTATATTATTGGTTTGAATTTAACAAGAGGAGTCAAACGGCCTACTTATCGGGTCGGACAAGTCAGAATCAAAATCATCGTAGTTCGACTCGAATCTTACGGGGGTGACCTACATTTCGATCTTAGACTCAGACTGAGAAAACAAATGAAAACACTCTTTTTGATAACTTTCATGTAATGGAAATGTGATCGCAGGGGAGGGAAATAATCTTGACCATTACATTAAACTAGTTGTGGCACACCGCCTCAGAAAAGTTCCCCAGAGAAGGAAATCTTATTAGAGTAGCCATCTTATTTAAATTAAACTAGGAAAACAAGAAAAACCCTAAAATGACTCTAAATTTGTCCGAAAGGACGACTGATCTTATCGAAACCAAAAGAGGGGTCCGAGGACTAACGAGAAGGTGTTAGGCACCCGCCGTGCCCTTTCAGTCTCTACTTCAATTTAATGATTTTTGGCCTTAAGAATACATAGCATGCAAAAAAATGATAAGACTCAATCTAAGTTAATTTTGGCTTTTTGGCTTGAACTCGACACCTGGTTTCATATTGCCTACATAACTGATCGGACTAATTGGAATCAAAACAGCCGTAGTTCGACTTTGGTCCTCTGGAGAGTAATCTACACTTCGAACCTAGACTTTAGATAAAGAAATGTGAAAAAAACTCTTTTTCTTGTTTTTGAAATGAAGTGCGATAACGGGAAGGGGATACAATCTATATGATTTTCTTTTTACCCTAAAAAAGCCTCGTAAAGATTACCTCGCGATATAGCTTGCCTTCGCGACTCATAAATGTTCTATGTGGGATCCACGACACAAAGAGCAAAAAGACTTTTTAAGAATGGTTTGAATGGATAGACTTCTCGAGCGAGATAGTAAGTCACTTCACAAAGAAATGATATACAACCTCTAAAGAGAATAAGCTTCTGGACTGAAGACCCTTGGAAATGAAGGCCAAGAGCTCTATTTATAGTGCTTAGGGTCGCGAAATCTGATAAGATTGCCAATGCCAATTTGCAAGGCTGGAGATAAGTCAGAATAAGTGATAAAATCGTAGATTGACAAAAGTTAACTAACCGGCCGGTTCACCCCATTAATGAAAAATGATATTTTTCGATTTTTGGGGCATATTTGACCCTATTTTCGGTAATTATCTCTAAAATTATAAATGAGATGTATCATATTTGGGATAAGTCAGTTCCTTATCAAAAATTGAATTTATTTGATATCTATATCAAGGATAAATCATGGATTATTTCTCCAAGTCATCTAGAAAAATTACATCAATTAGAATAATTTAGACCTTAGACTAGACTAGACATAAATAAACTGGACTAATGCAGTTGGACTGTACTGATGGACTGGACTTGGACTGGACATGTAATGGACTTGACTTGGACAATTGGACTGAATTAATTAAATAAATCACATTACTAAGCTTAGACTCGATAATGCCCTCTAATAAATAATAAAGTCAATTATTTATTTAATTAAGAATGCCTACAAAAATGGAGTGTCTACAGAACCCTTCAGGAATGGAGTGCACTTGTAACATCTCGAAATTTCCGGAACGTTAACACTCAATCAATCATTTACACTAAGACAATAATACCTTCAAACTCAACCAATTTAGAATCATTAGCCAGTCAGAGCCACTAAACCATTTAATAATACAGTATTCTTAGTGTACTACCATAATTGAAACGACAAGACTAAGTAAAAATTTCTAAATAACAATATTAACCCACGCAGGGGTTCTAATGACCAAAACTAAAACTTAAATTCTCTTTTCCTCGCTTGGCTCTAATCCATACTCAGTGCAGTCTATTGTAGATTATTACCTGCGGAAAGGAAATCAAGTGGGGAGTGAGTTTTTGAGAGCTCAGTAAGGTTGCTCAAAAATTTAGTAGAAGGATACGAACAATTTACAGATTTAATACGATTGCAATATGGAGGAGATTCAACTCAATGCCATAAACCAGATACAAATAAGAATATTTTTCAGATACGATACAAACAATCACAGATGCTATCGAACATGAGCAAGTGCAAAGCCACACAGGCAGTGCAGGGAAATCACTTAGCAAAGCCACAAAGGCGATGCTCACTAACACTTTACACCGGCTAGTCCATCAAGGCACTAGCCCACACCAATACACCGGCTAGTCCGTCAAGGTACTAGCCCACACCAATATCCTCCGACATACACCAACTCCAGCCCAAAACACACCAATGCAAACTCTCATGTCAATATGCGGAATGACAACAAATCGATAAATGCAACATGTTATTCAATGCTCGATGGACAATAATTAATGAGCACCGATAAGAGTTTCAATAAACGTCTTAAGGCTCAATGAAAGGTTTATATGGCAAACAATGCGACTTTATCAAAATAGCAGAATCCAAAAGAACATCGATAACAAATCAGAAGAACATATGAAACAATTATGAGAAATTTGGTTTGGATGAAAATCCAAAAACCTCAGTCCAAACTATGCACTGCTATTCAACTTATTCAAAATCCTCGAGTCAACATAAATTGACAATTTAATTATTAGAATACAATCTAGTCTCATATACTATGAACTCAAAGCTACTTTCTTAAACGTCACTCGCTTCGACACTCTCAATCTAACTCAAAATGAAACGGATCCTTCGGACGACCAACTTAACCGATAACTCATCACGCCCCGTAAAACATTAAGACATCCCAAGATTCATAATAAATGCTTGTAAAATAATTTTATAGCTTAAAACGACATAATAAGTAAGAATATGAATTTTCTGAATTTTTTAATATTTCTGAATAAAAACAATTTCTTTAAATGCAATAAAAACCCATAAATAGCCATAATTGTTTCTAGGTGAAAATAAAGTTCCATAATTTTTGTAACAGCTTTAAAATATGTATACAAATTATATAAATTTAAATCAGAAATTAAAAGGCATTAAAACTATTTTTAAATTATTCATTTTGCTAAAATCAATGCAAATTCGGAAACCATAGCAAATCAACTCCAAAAATCATCAAATTCAAACTGAGTCTTATTTATAGCATAAAGACATTACTATAATTTTTCCCAGAACATTTTCAGGGTTTAAAGGCTCCAAAACAAATTTACGAATCTGAAATTACAGAAAATACTAAATATTCATACGATCTCAGAAAATTATAAAATTTTGCCACAAATCCTAATATAGCCGAGCGTATTATATTGAAAATTTTTACGTACTAACGATAACGGTTCTCTCACACACACATAACACACATATATACACTCACCTCACTACACTGTACACACCAGCACCCATTTCCTGGGTTAATTTTACGCTACACCCCATACTTAGGGGTCAGTTGCACCCAGCACCCGATAGTTTTAATTTTGGCACCCAGCACCAAAATGTTTAAAATCTTGGTTTCTAACACCAAATAACGGTCAAAATGGCCTTTGACCGTTACGTCCGTTAATTTTTTAGGGGCAAAATAGTCTCTTTGTCCTTTACAAATGACATGGTGTCCATGTCATTTCCACGTGATCAATTCTTCACTCAATTTATCCCATTGGACCCACTTCATTATCTTCCTCCCCCACCCTCACCCCACCCACTCATTTATATCACCACCCTTCCGGAGCACACTACCACCACCAACCTACAAAGCCATGTCGCCACAACTTACCTGCAACCAAACCCCCCACGGCCACCAACCTATGAATCCCCACCTCCATCACGACCTGAAAACCCGCCACCGCCAACCGTTGACCCTAGTAACCCACAATCACACCTACCCACCATATCTGACCACCCCACCCATCCACCACCGAGCCCTTTCCAATTACTCCACCAACCAGCCACCGCCCTTCATCATTATGGTGCCACTAGCAAGCCCCAGATCTGCATCCCAGATCCTAGCGTGATTCGGTCATTCGACTATATTTTGAACCAATGGTGTTCGGTCTTGGGTCATGGATCTGGGCGCTAGCAGTGAATGGGGTTGAGATTGACGGTGATTGGGGTGAACCCGTGGGTTGTGATTTGGTAGTACTGATGGTTCTGTGGTTGTGGGTTAACAGTAATGGTCCGAAATAGTACTGGTGGTTGCGGGACTGTCGGTGGGGCTAACGAAGGGGCTATGGGAGGGACGGGGTTGTAGGAGGGACTGAGGAAGGGGTTGTGGACGGGGCAGAGGTGGTAACATAGCGGGGAGTGGGGCTTAGTGTATGTTGGTAGTAGTGACAGAGGTTTGGCGTGGTGCGGGGTGCATGGACCGAGAAAACGTCCGCACTCCGGCGAACTCCCCAGAACGACAGAAAGGGGCGCCCGGTCTCCGGTCAGAAGGTCGGCTCCATCGCCGGTCCCGACGAGGACAGTGACGGGTCAGCGGTGGAATGCGGGGCCGGCTAATGGCATCCAGCGGGATCCCAGCGAAAGATGAATCCAGGTAACAGTACTGTGACAGGCTCCGTCGGCTCCATCTCCCTGCGAATCGCCGATCGATATGCCCCTAGAATAAACAGTTGGGAAATTTTGTAATTGGGGATTAATTGAGGGATATGTGGAAGGAGAGAGAGAATAAGGGCTGTTGGAGGGAAATGACGTGGACAGCCAATTGGCCATGTGTCACTAACTGGGATGACATGTAAGCTTTAGGGGCAATAATCCCATTTTGCCCCTGAAAAACTAACAGTCATCTAGTCAACAGGCAGTTTGATCGTCATTTGGTGTTGGGTGCCAATTTTAAAACCCTAGGGTGCTGGGTGCAACTAACTCCTAAGTACAGGGTACTAGGTAAAATTAACCCCCATTTCCTCTACTACTTGCACAGGTTCACAAAAAAAAGACACCACCTTACACGCCCACTGCCTCAAGGCAGTGGGTCTCTCTTTTTCTTTCTTCCTTGTACACTCACCCCTTCATTTAAACACACATATACATACAACTATTTTCACACACTCTAATACACCAAGCACATAACAAAACATACACATCTACCTCCACCTCATACCCACTTACACCCATACTCATTCACACCAGTACACACAGAATAGACACTGCATGAACACCTCCATTTTGCACTGCAGACAAGCACCCTCATTCCCTCAATCTCACGCCCACACTGTCTACACAACACATGAAACACACACACACTTGTAACACAATACACAACACACTCATACACTCCACAACCACATAAACTCACACCTCACCACTCTGCACACACTATCTTTTATCTTACATGTTCAATCCTGGCTCAAGTCACATATGGTGCCGCAAGTATGCCTACTGAGACACCTACCGAGACACCTTAGCAGGAGTGCGGACAGTTTGATGGCTGAGTTGTCTCTCTAAGGTTCTGTATTCATATATGCATGCGTTCTCTTCAACCTTTCAATAGATGCAGTGACGGCCCAGTTTTCTCTCCAAGGTTCTCTATTCAACTTGATGTGTGTGTTTTACATGGGTGGGTGCGTGTACATTTTTCGATATATGTTGTATTTGTCTACACGGTGTGGTTGCTGCTCCCTCTCTCATGGCAACTTCTCTAAACCCAGATCCCTTCTCCCCTTTAAATCAATTATATCACTGAGTAACTAGATGAAAAATAAGGGTTAGAAACATACCGGAAAAACCAATCCTGATCGCCGGAATAATTTCTCTTCGATCACTTCCCTTTCTCTCTCTCTCTCTCACTCACTCAAGGTCACGTATCAGATGAGAAAATATGGGGGAGTACGACGGCTGCCACTTATATATATATATATATATATATATATATATATACAGATATAATAACCCTAGATTGGTACATAACCAAAAAGCCCCTCTAATTTTCTTTAGTTATTCTTATTTTTACCCGAAACACTTTTCTTATTATAAAAAAGGCCCACTATAATATTCATGATATATTTTTTGTGCTAGAATAATTTTAATAGGTTTGCCACATGACCCCGCTTCTCTATTTGTCACTAAAATTCGCTACTAGTATATCAATATTAAAAGAAGTTTAATTGTTGCTAAAAGTATACCGGTGCTAAGAAAAATAAAATTGTCACTATATATAAAAATAATACACGTCGATGCTAAAAGATAACGTTGCTAAAAGATTTCCCATAAGATTCGGTCACGCTAGTCATCACTAAACACTTCAATCAATATCACTTAAAACTGTTAACGTTAAATCGTAACTTATGGTTTCTAAAATTTACTTTGTCGTTAAGGGTCATAAACTATAACACTCAGCTCCACTAATCTCTAACATTTCATTTAAAACAAATGCCGCTAAAGTTGACAAAAATATTGCTCACCAAATTTTTCGCTAAAGAAAATAATTAGTCGGGGTTTTTACCTTAAAACCAACCTCAGATTTTGGGGTGTTACAGCACTCGCGGGTGAACAACACCGTAAGAAGGACAACACATTTTGAAGTAAAAATACGGAAAAAGACTACATGACCCAAAGACAGACTCAAAGACACAAATATGACGTCGGACATGTACATGCTTCCTACATATCCCCCAAGGAGAAATCAGACCAACGTAGTTAGTGAAATACATATATTGTTCGAAGCGAGAGCCAACAGTAACAATGATTAGTTGTCGGACAATATAGAAAAGAATAGGGTAAATTACACAAGGCACTCCTGAAGTTTACCCAAAAATTACACACGGTGCCTATTGACTTTTCTTATTACACTAAACTACAGTTTGTTATTTTGTAGTTCACAGACTTAACAGAAGTAAGGAAAGGACGATAGTGCCCCTCATAAAAATGTAAATTTACCCAAACACTGATCTGACCAATTCTCCTTGGCCGTCGCCGCATACTCCGGCGCCATCGCCTTGCAGTGGCCGCACAATGGCGCCTAGAACTCCACCATAACTTACTTCTTTCCGTCAATAAAATCAATAAAATTCCCCTATGCTAAAACGACACCATCCCACGCCACCACTGTGTACCTACCCATCAATACCACAGCCAACCTTACCTACCCATCAACACCATCCCCAAATGCACCAACTTACCAACATGTTGTTACTTCCAGAGATCTAGATAGAGATGAGAGATAGACAAGGAGATGGTGGCACCGCCGCCTGCTCAGATCCATCGACCCTTCATGTACAGACTCTTAGCCATCGCCGTCGTATCTCGTTACCTGGTCTGTCGCTGCTGCTGTGATTGTATTGTGATTTGTTGGTTATGCAGAGAGATTGAGAGGGAGATGGTGGCGCCGCCACCCGTTCAGATCCATTGCCTCCGTCGCGTATGGACGCCATTGTATATGCGTTTGGGTAAGCCAAGTTCTTTCTCGCCGTTGGTGTTTGGGTAAGCCAATGGAGGTGGATAGGGTGGTGAGGAGAGATGAGAGATAGAGGGCGATGACGAGTTGACTCACCATTGGTGTCGCGGATCAGTACCGTGCGAGATCTGGAGTCAGTGTACTATAGGGTTTAAGGTAGAGTGGGAAAATGGGTAAGAGGCGTGTGAAGGTGGTGAGAGGTAGTGGACATCGGTGTGTATGCATGTGAGAAATTAGAGATCGAAGCCTTTTGCGGTGATGGTGGGGCATCGGTGACGATGACTAAGCATTAGCTTGTAAGGAAGAAGATGAAGAGGGCATTCTGAAAATATCATAATAATTAAAAGGTGCTCTAACATTTTGTAATATCGATATTTTTGAATTTTTTTAAAATAATCATCTGTGCTCTGAAAAATAAACGGACGATAATTTTGAGCAATGCTCAGAGATTAGTAGAGAATGAAAGATTAAAATTATTTGGGATCAAAATGTAATTTTGCAAAGTTTTGGAGCCATTTTGTAAATATGAAAAACTTTGGGCTCTAATTTGCAATTTTGAAAAGTATGCATCAATGTGTCAAATTTTCAGAGAAAATTATCTTGGGAGTGCCACCTCCTACTTGTGCATTCGGTGACTAATGTAATTTAATAATAAATTAATGAATTTTTATTGTTTGGGAAATTAAATAAAACAAATCTGAAAATAAAAGAAAAAGAAAGAAGAAACAGTAACTCAGCCAAAATAAGAAATAGTGAAGAGAAAAACTTTGGGCGCTAAATAAAACAAATCTGAAAATAAAAGAAAAAGAAAGAAGAAACAGTAACTCAGCCAAAATAAGAAATAGAGAAGAGAAAATAGGGGAAGAAGAAAGAGAGGGAACTCGGGCAGAAAATAAGAGAGAGAGAGAGAGAAATTGAGAGATTTCTCAAGGTTAATCTCTCTAGCCCTCTTTGTGTATGAGATTGCATTACGTGTGTGTCTGTGATTTCACTATGCAATGTGTGTTTTCTATGTGTGCAATGTCTGTGTGATTCCATGTGTCTATGTGTGTTCTTGTGTGAATATGTGTGTGTTCTAGGCATATATGTGTGTATTGTGTTCGGTATTGTGTGATAGTGGGTGTTCAGATTACGTATGGGCGTGTAGGGGTAGGGGAGAGGGTCGTGTGTGTGTGTTACTGGATCTATGTGTATGTGTTTGGGTGAGTGAGTTCTTGTGTAATTGTGTGTGTAAAGTATGTTTGTGTGTGTGTTGGAAGGCTAGGGGTGTGGTAGCAGCGTGTGTGTGAATGTGTGAATCGTGAGGTTTGTGTATGTTTTAGTATGGTGCAGTGTGTGATTATGTGACAATGTATGTATTGTGTGCTTTGGGTGTGTGTAAATGTGTGCGCATTTTGTGTAATTTATGTGTATCTGCTATGTTAGACTGTGTGTTTAGGTGTTTTGGGTGTGTTTAGATGAGTAGAAGTGTGTGTGTCTCGACAGTTGGATGAAGAAGATGAACTGTGTGTTTTGAAGGTAAAATAGTGTCGATTGTGATTTGAATAGTGACTGTAATTTTCACTAAATGGGGGTTATGTTAGGTAGTTTTTGTGATTTTTTTGAAAATGAATGTCTTGATAACTGATGGAATGGGATTGAGTTGAAATTCTTCTCTATATTGTGATCAAAATGTTTGAGATTATCTGAAACCCTTTCCTATATCGCCTTTAAAGTATTTGTTCTCGTTTCGATTTTTTTATTTGAAAATCATCATTGTATTTTAGAATGATGGCTTTGAAAATGATCTTCAAATGATCGTTTTGGTATCCGTTTATGATTGTTAATGATCATTTTAGAAATCTTTGAAAGTGATCTTCAAATGACCGTTTTGGTACCCGTTAATGATTATTAATGATCGTTTTGGAATCTGTTATGATTGTAACAGATTCCAAAGTGAGTTTTGGTACAAGTTTTTGTATCTGTTTATGATTGTTTATGATCGTTTTGATATCTGTTTATGATTGATTATGATCATTTTGGAAGTCATCAATACGTTTAGAATTTTTTGAAATGTTTTGGAAAAATCATCATTGGATAGACTCTTGAGTCACTTTATAATTCCTTCGATTGTTCCTTGAATGACCTTACCGAGCTCTCAAAAGCTCACCCTTCCTTTCATTCCCTTCTACATGTAATGATCAATTGTAGCATGCTCGCGAATGGGTTTAGAGTCTGTGTGAGATTTCAAATATTCCGCCACTATTGTGTAGTAAGACCCCTGCGTAAGTCGGTACTGTTAACTCGTTCTATAAAGAACTTGAGTTTGTAAAGAACTTAAGTTTTAATAGTTTAAGTTTAAGCAAATTTTCTTGTAACCTTGTATTTTGAAGAATTTGAGTTAATGTCTAGTTAAAAACTCTGAAGTATGTGTCAGTAAACAGGTTTGATGTGATTTTATGTGATGTGGTAGATTAACGCTCTGTAGGGTCGGGGCGATAGAGCTCCAGATTTTTGGGCCGTTACACTTTTCTTGACGGTTTCCTAACGGAAGTGGGCTTTATGTAACACAATGACAAACTCATGCAGCGAAGAGTAATAAAAGTAATTGGTAGGCGCCGTGTGTAGTTTTAGGTTAACCTCAGGAGTATAATGTGTAACTTAAGGAAAAGAAAAAAATTCCTATTACCGAAGCCACCGAATCGATTCGACTGGTCGACAGACAAAACTTACGTATAGATGCCGGAGTCCCTAAATCAATTTGAAAGGATTTTCTTAACATGTATAAGAAATAGCCAATATGTCCGTTACTGGAGCCCTCAAATCGATTTTAATGGTTCGACGGACGATATACCAGAGAAAATGTTTTGTCTGTTGTCTGAGCCGCCATATCAATTTGAATGGTCGACAGACAAAACTCATGTCTAGATGTCGGAGCCCCAAATCGATTTGAAAGGGTCGTCTAGACACATAAAAGAATCTTTCATGTGTTCTAGAGCCCTTAAATCGATTTGAAAGGCTCGATAAACAAGATGAAAATAACTTTGACCGTTGCCAGAACCTTCAAATCAATTTGAAAGGGACAATGGCCAAAGTAGAAATTTTACTAAGAGCCAAAGCCAACAACGCCTTGTAGCAGTTGGTTGCTTAGACAAAAAAGAACTTCGGAAATACTACTCAAAGTCAGAGCCAACAATGTCATAAAGACAGTTGGTTATTCAGTTTGAAAATATTAATTTACTTGATATGAAGAAACCGTTGCGATTGGCAACAAGCACAAAATCTTGTATTGGCCTTAAACATACAAAAACAATTGAACATAGCGATAGATTTGAAAAATCTGGGTCGTGAACCAACCCAGGGATAAGATGTCGGGCATGCACATGCGGGCATGCAAGCACACAAATGTTAGATAATAAGGCCATTGGGTGAATGAACATGCACAATGCGCACGCATGCAAACACACAAAATTGTATTAATAGTGAAGACACTTGAAGCACACAAGCAGAAAAGTAAGTAAAATTTTATTTAAAATTTTGATTTTGTATTTATTATTTTTTTAATTTTAATTTTGTGAAAAAGGTTCGAAAACAGGCTAGTTGGTCAACAATTTTTGAAATATTTTGGGATTTTGGCACGAAAATCGGCTGGTTAGTCAGTGTCTTTGGGCTTTCTGAAAATTGAAGAATAAAAAACCGGTCGGTTGGTCAATTGCCTTGACTGACTTAAAATGACAAAATCGACAGGTTTAATCGCCTAGTTTTATGCACGAATTTGGGGTTTCCATCACACACTTCTAATTCAATCCAACCTTAACATCTTTCAGATTTCTGCTCTCTAGGAGTCCTAGATCGTATAACCTTGCCCCAATCACATTTCTAGCCTATAAATGCACCAATCGCACCTTCATTCCTCTCAATCTAGCCGAATCATGGATGAATATGCGCGAACTCGCAAGAGCCATGAAGGGGGGAAAATCAGGAATATTACCCTGTTATACCCTGAAAATGCTTCAATTTAATCTAACCGCAAATTAGATTAATTGAGGGTGTTGTTTGCTTTTATAGATAGCATTATTTTGTCGATAATCAAGTATTAGAATTTAAATAAGGGGCTACTTTGGTTTTTGGGGCCAAAAATGCAATTTTATAAAAGTTATGGGGTCAAAGTGCAAATATCAAAAGTTGAGGGGGGGTGAAAGTGTAATTTTGCAAATTAATGGATGTGTGGCACCAGAAGGTGTCGTGAGGGGTGACTCATTAAACTAAAAAAATAAAATATGGGGTTATGTTGGATTGAAACAAAAGGGGAAAAGGAAAGAAATAAAAAGAAAGAGACCCAGTTTGGCCAAGGAGAAGAGCAGGGGAAAAAAGGAGAAGAAAAGAGAGGAAGAAGGAAAGAGAAAGAAAAAAAGGAAGAGAAAAGAAAAAGTCTATAAAAATCCGAAGGTAATATATATATCTATGTTAATTAGGGTTTTCATTGAATTAAAATCTATGTTGTGTTCATGGGTATGAAACCCATCCATGGGAGTGTTTTTCATCGTGCAAGGTGTGTGTTCTGTGTATACGAAAGGATGAGAGGGAGGGGGATGGCAGTTACGGGGGCTGCCAAAGGGGGGGGGGGGTGGGAGAGGGGGGTGCGTATGTTGTATGTGATGTTTGTGTGTGTTATAGGTGTTGTGTGTGCGTGGGAAGCACACTGTTTCTACGGCAGCACTGTGTGTGTGTGTGTGTGTGTTTTATGGGTGCAAAAGTGTGTGGGGATGGGTGATAAGGAAAAAAAGGTGTAGAGGGAATGGGTGGGGTGGTGTTCTGTGTGATCTCTGTGGATGTAATATGTGCTGTGTGTGCATGAGAAGCACATTGTTGCTACGACAGTAGTGTTGCTATGTGTTGCAGTTATGTTTTCTTGATGCAAGGGTGTGTGGGGTAGGTGATGAAGAAGAAAAGGTGTAGGGGGAAGGGGAGGGGTGATGTTGTGTTGTGTTGTGTGTGAATGGTTGTGTATGAGAGGGGTTAAAGGGGGACGTGGGCAACAGCAGCAGGGAGCTACTTCTAATGCTGTGTGCGTGTGGGTGTGTGTGTTTTAGAAAGGGTGAGTGTAGAGTGTATGGTGTGTGTATGTATGTGTTGGGGGGGGGGGGGAGGTTGGTGGTTAAGGTGTAATATGTGTGTTTGTATTTATGTGGGTTTGGGGGGGATTTTGTGAATGTAGGGGTGTGGTGCTTGGCAGTGAGAGGAAGAAGAAGATGTTTGTGCATAGAGTGAAGTGCTGTGTGGGTTTAAATCACATTCACATGGCAGTGAACAGTAACTGAAAATGGCTTGGCAGTAGATGTTTGTGCATAGAGTGAAGTGCTGTGTGGGTTTAAATCACATTCACATGGCAGTGAACAGTAACTGAAAATGTCGCCCGGGTGGGGGGGTGGTTTGGGCATTCCATTGTGTGAATGTTTCAGATTTGGACAAAGTGCGAAAAAGAGCCCTTTCCAACGTTCAAAAAGGGGTTAACTAACGCCGTCAGTGTAAAATTTATGGTGATTTTAAAAATAGTAAACCAATATAAATTTGCGTAAAAAATTTATGAGGACCTTAAAATGGTGAGATGCTTCAGTGTTTAAAGCTTCGGGGCATTTCGAAGCCGATAGCTATTTTTAGCGGAATCGGCTTCCAAGCGCTCTGTTAAGTGTTGGTTAGGAATTTTTGACCGTAAAATCTCCGAAGGGCTTTTTAGTCTAAAAAACAAATGTAGATGCTTAAAAAGATGTTTTAAAGTGATTTTTGGATTTTGTATAGGCGATGGCCGCCAGGAGGTGTTTTGGTAAATTTACCTAAGCTCAGGGAGTGTTTTGGTAATGTTCTCTACAAAATTTCCTGAAGGATTTTTTGGTCTGAAAATAGATATAGAACATCTAAAAAGTTATTTTGAAACGGTTTTTGGGTGTTGGTGGTGTAATGGCCTATAGAGGGTGTTTTCGTAATTTATCATTTGGCACTAAATTCTTTGGAACACGCATAATTAAGCGTCCAGAGTGACGGGTAGCGACGAATAGGGTTAATACACCTAAAATGATAGAGTTTGTTATCGCTAATGCGTCGATAAGGATAGGTTAAGGATCCGGTTATCAGATCAGAATAACTAGGCGTCATAAGACGCTATGAACAGTTAAATAGGAAGGGGTCGAATAAAGGGTGCGTATATGGTTGAATGATGCCTGACAAGCAAGGTTTTATTTAATTAGGAAGTCTCGCTTGTTGCGATCAAAGGTTGCGAGTTGTGTCGGCTATAAGCCAAACATGTGGACAATGTGGTTCTGATACGCTAATTTATTGTTTCGATTAGCATGCCATGTTGATGACGTTTTTTTAAACTCTAGTTGTTATGATTGGACACCGGTAGTCATTGTGACCGATATTCATTTATTGAATTATGCTGTTGAGGAATTAAGATAGAATAATTTTTCTTAGTCCACCTCGCAAATGAAGTTTAGTAAGGGTAATGCATGTTCTAATATGCTATGATTCTGTTCGATTAGCATACCTGACATTGGTGATGATGTTGCGTAGGGGTTGTTGTGTAGTTATTATGAGATGTCGGCCATTATTGATAGCCGATATTTCTCCTGATTGAGAAAACCATTGGGGACTTATGGTTAAACTTCTCCAAGTCTGCCTTGTCGTTGATGATGATGTTGTAGAAATTGTTGTGTGGTTGTTGTGAGATGTCGGCAATTATTGATAATCAATGTTTCTTCGAATTAAGAACGATGTTGAGGACTTGTGGTTAAGTTTCTTCCAAGTCCGCCCTGACGATGATGCTTATGTGGAATTTCTGTTGTTATGTGATTTTGTGACTCGATAATTCTTGCTTGAGTTTTGTTGTTGAGGACGTAAGATGAAATAATTTTCCTTAATCCGTGTCGTTAATGAAGCCATGTTGTTCAGTTCTAACGCGTGAGTTCCCTTCTTGATGACAATGTCTCTTTTAAATTACTTGAAGCTGCAATGAACACCCACATCATAGGGCATCAATAAGTTGAATGCTAGTGAAAGTGAAGTAACTGGTGGCTTGTGAAAGTAAAGTAATGTGGTGGTTAGTGAAAAATAAAGTAACTGACAAAAAGGATAAAGCGCGCTAGAGTCTGTCGCCTCGAGTCAAGTTGAGTATGCATTTGCAATTGATTTTAATTGATGTTGCTGATTTTTACTACGTATGTTTTCTATGCTTATCGATTGCTTTATTCCTTTCCCTTGCATTACACATGCATAGTCATTGAGTCTGTCCTGTTCGGGTTCAAGTTGAAATGATGATGCTATGTTGGGCCTTAAAGTTGCTCATTCTAATGAAAGAAAAAGATCATTTCGCAATTTATGTTGATGCTGAAATTTGTTGTAAACTCCTGATTCATTACTATTGTTGAGAGGATCATTATTCATCTGAGACTCTCGAATCACTTGTACACGATACTCATCGTGTTGTCTTTACTGGGCAATTTGCGCCCATTCCTTATGTTGTGTTGTTGCATGTTATAAGACTGATCAAGGAGAATTCTCTCGGAAGAGAAAGGAAACAAGCCATAAAAGCTTAGCGAGGTGATGAGTTGAGCGAGGTAAGACATGCTAGAAATGATAAGGTAAAGCTTGAGCTATATGCTATGTCGAGAGGAGCTACACAACTACAGTCGTATATTATGTTATAAATGTTTATGTTGTTTAAGGACTTGAAAGTCTTCCACTGCAGTATGATGCATGTTTGTAAGAATTTTTTGTAAGGATGCATTTTGGAGCATCTATTAATGATGTATGAAAGTGTAGTTGCTCTATATTCTGCACAGGGTTATGAAGTGATTATGGTTATGTGGTTGTTATGAGTTGCCGACAATTATTGATAACCATACTTCTCTTGATTGAAAACACCATTAAGGAGTTGTGGTTAAACTTCTCCCGAGTTCGTCCTGTCATTGATGATGATGTCATAGAGATTGTTGCGTTGTTGTTATGAAATGTTGACACTTATTTGTAATCGACATTTCTCCTATTTAAGAATGTTGTTGAGGGCTTGTGGCAAATTTCTCTCGAGTCCGCCTAATTTCGGTCAAAGAATTGGGCCGATGATCGCTCCTCACTTACTCCGGAGCAAGGCACTCATCTCATATCTTCTTCACAGAAATGGTAAGTTTTTCTCGAATTTTCCTCTTTACACATACTATTTCACCTTGCTTCACACACGCACCATGCCCATGCACAGTAGGAGCCATATATTAGGTTTCCATCCAATTCACACGTTAACCGGACGGTTCCTTAAGCTTTCTTTCCCATTTTGCGATTTTATAGACTCTCCCTAAGAACATGTGATGTAGGGGCTCTCCTAATCTTGTCAGAGAGTGGTGAGCAAAAGACACCTCTTTGTGTCTTGCCGAGCGTTGCATGCTTCTACCCGGAGCAAAAGACACCTCTTTGTGTCTTGCCGAGCGTTGGTGAGATTCCACCAACACTTTTCATATGCCATTTGGGGAGGCTACAGTCACCCTTTTCAATTTTACGAACATCACGTGTGTTCGTTCTCGAGGAGGCCCATACGTTGGGCCCATAATCTCGATAAAGATCAGAACCTTGTGGTCTGTTTGCTAAGCTATGAACCATCCTACAAAAAAGGTTGTTCAATACTCTTGGGTACCATCCACGCTCACTATGAGCACATGAACTTGGAGGGCGTATAGCCCGTGATGGTTAATCAGTTCATCCAAGTTTTTTTTTGTACGCTCTAGGGGAGATGTTGTTTAACAATGAGGACGGCTCCATCCAACTCTGGCGTCTTCGAGCTTTGGAGGTGATTGAGGAGATCGGGGAGTACGACTAGGGTACTCCCACTCTGGCTTATTTGTATCGATCTATGGGTGCTATGTCCCGGAAACAACCCCTCAGCTTCATGGGCTTCTGCGATGTTTGGGAGGTATGTCTAAGATTTCTGAATATTTTCTACTTATTTCATGCTTACTTTTGACATATTCTCACATACGACATGTTTGGTCTCACATATTTGGGCTTTTGAGCTTCTTGGTTCTCGTGCTCCTCGCCTGGGGGAGGCGCATATCTCTGAGACAACACCAATAATAACCTGGTGGAACTATACATATGAGAAGGCCAGGGTCTCAAAATTCGTGCACCGAGACAGCTTCAACAGGTTGAGAGAGCGCTTGGTAAGCGATCTACCTGACTATTTAATTCTCCTTCTAAGTATGCTTATCATATTCTCACGTCTTTTCTCTCATTTACTTCCGGAATCTCAGTCTCGATGGTGGAGTAAGATGGGAGACTATGCTGAGGAGTTGGACGGCATCCGGTGCCAGATGTTGATGGTGGGACCCTTACAAAGATGAGTTCTACCTAAGAGATAGGGTGTTTCCTCAGCACTCTCAGGATGCTATGGGTTTCAAGATTCCGTCTGCCCCTCCTGAGGAGATGTACCATATGACAGAGTTGGACGGGTGGCTGAGGCAGAGTCTGATTAGGGGGATTCCAGTATCCTCCCTACGATGGCCGAACGATCCTCATACCTACAAGGCGTTCATGAGAGAAGATCCGATGCCTCCCATAAACTCAAATTGGTTAGAGAAGATCCAAAATGAGAGGCCGGCTTGGGAGAAGAAAAGGAAAGGCAAGAAAGAGGTTGAAGTAGACGAGGGTATTCCATTCCTTCCATGGACGGTGTCGGTTTATTCGAAGGGAAATACCAAGAAGTAGGATCCTATCCTGCAGCCGGAGAAGGAATCTGAGGTTTATGGGGTCAAAGAACTGGCTAGGATCCACACGGTAGCTCTAAACATGAATTATGTGCTTTCATTATTATTCATTCATATTAGACTTTAATTCCTTGTGTTTTTCTTAATGTAGGTCCCAAGTTCCCTGCTCAGGGATGCTTACATGATGATCCATAGCCTTAAGGGTATCGTGTTAGGTTACCGGGACTTGTTATCGGTGTATGGACCTTCGGAGGAGGCTATGGAGATGCCTGCTTCTACACCCCCGGTCCCACCTTCAGGAGGTGGATCGAGTGGCTGGCCAAGCTCTGTTGAGCCCCCAGTTTCTGCTGTTGCTACTACAATTACTCCTAGGGTGACTCCAATTATTCCCAAGGGTAAATGTGTGAAGAGTGTAGCTGTGACCCAGACTTGGACTAGGGACGCTTAAAACCTAGACCGGCACTGCCTAAGGGGAAATAAATGGCCACGGGAGAAAAAGGAAGGCCCCAGCTCCTCCATTGAAGTGGAGAAAAAAATCATCAAGGATCACCACGGTCTTCCAACACACGTACAAGAAACCTCAATCTAACGAGATGGTGATAGTGCAGTCCTCTCTCGAACCTGAAGATGAGAAAAATGATGAAGAGAGTAAGGATGAGGCAACGGAGATCGAAGCTACCCCTGAAGAGGCTGAGGAGGCTTTGGAATCCAGCCAAGAGAAGGTGCCCAGCCCCTGGAGATCCCGGAGGAAGCCCAGAAGATGAATGTTGCTGCTTAGGTTAGGCCTAGATTAGGCCTAAATATTATTCCTTAAGTTAAAGTCCCTTAAGGACTATATTTGAAACATTGATGTAACTAAACACTTATTCTTCTGTGATTTTAGTTAGTAACTACTTTGCTAATTCCTACATTAATATACATATATGCTCACATACATGGACAGAAAGAAAGGATGATGTGATTGGAATGTATGAAAGAATTTGAGCTTGAGTTGGATAACTGACAGGTCTATGGTTTGGCCTAAAAATAGGCAAACTCTTCGAAATTTCACAGGAACTTACTAACCGCCGATTAGTCAAAAACCAAAAATATTTTTCGCAGAGAACCGGCCGGTTGGTCTGTAACGCCCCCGAAAATTTGGAGCTCCGTCGCCCTGAACTCCCTGGTCGTTAACCTACTGGATCACATCAAACCTGTCAGACCTGTTCACTAACACATATTCTAGATCATCTCATTCAGCATCAACTCCGATTTCTCAAGACACTAGATCACAACGGATTAGCTTAAACTATTACGACTTAGGTTTTTCGTAATTCAAATTCCTAAGAACAAATTAACAGTACCGACCCGTGCAGGGGTCTTACTATACAGTGGTGATGGGCTCATTGTAATCTCACTCAGACTCTAAACCCCATTTCCGAGCAATCTACTGTTGATCAACACTTGCAAAAAGGAATCAAAAGAAGGGTGAGCTTTTAAGAGCTCAGTACGGTCGCACAAGGACCAACAAAAGAATTACAAAACGATTCCAAGAATCCAACTGACGAAGATTTCCAGAATACTTCAAACGGTAAAAAACTCAATGGTTTCTGAAATGATCAAAATTCATTAGAAATATATACGAAAATAAACAATAATACTCAGAATGGGTTCCAGAACGATTAATAAAAGATCATCTTCAAAGCCATCATTCCAAAATACGATGATGGTTTTCCAAAGGATTTCAAAACGTAGCCAGATCATCTGAGACAATTCTTTCCAAAATACACTGAATATTTCTCAAAAAGATTTCAACACGAGCACAAATTATTTCAAAGAATACTTTCCAATCATTTTCGTAGCAGTCACGGCAATATACAGAGCAGAGAAAATAAAAAATCAACGTTGATCCTGGGGAGATTGCAATGCCATTCTGGTAAGCTAACAGAGTGTACACATGCATGATGTACCATAATATAATTACTAGTCCCATTGGGTACTAGCCTGCGTTTCATGCAGGATTCAGACTAGCCTTAGTACGCCCTCCTATAAATCGGAAACCCAGGTCAACACAGAAAAATCAACAATATCAATGAGCGTTAACATAAGCTCAATTTACCAGAATCATATTAGATTTTAATTACCATAATATACCGGATAAGTCATCATTCGAAATTCCAGAAGAAAATCACAAATAAACAGTTAAACAATTGTGAATAGTTATCGGATTTAAGCACAACAATTCAGAAGATCGGATACAAACAATTGTTAAATTGCTCAACATGCAGTAACAGGCGAGCATCACAGGATTTCCAAATAATCGATTCAAGTTCAATAATGAGATTTTCTGGGTAATAACATGCTGCTATCAATACATAATTCAGAATTCGGCATTAGCCATAAGTAGATCAAATGAGTACTTACAAGTACGAGTTATCAGAATAAGGGTTCGGATGAAAGTCCTTACCCAAGGTTCAGATAGAATCCCTTACCTAGATCCATAGCTAAATTATCCTAACCGGGAAGTCTTTAGCTTTAACCTAAATAGAATAATCAAACCGCCAGAATACAGCCCGCAATACAATATTATAACTTAATACGAACTCACACATTCTCCCAAAATAAACCTCCCTCACCGCGTATGTAAAATTACCAAAATGCCCTTAGGTTTAAAATTACCAAAGTGCCCCTCTCGAACTTAAATCACCAAAATGGTCTTCTCGTAAGTAAAATCACTATAATAACCTTCATGTCTGCAATTTTACCCAAAAATACCTTTTCTAGGTCAAATTACCAAAATACTCCTTCGAGGTGACAAATTACTAAAATACCCCAGGGGGTTTTCGGCACCGGAAAAATTCCAAAAACATCTTAAAATGCTATTTTAAGCATCATTATATCATTTCTAGCCTAGAAATTATTTTAGAGAATTGTTTGCCCAAAAATCCTGAACCAGTGTCAGGACTAAGCGCTAAAAGGTCAGTTTCGCTAAAAATTCCTATCAGCCTCAGAATGGCCCGAAATTTTAGAATATGAAACATATCAGTAAAATAAGATTTTTTTAAAATTTTCAAATCAAAATAGCTTGGTTTGCTATGCTAAATAAGTCGATAATTTTAGTTACCCGATACCCTAATCTAGCGCCCTTCGCGAACACCAAAAATTCCCAAAACATTCCAGAGCGTACGTCTCGGAAAAATATTTGGGGTCACTTTTTTTTACTTTGTCCAAATAGATCTCTAAATATACTTTAAAAATTCGTAAAGAACTGCTGGGATAAATTTATCTTTAGCGACACTTTTGAGTTCCAAGAATTTAAACCGAGCTCCACTACTATTCATCATCCCTGTCCTTCGCAGCTCACTTCTTCCAGATAATCACCCACAAACCCACTTCAGTAACACACTTCTCCCCTTCCCTTTACCCACAAACACATATACACACTTACACATACACTAATACACCAACCAAACACACACCTTAACACACAGCTCTCACACAAACACCAAGTAAATAAACACAGTTGGTACAGACCCCACTCACTGCACCTATAAAACACATTATTTCACCTCCATCTTGATCAAGTTAACCAAAAATTCCCTTAGTAATACTCAAACAGATGAAGCAATTTCTCATTATCAACACCAAAAGGAAATTTTCTGAACCCAAGAGAAAACCAATCTTTGCATATATTGTCAATTTGTTCTCCCCTTAATTCAAAAAGTGGAAACTCTATCACTAGGTGAGCATAACAAATACCAAGGAAATCCGAACACAAACCAATAAAGAGCCAAATGCAAAGCCCAGACTCTACAACTTTTCACAGAAGGAACTCCACAAACCATAGCAAAATTGAAACAAATTCATGTACCTGAGTCATGGACTGAAAACCCATTTCTCTAATAACATCCATGGTTGGTTCAGGTATTGGCAATGATGCAAATGCATCTATACTTATAATTCAAGACCCGTTGTTGACCTTCACCTTCTTCTTCTCCTTTTTCGTCCACTTCTCTTTTCCCTCTCTCTTCTCTGTTTTCTGTTTGTCCTTTGTTTTCTTTCCTTTCTTACCCTATTTCCTTTCTTGAACACTGTTCCTCTATTTTCTTTTTTTCTTTTTTCCACTTCATTTCCTAAAGATTCTAACCATTATTTTATATTTTAACTTCATTAGTCATCATACAAAATAGCAAGAGGTGGCTATTATTTATGACCTGGTTTCTAAAATATTAACACATAATGCATACTTTTATAAATTGCACAATAGCCCTCCAAAATTTTCATATTCACAAAATGGCCCCAAAAGTTTCAAAAATTACATCTTGCCCCAAAAACTTTTTAAGCTCCGATACTCTACTAATACCCGAACATTGCTCACAATTATTGCCCGTTTATTTTTTTGGAGCACGGATAATTATTTTCAACAGCTCTAGAAGTTCGGCGTATTACATGGTCAGACCCTAAATTCAAATTTAAGGCAAAACCAGACGACTCGTCAGAGCCAAAATCAAATTTTCAAGCAAAATCGGCTGGTTGGTCAGAAAAAGTAAATTTTTTTCTTAGAAAAAATGGACGGTTGGTCAGAAAGGTGAGCCATCAAATATGCAAGTCAAACGGCAAACTGGCCGGTTAGTTGAAAATCGTCCGATTTTTTTTACGGCTATCTCACTATATATTCAGAACTCGTCTCTTTAGAAAGATATTCGACCTTCATTCTCTCACGAGAACTCCCCATGGCTTTTAAGGACGATCCCACGATCTTTGAATTCCAATTTTGTGTGTTCACGAACTCCTTCAATAAGATCAAGTCGATCCACCTAGATGGGCGATTCAAGCTGAAATCCATCACGAGCCAGCGAAACATGGTGGTTCATGAAGATATCCTTCGTGCCACATGAAAATTATGGTATGTAGATCATGTCTTCTACTTTGGCCTGAATGAACTCTACCTTACCTTCGAGAAATTCTCGGCCCTTGTAGATATCCCGACTAACTTGCCGGTTGCTGTTCCGGTCGTTCAAGATGGTTATGCTAAGGCCCTCAAGACCTCATTGAAGATAAAAAAGGAGCGTGCCCGATCTTTCATCCGGGGTGATGTTATTCAGCTCTCTCCCTTGATAGAATACTTTTCTACCAAAGCGACTGGTCGTGATCAACAATATGCCCATCGTTGGGTGGTCGCCTAGGCACTATGCTTGGTAGCCAAGTATCTAACCTTTCTGGCCCTAAGGTTGCTAACGTGAGGCTAGCTAGCATATTACTCCAGATACCTACTAGAAAGGTAAAACCTTAATCCCTTTAGTGGTAGCTGAAACTTTACTTGGTATTACCGATGCTGATAAAGATCCCAATGTTCCTTTCGGGGGTAGCTCTATGCTTTTGTATATGTGGTTGTTGGACCATATGCGCATGATAGCCTAACCTGCTATGGTAGGGTATACCCCCAATGCTTTCCGTTCTCAGTGTTTGCTCTTTAAAGGTCGTTCGGGCATTGACGAGTGGACTCGCTTCTTTTACGTATGGGAGCCCAAAGATATCCATGTATGAGAGCCCAAGGATATCCATTCATATTGTAAATGATGGAGGGCTCATGGGCCTATTTTGAGAATTGTTGAATATCCCTGTGTTTATCTCCTGGGATTGTGTTATACATCTTTCTACTTTGCCTGCTGGATTCTAAGGCAGTTCGATTATGAGTAGGTAATCCTAAAAGTCTATGGTGAGTTTGTAGGGGAACAAGCCCTTTGAGGCAGTTTTACGAGGTTAGGGATCTCTCCCTTATACTCACAGTTCCATTTATTTTAGACCTTTCCTTACTCGTATAGAGCCTGTCACTCCTTTACTGTCTAATGCATAAATCGGTTGGCTTTGGACCCTTGTTCGGGAAAATGTGTTAGCTTTGGAGAGCAAACTGAGGGCGGAGCTGAACTGGGACTTCTCAAGTGCTTGTTAGGTAAGATCCTTGGAGTAGGCCAAGAAGGAAGCCCGTGCTGCTATCGGATTAGGCCCGGAGGTGTCTGAGTCTGGCAAGTCTCTCAGTGCATAGGGCAAAGTTTCCGTCATCCTATGCCTGAAGGCGACTTTGGGTCACATGGATCAGGTGGTTTTGGATTGGCTCCCAAATGTTCAAGGAGAAGTTTGATGCTGACGGGAATCCGATACAGTCTTTACACATGAACGAGCCCCCGGTAACTCCCTTCTTTGCTGCTTAAGGAGAAGCCACCAAAGAGGAATTCGACTGTCAAAGCTACTCAAAATCAGGAAGCTGACATGGATGCTTATCTCGAGGGTCGGTTTGATCAAAAGGGTAATAAAGACAAAGGGAAAGTGGATCAGGGACTGGCTTTGCAGGTATGAGAATTGGAATATGTGATTCCTATATCTTAGAGGTCGGCTTATAAGAAATACATGGAGACATGGAGATCCATCATAAATGAGGAAGATAGTTCGGCTATGAAAAAGATTTTGATGGATATCCCATAGGTTACTGATATGACTTGGAATTTTCTTTTCGCCCTAATTTTTGCCTAGGCCACCCTTTGCAGGGTTTTCCTCCTAGTGGGCACATTTCTCTTTTTTCTAGCATTCTTCGATTTTTTTTGGCCCTAACTTTTGTCCAGGCCGCCCTTGATAGGGTTTTTCATCCTAGCAGGCATCTTTATTTTCCTCATGAATGTAGTCACTCAGTGCTTTAGACAGTGGAATAAAAGACTTTTTTTATTAAAACTTGAAATTTGACCACACCCGAGGTAACTTTACGGGCTGTCTACGTACCTCCATCTATGTGTTACATCAATTTGTGTGTGCTGAAAAATTTTCTTAAGGACAATCAGGTCATTCGTAGTTCATATACAAAATTCGCTCAAGTATAATATTTCTTTAGTCGGTCTAAATATTGAGTAACTGTGAAAATAAAATTCCATCTAAATCGACTAACAACGCTGCACCCCCAGTCATGATTTGCTAGATCATATAGGGACCTAACGAGTTGGGTTCAAACTTTTCTCGCGGCTTCTAAATTTGTCCATTGTTCTCCTTTAACACCATATCTTCTTCCTTCAGTCCACGTCCCTTGCTTGATTTGTTAAAGGCCCGGGTAATTCGCTTCTGGTAACCCAGAATGTGATATAACGCTTTCAGCCTTTTCTCATCTACCAATGTCAATTCCTGAAACTGTTTCTCACCCAGTCTTCTTCGGCTATTTGGTTTTCCAACAATACCCTGAGAGAGTTAACTTCCAATTCTACTGTGACTATGGTCTCCATGCTATACACTAATGAATACGGGGTAGCCCCGGTTGATGTCCTCATCGATGTTCTATAGCCGAAAGGGTGTAGTGGAGCTTATCCGACCAACTTCTACAAGAATCTATCATTTTACTCAACATAGTCTTGATGTTCTTTCACGGTCTCAACAGCCTTATTAGTCTGTGGATGGTATGGTGACGAGCGATGTCAGATTATACTGTACTCCTCGGCTATGTCTGTGACTTCTCCTTTAAAATGTAGTACGCTGTTTAAGATCAACTCCCAGGGTAGTCCATATCGGTAAATGATCTTAGTTCGAATAAACTAAGCCACCTTCCTGGCATTGAGCATGGCATTCGTAGTGACTTCTACCCACTTCGTGAAGTAATTTATGGTTACCAATATGAATTCATCTCCGTTAGAGGCCTTGGAACTAATCTTCCCGATCATATCTATCCCTCAAACTGAAAATGGTTAGGGAGATGTCATGTTGTATAATTCTCGGGGAGGAAGATGTCGTAAGTTGGCATACACTTGGCATTTGTGACACCTTTTCACATACTCGATACAGTCTTGCCCCATAGTACTCCAGTAGTATATACCTGTCGGAGGACTTTCTTGGCTAGCATTCGCCTATTTATGTGTGGTCCACGTCTCCTGCATGTATATCTTCCATGATTTGGCTACTCTCTCCCTCGGTTATACACAACATGTATTCTCCATTATAATGTCTCTTATACAATCTCCGGTCACACATGTTGAACTGTGCCACCCATCTTCTCAAAGCTACTCGGTCTTTCGATCCCTCATGCTATTTTCTATCTCGGATAAGGTTCCACATATCCATATACCATTACTCGACTACTTCATCTTCTTCTACGGGCGCTATCATGAAGCAATAGGCTGGTCTATCTCTCTTCTGTTCACAACCGGTTCTACTTCATGTCCTTCGGGTATATCAACCATCGACGCAAGGGTGGCTAGGGCATCGGAAAGTTGTTCTTGACTCAGGGTAGGTAATGGAATTCTACGTCTTCAAACTGGTCTACAATTTTCTCTAAGTGAGAATGATATGCTTGTAGATGATCATCTGATTCTCAACATACCCTGGATCTGGTATATGATCAACGTTGAATCTCCATACACAGTAATCTCCTAAACTCTTAGGTTTAAGGCCATTTCTAAACCGATGATACATGCTTCATATTAGGCGGTGTTGTTAGTATCGTCGAAGGTTAGCTTGATGGCTATGGGCGAATGGGCTGCATTTGGTGAGATCAAGAGTATCCCTAATCCAAAACCTTTATTGTTTGTTGCTCCGTCAAAGTATAACCACCACCTTATTTCTAATTTTACAATGCATACTCCTTTGTCTGGGAACCTCACCTCCCATCAGCTGGTATCATCTGTAGGACATTTGGCTAACAAGTCGGCCATAACTTTTCCTTTGATCGGTATCTGTGTGACATAAGTGATAACAAATTCGGATAACAACAAAAGCCACTTGGTTGTGCGGTTAGATAGGACAAGCTTCTCAAACAAATACTTCAGAAGGTCCATTCTGGCTAACAATCTGATTGGGTACGCCAAAACATAATGTCTCAATCTTTGTATTACCCAAACCAAAGAGACATGTCTTTTCTAGGGCTGAATAGTTTAGCTCTCCTTGGATCAACTTTTAACTGACATAGTATATAGCTCTCTCGACTAATGAATTCTCTAAATGTTACGCTACTATGGCTCCGGCTACAGTATCGATCACGGTAAGGTATGGTAACAATGTGCTACCAGGTACTGCGGACTTAGGACTGGAAGGTTGCTAAGGTACTGGTTGATTTTTTCGAAGGCTGCACAAGGGGTTCTACTCTTTGTTCGAATCCCTTTTTAATAGTTTGAACACAGATTCACAAATCATGGGTCACCTGGGATATAAACCGGCTGATGTATTGAATTGTACCCAAGAACCATCGGATTTCCTTCTCAATTTTGTGTGGAAGCATCTCGAGTATGGCTTTGATTTTGGTTGGATCCATCTCTATCCCTTATTTTCTCACCATAAAACCTAGCAGCTTCTCAGCTATGACCCCGAACACACACTTCTACGAGTTCAACCACACGTTGTACTGCCTTAACATTTTAAAATATTTTGTCAACATTGCACAATGATCTTCCCTCTTCCTAGACTTGATGATCATGTCATCCACGTAAACTTCCACTTCCTTATGGATCATGTGATGGAACAGGGTAGTAGCGGCTCCCTGGTTTGTAGCCCCCATAATCTTCAAACCGAAATGCATCACTGTATTACAAAAGGTAACATAAGAGGTTGTGAAGGTTGTCTTCTCCTGGTCCTCAGGAGCCATTTTTATCTAGTTGAACACTGTGAAACAATATACAAAGGATACAAATTCATGCTCGGCTGTGTTGTCTATTATCAAGTCTACGGGTAAATGGAAGTCATTTGGGAGAAGCTTGGTTTAGGTCTTGGTAGTCGACACACATCCTGACTTGACCAGGAGTTTTTGGAACACGTACAATGTTGGCTAGCCATGAAGGATATTCAATCACTCAGATAAATTCTGTAATACCCCAAAACTTTTTTTTACGCTAACAAACAATAACTTAAAAATAAATAAGGTTGTGTTCTTTTCGTAATATTGAGTAAAGTGTGGAAAATGTTTATGTGGGATTCGGTCGAATGAAAGGGTTTTCGGTTGAAACTTTTTGAAGTTTTTGGTTGAATGAATAGTTTTCGGTTGAATGAAACCGCTTTACTTCCAATGAAATTTGTGTTGATTTACGGAATAATGGGGACTGAAGTTTTCGGTCGAATGGAAAATCAAGATTTTGGGAAAGGCATTTTTGCGATTGAAGTTTTGAGTCGAATGAGACATTTTTTTTAGCTTCGAATGAATAATGTAATTTTTGCGTTCTTATAAATAGTCTCTTTATTTTCTTTCCTGCCCTTTTGTTCTCTGTTCATTCCCTTTTCGGCAGAGAGAGAGAGATTAGAAGGCATGGGAAGCTCCTTTGGTATTAAGGTGGTGCCTTGAGGTTTTTCTTCTCCAAAAGCTTGATTGAGGTAAGAGATTTTATCTCCTTTTGCTGTGGGAAGGTACTTTCAAAATCTGAAAGCTTATGCTTTGTCCAATTTTGTTCGTCTTTATTAGTTCACTTTGGTTTGTTTAACTTTTGTTTTCGTTTAAAACATTGTGTACCCTCCCCCATTTGTGCCTTGAGGAGCACACCTTTGCATTTGTACATTTCTGGTCGTCAACTTAAGATTGACATTGACTATGTGGAATAACTCTCAGATTGAGACGGTCCTTTGGACACATGTTTGAGATGTTAGCGAGCAATAGACTCCTAGCATGCTACCGGTAGCACAAGTTTGACATATGTATGTTTGGTTCGACATTTAGGTCTTATGACCAACATAGTCTTCGTATGTTGTAGCATGCCCGACATATATTAGCCATGTGTTATGGGAATGTTATGTATCAGAATATTTTGTTTAGCCGCTGCTCATAGACAGTCCTTTTGTAAGGAAATATTTTGGGATTGGGGCAACGAAGGGTGAGCTGGGTATATCTCACATTGGCTAGAGAGGAAGATTATGGGCTATGTGTGACCGAGCCTTAGCGAGGACGCTAAGGAATAAGGTGGGGAGATTGTAATATCCCACATCAGTTGTGGGAGAGTTTGTGATGGCCTTATAAGACCCTGCCTATGAACTCATAAGTACCAACTTGGCTAGCCCTTTTGAGGAAGGCAATGCCCTAAGGTGGGGCCGTGGACCGGGTTGTTACATATTAGTCATGTGTTATAGGATTACATGCTTAACTTTGTTGCTTCCATACTTAATAATAAGATATGGGTTGTTCTTTTCCATTTAATATCGTCATTCGTCTCTGTTTATTTTGCTTAATAACTTATCATTTTGATAACTTACTGGGCTATTCGAGCTCACCCCTTTTCTTTTCTACCTTGCCTTTGCCACAGGGGAAGAAAGTGACAGTGAATGATATGGCAATGATGGATTTTTGAGATTTTGCTTAGTATCGTAAACTTTGTAATTGTAACTTGAAATCTCACCCGGACAGGGGTCTTTGGATTGTAATGTATTGGAATATTTTGTTTAGCCGCTGCTCATAGACAGTCCTTTTGTAAGGGAATATTTTGGGATTGAATTGTGATAGACTTTTGTTATGCAGAGATGCTTTATGTTAGAAGTTTTAGTTGCTCTGTTTATAACGTTAGTTTTAGAACTATAGCGGTAATTCTTGTAGTTTGATGGTGGTCTAGGCCTCCCGTTTTGGGGTCGTGACAGGGTCAGTATCAGAGCTTAGGTTTGTGATTCTGTAGACTTGTGTGACCCTAAGTTTAAAACGTTGCGAGTTAGATGTGCGACTAGATTGGTCTCTTTACTCTTTATTTCGTGTTTTTCCTTTGTATGCTTTAGGCTAAAATGGTTTTATTTGGTGTTAGGAGTACTATGCCTCCTAGACGCTCTAATCGTAAAGCCAACGATCCTCATGATCCACCAACGAATGATGGAGTTGTTAAGGCCACTGTGCAGGGATTTCAGAATTTGGCGAACCTAATTACCGGATGTAACGGGGTACCACTACACCAAAATCAGAACATTGGGCAGAATGATAGTTTTAAAAGTGGAGATGTGGAGATATTTAAGAAGTTAGTACCCACTTCTAGAGGGGAACCCGATCCGGAGAAGGCTGAAGCTTGGGTGAATCAAAATGAGAAGGTGTTTGACCTTTGGGATAGCAGCGATGAACAAAAGGTGGAATATGCAGTTTTCATGCTAGAGGATGAAGCTGACCATTGGTGGAAGATGGTCAAGCGCATGCAGAGAATCAGCGCTAATCATCCATGACTTGGGAACGGTTTAAAGGTATTTTCTTCGAGAAATACTTTCCTTAAAATATTAGAGATCGGAAGGAAGAAGAATTCTTGAAGCTAGTACAAAATGATATGACATTTGCACAATATGAGGCGAAGTTCACCTCATTGTCAAGGCATGCCCCACATCTGGTTGACACCGAGAATCGTAAAGCGAGAAGATTTGAGAAGGGATTGAAGCGCGGCATCAAGAACAGGTTATTGGCTCTTAAGCTTTCGACTTATGACAAGGTTGTTGAACGGGCCAAAATTCTGAAGACGGACTACGGGGAGTTTTTAAAGTAGCAGGAGAAACAGAGGCACAAAAGAGGCCCTGCAGAAGCTTCGGATAAGAACAAGAGTGGTGGTCAGAACAAGAGGAAATGAACTTTATAAGAAGGCATGCAATCGACTCGAAGGGTTACGAAGGTTTGCGATATATGCGGTAGGAATCATGGGGATAAGCCATGCCATCGTTTGACAAACTCTTGCTTCAAGTATGAAAATGTGGGACATTATGCTATGGAGTGCCCGTATCCGAAGAAAAAGAGACTGGGGGAGAAGACTTACAACGCTCAGGCTCAGGGTGGAGCCAAGCCATCCACGAGGGATCAGAGGCCAAGGGTACAAGGCCATGCTTATGCTTTGACTGCCAAGGATGCCACAACTTCTAACGACATGGTGGCAGGTACAATTCAGATCGATTCTTATTCATTTCATGCATTATTCGACCCTGGATCCACACATTCGTTTATAACCTCTTCTCTTGCGTGTAAGTTGGGTTCCGACCCACGAGCTTTAGAATTTGATTTAATGATTGATACCCCGATGGGGAAATCTATCTTAGTATCTATAGTGTACAAGCCTTGTTTGGTACACATTGAGAGTAGAGTGTTACCTGCTGACCTTATAACTATGGATATTTGAGATTTTGACGTCATTCTCGGCATGGACTGGTTGTCTTCCTATCATGCCTCGTTAGATTACTATGCCAAAGAAGTACATTGCCGGATTCTTGGTCAATCTAAGTTCAAGTTTAAGGGTTCTACTTCCGTTACTTCGTCTTGCCTTATATCTGCCTTGCAGGCTAGACGTTTGGTTCGGAAGAGGTGTCAAGGATATTTAGCTCACATTGTGGATACTCGTATAGTTGTTTAGAACTTATCCGATATTCCCGTGGTTAGCGAATTTTCGGACGTGTTTCCGGAAGAACTCCCTGGTTTTCCTCTAGACCGTGAAATCGAGTTTGTTATAGATCTTAAACCAGGAGCTGCTCCAATTTCTAAGATTCCCTACCGTATGGCCCCGGCCGAGCTCAAAGAACTTAAAGTGCAACTCCAAGAATTACTAGAGAAAGGCTTCATTCTCCCCAAGCATATCTCCTTGTGGCGCTCCCATTTTATTTGTAAATAAGAAGGACAGAACGATGAGATAGTGCATTGACTATAGGGAGCTGAACCGTATCACAGTTCGTAATAACTACCCTTTGCCACGGATTGACGATTTATTTGACCAACTTCAGGGAGCTGAATACTTCTCCAAAATTTGATTTGAGATCAGGTTACCACCAATTGAATATTAGGAGGGAAGATATATCCAAGACTAATTTCTGCACGAGGTACGGACACTATGAGTTTGTAGTAATGCCGTTCGGGTTTACTAATGCACTTGCAGTGTTTATGTATTTAATGAATCGGGTATTCAAGCGATACCTGGACCAATTCGTCATAGTCTTCATTGATGACATTCTGATTTACTCCAAAAGCAAGGAAGAACATTTACGTATGGTACTACAGATTTTGAGGGAAGAAAAGCTTTATGCCAAGTTTGATAAATGTGAGTTTTGGCTTGAGAAAGTTGTGGTTTTAGGCCATGTGGTATCTAAAGATGGGATCTCGGTGGATCCATCTAAGGTAGAGGCAGTGTGGAATTAGGAAAAACCAAAAATAGTAGGAGAAGTTTGTAGTTTCCTTGGGTTGACTGCCTATTATCGCAGGTTTATAGAGGTGTTTTCAAAACTCGATATCCCATTAACTCGGTTGACCCGAAAAAAGGTTAGGTTCGAGTGGTCTGAGGAGTGTGATCGCAGTTTTCTAGAGTTAAAAGAAAAGATTGGTTTCGGCTCCGGTTCTTTCCCTGCCTTCAGGAACTGGAGGATTTGTGTTAGTAAGCGATGCTTCACACAAGGGTTTGGGATGTGTATTAATGCAGCATGGGTGAGTTATTGCTTATGGCTCGCGGCAACTTAAAACGTATGAAGTGAACTACCCAACACATGATTTGGAGTTGGCTGTTGTGGTTTTTGCTTTGAAAATTTGGAGGAACTATCTCTATGGTGAAACGTGTGAGATATACACGGATCACAAGAGTCTTAAGTTTTTATTCACACAGAAGGAATTGACTATGCGACAACTTTGGTGGTTGGAATTGCTTAAGGACTATGACTGCAAGATTTTATATCATCCAGGGAAAGCCAACGTGGTCGCTGATGCTCTCAGTCGAAAGAACACATGTACGTGTGCAACTCTTTTGACTTCACATAAGGAAATTCTTGCGGATCTTGAAAGTTTGGGTATGGATGTTTTGGTTTCCAGGACGAGAAACTATTTTAGTAATTTAATGGCGCGACCTACCTTGATTGAAAGAATTAAGTAAGCTCAGATTGCGGATTCAAAATTAGTTAAGATCAGAGAACAAGTTGGAGAGGGTCAACAGCCAGAGTTCAGAATTGATGCCGAGTGGGCATTATGTTTTCGAAACAGATTGTGTGTTCCTTCTGATGTAGGATTAAAGGAGGAAATATTGCGAGACGCGCATAGTTCTGGCTTCACAGTCCATCCAGGTAGTACTAAGATGTATCGAGATTTACGAGACGTGTTTTGGTGGAACGATATGAAAAGGGAGCTATCGGATTTTGTCGCTCGATGCCTTATTTGTCCGCAAGTTAAAGCGGAACATCAATGGCCTGCTGGACCTCTACAACCACTTACCATCCCTCAGTTGAAGTGGGAACATATTACTATGGACTTTGACCTGGATAAAATGTGCTGACTTAGTTAAACGATCAATTACAACCCAAACCGAATCATGACCTTGCCTTGTCCTAGGCAAAACCAGACACAAAGTCCATAGTTGGGGTGATCAATTGCCGCTTAGGGCTTGCTCGTTAAACTTCAAAAATAGTTGGGGTGATCAATTGCCGCTTGTCGAGTTTGCATACAACAATAGCTTTCAGGCTAGTATTGGTATGGCCCCGTTTGAAGCCTTGTATGGTCGAAGATGTAAAACACCAATTTGTTGGTTTGAGGTTGGAGAGGAGAAACTTTTGGGTGCCTTGGGGCCCGAGGTAGCACAAGCTACATCGGAGAAAATTTGTTTCATTGAGGATAATTTGCTAGTTGCTCAAAGCCGTCAAAAGAGTTATGCTGATAATAAAAGACGTGAGTTAGAGTTTGAAGTAGGAGATCATGTATTTCTCAAAGTATCACCTTGGAAGGGAGTAATGAGTTTTGGAAAGAAGGGCGCTTTTTGACGTTTAAGGTACGTTTTTAATTCCACGGACGAAATTCTTTCAAGGGGGGGGGGGGGAGTGTAATACCCCAAAACTTTTCCTTTCTTAAGCTAAAAAACAAATTCCTTAAAAATAAATAAGGATGTGTTCTTTTCGGAATATTCAGTAAAGTGTGGAAAACGTTTCCGTGGGATTCGGTCAAATGAAAGGGTTTTCGGTTCAATGAATAGTTTTCGGTTGAAACTTTCCGAAGTTTTCGGTTGAATGAATAGTTTTCGGTCGAATGAAACTGCTTTGCTTCGAATGAAAATTGTGTTGATTTGAGGAAGAATGGGGACTGGAGTTTTCTGTTGAATGGAAATAGTTTTCAGTCGAATGAAACCACTTTGCTTCGAATGAAAATTGTGTTGATTTGAGGAAGAATGAGAACTGAAGTTTTCAGTCGAATGGAAAATCGAGATTTTGGGAAAGGCATTTTCGCAACTGAAGTTTTGAGTCGAATGAAACATTCTTTTTTCTTCGAATGAATAGTGTAATTTTTGCTTTCTTATAAATAGTCTCTTTATTTTCTTTCCAGCCTTTTTGTTCTCTGTTTCATTCCCTTTTCGGCGGAGAGAGAGAGATTAGAAGGCTTGGGAAGCTCCTTCGGTATTAAGGTGGTGCCTTGAGGTTTTTCTTGTCCAAAAACTTGATTGAGGGAAGGGATTTTATCGCCTTTTGCTGTGAAAAGGTACTTTCGAAATCCGAAAGCTTATGCTTTGTCCAATTCTGTTCATCTTTATTGGTTCATTTTGGTTTGTTTAACTTTTGTTTTCATTTAAAACATTGTGTACCCTCCCCCATTTGTGCCATGAGGAGCACACCTTTGCATTTGTACATTTGTGGCCGTCAACTTAAGATTGACATTGACTATGTGGAACAACTCTCAGATTGAGAGGGTCCTTTGGACACATGTTAGACATGTTAGCAAGCAATAGACTCCTAGCATGCTACCGGTAGCAAACGTTTGATGTCTGTATGTTTGGTTCGACAGTTGGGTCTTATGACCAACATAGTCTTCGTATGTTATAGCATGCCCGACATATATTATGTAATATCCCACATCGGTTGTGGGAGAGTTTGTGATTGGCCTTATAAGACCCTAGCTATGAACTCATAAGTACCAACTTGGCTAGCCCTTTTGAGGGAAGCAATGCCCTGTGGTGGGGCCGTGGACCGGGTCGTTACAGATGGTATCAGAGCGGACTCTCAAAAGCTCGAGCTGGGTTGTCCAGTCTGGTTGCCAATGGTTGGGGGAAACGAAGGCAAGCCCGGGTATATCTCACATCAAGAGGATGGTTGGGGCAACGAAGGGTGAGCTGGGTATATCCCACATTGGCTAGAGAGGAAGATTATGGGCTATGTGTGACCGAGCCTTAGCGAGGACGCTAATGAATAAGGTAGGGATATTGTAATATCCCACATCAGTTGTGGGAGAGTTTGTTATGGCCTTATAAGACCCTGCCTATGAACTCATAAGTACCAACTTGGCTAGCCCTTTTGAGGGAGGCAATGCCCTATGGTGGGGCCGTGGACCGGGTTGTTACATATTAGTCATGTGTTATAGGATTACATGCTTAACTTTGTTGCTTCCATATTTGATAATAAGATATGGGTTGTTCTTTTCCATTTAATATCGTCATTCGTCTCTGTTTATTTTGCTTAATAACTTATCATTTTGATAACTTACTGGGCTATTCGAGCTCACCCCTTTTCTTTTCTACCTTGCCTTTGCCACAGGGGAAGAAAGTGACAATGAATGATATGGCAATGACGGATTTTTGAGATTTTTCTTAGTATCGTAAACTTTGTAATTGTAACTTGAAATCTCACCTGGACAGGGGTCTTTGGATTGTAATGTATTGGAATATTTTGTTTAGCCGCTGCTCATAGACAGTCCTTTTGTAAGGGAATATTTTGGGATTGAATTGTGATAGACTTTTGTTATGCAGAGATGCTTTATGTTAGAAGTTTTAGTTGCTCTGTTTATACCGTTACTTTTAGAACTTTAGCGGTAATTCTTGTAGTTTGATGGTGGTCTAGGCCTCCCGTTTTGGGGGCGTGACAAATGTAATATGGATTAAATTTATCACCTCGTCCTTAACCTTGAGGAACCACTTCTGTCTCAACTTGTGAAGCTTCTGTTTGACAAGTTTGGCTTCAGGTAGGATAGGTAGGTGGTGTTCCACGATGGACGGGTCAATACCGGACATCCACTATATGACCAAGCAAAAACATCGATAAGCTATTGAAGAGTGCACTGCTTTCCTCTCTTTCCCTCTCATCTAGACTAGCCCCTATTTTGATTTCTTTTACGTCTTTAGGACTCATGGTTTTCGCCACGACCCGAACCCACGGTTTAGCCTATGAGCTAGGTCCGTGACTGGTCGTAGGCCCATTAGGCTCTCATGAAAGGCTCTGCGAGGCCTTACTCACGTACAACAGTACAACTGCAACGGAAATTGAATCTTATACAAGTCCAAAATAAGAACTTCACTTCCAGTCTTAATACAAAATTGTTATATATCAACAAGTATGAAATGGTCTCTAAAGACAACAACTACACTCATTGAAATCCATTATGTTCTCCCTACAATTTACAAGCCCTCGATTATCGCCATCAACTTACTCTTAACTTGAACTATTAAGTAAAGAATGAGCTTTCACGTGCTCATTAAGTAATAGCGACTTAACTAACTAGACCATAGCATGTCAGCAAATAACTCACTCTGATAATTAGCAACTTAAGAGATATAAAACCAGGGAGTAAATAATTATTTCTCAAGGCAGGAAATAATAAGTCGTTCTGTAAAACCTAACAGAGTAAAGAGAACAATTATGAGGGCATAAAAATCATTTAGCACAAAAACATAATCACAAGCCAGTTCCATCTCAGAACCAGCTAAAAAGATATGTCGCGATTAGCATTCATAGCTCCAATGACTTGGGATCGGAATCTCACCTCGGGATAAACATCACTATAGAAGCAAGGCGAACACTTACAACAGTAATGTACATTACGTCATACATAGTCCCGTTCACAAGGGCTTGAAATACAACTTTCCCCCATTAGATATGGGACACAACAACCGAGTAAGAAAAAATCACCACCCTTTTTGTTTATCACAAATATAATCCTTCGATCACTGATGGTCAAACCATCTAACGACTTTTCGATAATTTCTCAACATATTTCATATCCACAATAACATCAATACCAAAACATCTCTCTTGCGTCATCTATTTCAAATCTGAATCACATTAAAATTTCTAATAAAATATCATTTTCATGTTGGTCCGGTTTCTTAATGAGAAATAAGCATCGCCAAAAGCTTTTTGGCAAAATTCATTTATCCAAGGCAAAAGCAGATAATCATAACCAAACAGTTCATTAATGATAAATAGTGCTTTTCAAAAGTAGATAACATGTACATTTTATAAATGTACTTGTTAAATCGAAAGGTCACTTACACAAACCTTTCACTGAATTCAGAAGTTTTTCTTTGAATCTGACCTCAGTCACCTTCTACCATATCTTAATAGACGAATCGGCTATAAATTAATTCCCGTGGCATATAATTTATTATAGCGCAATAAAATATTTCAATTTCTACTCTTGTCATTTATTAATTCGTAACTTCTTACTATAACTAGTCCATTCAATCAGAATTATCCTCGCCCGTAGAAGTGCACCACCGGCACCATTTCTCTTTCCTTGGAAGCAATACTAACATTGTTTTCTCATTTTCTTGAGATCTCCGATGCTCAATTATGTATTTTCAGTCAGTTTGTCATCGGGTGTGAAAAATTACCAAAACACCCCCAGGCTATGGTCAAATTATCAAAACATCCTCTAATGTCTGATGCACCAACAAAGACCCAGAAATAACTCAAAATATATTTTTAAGCAATCTAAACCAGTTATTGGACTAAAAAGTCCTTCAGAGAAGTTTTTGCTCGAAAGCCCTAACTGATATCTAAATAGAGTGCTCAGAGGTTGATCCTGTAAAAATAGCTATCGGCATCAAAATGCCTCGAAAGTTTAGACACTGAAACATCTCAACAACATAAGGTCCTCCTAAATATTTTCTCCACTAGTTTATGTTTTAATTGGATTAGTCACCATTTGAAAGTAGTAGGTGGCAATTTTCCGTTAACATTTTCTCACATTTTTACACATGTATGCCACTAATCTAATCAACTTCATATAATTACGAAATAGCCCCAAAACTTTTTATAATTACAAATTAATCCCAAAACTTCATTTAATTACATTTTGGCCCCAAAAGAATTTTAACCTTTCATACTATACTGATTCCCGATTGCTAACATTTATCAGCCATTTATTATCAAGTAACCATTAATTATTTTGGATAGCTCAAAAAGTACGAGGAGTATCAGTTTTGCCCTCGGATTAGGCAAACTATTCTTTATCAATATTTGGGCAAAAAATGCCACTCTAAGGAAAAATGTATAAGATTAAGGCGTACCAGGTGTTGGATAAAAAGTATTCATCCAAACCTTAATTTTGTTTTCCTTTCTTTTATCTAAGCGAGCAATTAACTGTTTAATGCTTTGTTGGCTTCTCCTCTTAGGTTTGCTATTATTAATGTGTCTAAATGATCAACCGCTTCTATGCGTTGTTCACTCTGACTTCTAGACAAAGTACGTCCTTCCCTCTAATGACCAACTTTTTCCACGAGTTGATTGCTTCGGCTTTAGATGGATTTTATTCTCAAACCTTTTCTTGATGATGATCGACAACCAACCGCTTTCACGCATGTTTGTTCCAGCTTCGAGTGATGTCATTAAGCGTTTGACGAGGGCCAGTTACCTCAGATTCTTTGTTTCATCTCTTGTTCAAGTTGCCAATTTTCAAAGGATTGGTGCTTGAACTACACTCTTCTTATTCCTTTTCTAGGGATATGTAAAAAGCCTTATAATGCTCTAACTTATTTTTGTGAGTTTTTAGTACCATTCATATGTTTGCTTGAATGCATACCCCATCCGGCTTTGTTCTTCTATATTTTGGTCTTTCAAAGCAGTCCGTTGTCAGGGCCCAATCTTAATTAGCTTCTAATTATTTTTTTAAATTAAAGACGTATTAATTTGATTGAAATATTATTTCTGTTACATTCATTGTCAAAATGAAATAAAACGCGTTTCATAACTTTCGCGGTTAAGCAGGCTTAAAGTTGTATTAATTATTAATGGGTTAATTACTCACGGCACCCCTGAGGTTTACCCTAAATTACACACGGACCTGTCTATCTTTGTAAATTACACTAAGCTACACATTTCTATTTTTCTGTTAACAGAGTTAACAAAATTAATGAAAGGACGGTCATACCCCTGATAAACAAGTTAATTTACCCCTTCTTTCTCTCTCTCTCTCTCTCTCTCTCTCTTACACACACACGCGTCGACAGCACCCTTTAGACTGCACACCCACTGCCGGTGAAGCCACGGGCCACCAACCGTAGCCACCATGACCCATCACCGCCCCCATCACCATGAACCAAAAGTGCCGGCCACCACCACTCCGCGAAGACAACCAAGATCTGGGCACAGATTTGGGGGTGGGGCAGCCGGCGCAGATCATCGACCGGGAAAACGATAGGCGAGGTGAGTAACCGATCACCGGCAAAGTGCGGGTGATGGTTGCAGGAAGCAACAGCCAAGAGACCCAAACGTAAATCTCGGCCAAACGCAACAACGATGCAACCAAGAGAGACCCACCGGAGATCGAGAAGATGCCGGGAAAGGTTCAACACCACCGCGAAACAACCGCCGGCCAAGAAACCACAAGTAGCTTTGAAGATTACATCCTAGCAATCGGCAAGAGTCTTCGAACATGGCCAACAACGTATCAACCTTATCATAAGTCAACAAGAAATATCAGGTCATAAGGTCAACCGGTGTTCAAGCATAACCAGAAGAGTTCAAACAAGCATCGTCAACATGGTATGCTAAACGAAACAATGAATAGCATAACGAAACCGCATTATCCTTATTTGTTTAGCTTTATAGCCGATGAACTCCTCGCTAACAAAATCCTTCTTGTCAAACAGCCTTAAAGTATAAACACACACCCAACCTTGCCTTTCCCGCTTATCTTTTCACAACTTATTACGGCTAAGCCATTAACCGAATTTGCCCTAGCCTATAAGTGCATCAATCGCCCTACCATCCTTCTTACACATATTTAAACTCAAACTTCTCATTTCTTATGCTTTTTGCTGCTTAATTATGAGTTTTCACAAAATTCGTCACTAGGTGTGGAAAATTACCAAACACCCCCGAACATAAGTAGAATTACCTAAACACCCTCTGCCGACTCTTGCACCAATTGTAACACCCCAAAATTTCCAGAGCGTTATCTCGGTAACCTTTCTAAACACAAGTCGAATTTAAAGTACCGATTTATTAAATTACACACTAGTTCCCTCGTAGGGGCTTAAATAACATTTAATGAAAATACTAAGCTATTCCATAATCAAGCTCATTGGTTCCAAATTCTTACTGACGATTACTTCTTGTAGAAGGGAACAGAAAAAGGGAGTGAGCTTTCGAGAGCTCAGTAAGGTCGCTCAAAATTCAGTAGAGAATACAAACGATTGGAGAACTTATTTAATAGCAATATGGGAAGAGATTACCCTCAATCCCTGAAAAATCAAAAATCAATAGAACACTTTCGATTACACTGAAACAATGCAGATGATATTGAACATGAGTACATGCAAAGCCACACAGGCAATGCTCACTAACAATATAGTTTACATATGCATATGAACACTAGCTAGACCATTAAGGTACTAGCATCTCCCAACAGTAACATACCATCCTTATATCACCCTCGATACAGACCATCCTTATAACTCCTCAATACACTAACTCGTGTCAATATGCAGAATGCAATAATTGATGATGCAATGATTAATTCAATGCACAACGAGAAATAAATACGTAGCATCGAAAATGAATTTTCAATAAACATATAAGGCTCAAAACAGGGTATTAATGGCAATCGATGAAATTTCATCACAATTATAACTGAGTCCAATGAAAACTTCAATAAAAATTTACAAAGAATGTTTACGATGTCAAATAGATGAAATAGGGTTTCGGAAGAAGTCCCTTACCTCAATCCAAGTGTGCTAAAACTAAAATGTTCTTGATCAAATCCTCGGAATTAACCTAGGTTAACAAATCACTTATCAGAACACTATCCACACTAACATAATATAAACCTAGTGTAATTATCTACAGTGTACCCATTTGTTTACCCCAAACTACGGAATTTGAAACGGGTTTCACACGCGGCCAGCCTATCCTGAAATTTGTCACACTCCTCGAGGCTCAGAAATATTTTTAATTTTCATTAAGCATTCTTTATAACTTAATACAGCATATGGAATAAAAAAAATTTTGAATATTTTTTATTACTTTCGAATTAAAAATAATTTCTTACTAAAAACTCATAAATTGCTATAATTTCTTTTGGCTGGAAATAAATACTCATAAATTTTGTAAAATCTTTAATTAATTATATATATATATATATATATATATATATATATATATATATATATATATATATATATATATATATATATAGAAAAATTAGAATATAAAAGGCACTAAAACTATTTCTTTATTTTTCGTTTTGCTAAATTCAATGCGATTTGGGAAATGATAATAAATCAACTCAAAAAATCACCAAATTTATACTGAGTGTTTCTTATACTATACAAACATTACTCTAATTGTTTCAAAACATTTTCATGGATCTAAAGGCTCAAAAGAATTTTATAAGTCTGAACCTATCAAAAATATTAAAAATGCATACAATACCAAAAAAATATGAAAATTGTACAGTAATTCTAATATTACTCTACGACTCTTCCTGTAAAGTTTTAAGATTTTATGATAATTTCACGATGTCTAACATCCACGTGGTACAACTGAGCATAAATCTTTGCACTATCACCCATCTTCTTCCTCTTACACTTATATGTTCACTGGCTGAACAAACAAAGTACACCACGCACTCTCTTTCTCTCTCACTACTAACACATTACACACACTATACTTACATACACAATTACATAGTTTCTTCTTCTCCTTTCAAGACCCATTTTACGCAAACACACACTGTCATTTACACACATTTTGCACCCACAAATACACTCTCTACACACACAAGACACCTACACTCACGGACACACCCACAAACACACACTCATGCACCCACTGTTTTACCCATTTCCTCTCATTATACCCACTCACACACACATACAATATGCACTCTATACACCCATTAAAACTCACCCATACACAATATTATCACACACTATCACCCGCACACAAACATGTATGCATAAGCCATCACTAATGCCCAAATATTCTCACCTACATCTGAAGAAGACTCTTTGCTTGGAATATCTGGGTATTCAATGATGTCAGCACCACTAAGAACCTCAGCCATCTCAGTTCCCTCATGGCCTAGAGTTTCCTTAATTCCCTCAATATTCACAAATGGCTACATTGTCTTGGTGACCTCTATGTAGAACTCAGGTATCCACTGATAACAAAACAAGTGAACCAATTCCATAGTGTCACAGGCTTCCCCTTGCACCCGCCTAGCACCGCGCCCCGCGCCCATCCTGCACAGCGCCCCCGCGCCCATCCAACATGCGCCCATGCGCCCGCGCAAGTTCTTCAAGTCTCGCGCCCATGCGCCCGTCAAGCACAGCGCCCGCGCGCCTAACTGCAGTGCCCGTGCACGTCAAAAGTCAACCGTGAAGATCTGAAGATCCAGGTGTGCATTTTTGCTCAATTTTGGTGGAGATCACCCTTGTATATATTTAAGTTTCCCTGTAAAATTTTAAGTCATTCCGAGTTGTATTACTCTAAAAAGGGGCACTATGACTCCTCGCACATAGTGACGTCTACTGCTGTCACTTAGGAAAATTCTCTTAGTGGTACTATATGGGAGTACATGTACACCCATACCTGAGAGTCCCTTGCTTTGTTTTAGTTTGCCTGTTTAGCTAGATTGCACACTGTGGATGCAAACAAAGCCTTCTGTAAGTTGTAATGGTGATGTTGAAGTAATGAGAATATTTGGGACCGTTTTGCCCTTGTGTTGAAATTTACTTCTTTTTGCACTGTTTTATGCAATATTGATGCACTGCTTGCTGTAGATTGTTGGGATTTGTTGGTGGACTCTTCTTGCAAGAGGCAAGTCGAGTGCCACACACGGTTTCTTTTGTGCCATCAAGGGCCACCGTGTGTCAGGTGGTATCAGAGCCGCGGTTGCCCAAGGGACCGTGGCTTCAGCTAAGAGAATAGTGTGGGATAGTTTGTTGAGAAAATCTATGGCCAACACGAAAGAGAGAATCGATGCTTTGGAAGCACAGATACAGAGCATGTTCAAGTGTGACCAGGATGCTCTAGGCATCCTGAAGCAATTCTCCCTTTGCCTGGACGCGTTGGAAGTGAATCTTGAAGCCACTGATAATGCCCGATATGCTGAGAACATGGATTGGGAGGGCAAGTTTCAGGAGCTTCAGGATCGAGTGGAGCACCATACACGGCATACTGAAGGTATAGATTGGGAGTCTAAATTTTAAGAGCTCCAGGATCGAGTGAAGCTTCTTAGTCGTGCAGTGGTTAACACATCCGCAGGGGGTGCGGAGCACTCATCGAGGCCCCGAGTGCCAGAGCCCAAGAGTTACGGGGGAGCCCGTGACGCCAAGGAATTAGAAAACTTCATTTTCGATATAGAACAATACTTTTGAGCCATCAGAGTAGACTCGGAAGCGACGAACATGTCGATGGTTGCCATGTACTTGGTTGGAGATGCCAAGTTATGGTGGCGGTAGAAGTACGCAGAGATCGAAGATGGGTCTTGCGTCATAAACACATGGGATATACTCAAACGCGAGCTAAAGAGCCAATTTTTCCCAAAAAACACCGCATTCAACGCGAGGAAAGCGTTGTTGGAATGCAAGCACACCGGATCGGTCCGGGAATATTTCCAGGCATTTTCTACCTTGATGTTGGACATCAGCGACATGTCTGCAATTGACAAACTCTTCTTCTTCATGGAAGGGTTAAAACCATGGGCTCGTACCGAGCTTAATAGACGTCGAGTGAACAACCTTAACGAAGCCATCATGGATGCCGAGAGCCTTTCAAATTACAACTCCGAACCACAGAGACCCCCTCAGAGAGGGAATCCAAGCTGGAGTAATGGTGGCAAAAAGCCAGGGGGTCAAGCACCAAACAAAAGTTGGGGCAGTAAAAGCAGTTGGGCGTCAAACTCTTCCACCCAACAGAAGAGTGGAGTTGGATTCAAAGCCAAGCCTGACACTAGCACTAGCGGAGAAGTGAAGAAACCTGCTTTCAGGGGTTACTTCTTGTGTCAAGGGCCGCACGTGATCGCTAACTGTCCGCAACGACAGATGATGAATGCCTTCTTTGACAACATTGGGCAGGTGCAACGTGGGGAACAATCTGGCTCTCAATCAAGGCATCCACCAACAGAGGAACAAACAGACGCACAAGATTACAAAGAGGAAGATGCCGTTGGGGCCTTTCCTCAGTGGTGTAATGCTGTGACAACACAGGTTGGGAACCCCGAAGAGAGCTTGACTGGGGAAAAGCCTAAAGACATGCCGCCAAAGAAAAAGAGCGATGTACCTGGGAAAGGCTTGATGTATGTGGACATCAAGGTTAACGGGAAGGCCATCAGGGCCATGGTGGACACATGAGCTACCCATAATTACATTTCAAGCACCGAAGTGGAAAGACTGGGTCTAACTCTAGAAAAAAGGTGCGGACGGGTGAAGGCTATCAACTCTATCCCACAGCCAGTAACGGGGATAGCGAGATCTGTTTTGATCAAGATTGGCCCATACGAAGGAAGGACCAACTTTTATGTAGTCATCGTGGACGACTTTAAGCTGATCCTTGGGTTGGAGTTTCTGCGTGACACGAAGACCACCGTGATTCCATGCACCAACTCTCTGGCCATGCTTGGGAGTAAATCGTGTGTCATTCCCACTGTATCTCCTAGGGTGGGAGAGCGTTCTATCTCACCCCTCCAGTTGAAAAAGGGATTAAAACGGGACGAAACAACATACCTTGCCATGCTACGGTGGGACGAGATTGAAGAAGTATCGGGACCATTACCCAAAGAAGTTAAAGTGATATTAAACGACTTTGAAGATGTGATGTCTGATGAATTGCCGAAGAAATTACCACCCAGAAGGGCAATTGACCATGAGATCGAGCTTGTGCCAGGCACGAAGCCACCCGTCCGAGCTCCGTATCGGATGTCACAACCAGAACTTGCTGAACTTAGAAAACAATTGAAAGAGTTGCTAGACGTGGGTTTGATCACTCCAGCGAAGTCGCCTTATGGTGCACCAGTCCTCTTCCAGAAGAAACAAGATGGTTCCTTGCGGATGTGTGTGGACTACAGGGCGCTAAACAAGGTGACTATTCGGAACAAGTATCCTATCCCTTTAGTCGCCGATTGTTTTGATCAGCTTAGCAGGGCGAGAGTGTTTACCAAGTTGGACTTGAAGTCTGGGTATTGGCAGGTCCGAATCACCGAAGGTGATGAGGCAAAGACAACTTGTGTCACCAGATACGGTGCGTATGAGTTCCTGGTCATGCCGTTCGGCTTGACCAACGCCCCGGCCACATTTTGCACCTTGATGAATCAGGTTTTGCGGGACTACATTGACGATTTTTTAGTGGTGTATCTCAATGATATTGTGATCTATAGTTCCAGCTTGGACGAGCATCTGAAGCACTTGAGGAAGGTGCTTACCCGACTGAGGGAGCACGAGCTATATGTGAAGCTGTCGAAATGCACCTTTGCCCAGACCAAGATTAAATTCTTGGGCCATGTGATAGAACAGGGTCAGATCGAGGGACTCAGCTAAAGTTCAAGTGATACAGGAGTGGCAGCCGCCAACTAATGTTTCAGAACTGAGATCTTTCCTAGGATTGACCAACTATTATAGGAAATTTGTTCGAGATTATTCGAGAATGGCCCATCCCCTAACCGAACTTTTGAAGAAGAGCAAAGTTTGGGAATGGTCCAAGGAATGTCAATCAGCCTTCTTGGCCATGAAGCGGGCTATGTCTGAAGATCCGGTACTTGCTCTCCCCGATGTGTCGAAGTCCTTTGAAGTTCATACAGATGCTTCTGAATTTGCACTAGGAGGGGTTCTAATGCAAGAATGCCACCCTGTGGCATATGAGAGTAGGAAGCTCAACGAAGCAGAACGTCGCTACACGACTCATGAGAAAGAGTTACTCGCGATAGTGCATTGTCTCAGAGTTTGGAGGCACTACCTGCTTGGTTCAAGCTTCATACTGCGGACAGACAACACTGTTGTGAGCCACTTCTTGAGTCAATCTAAGCTCACCTCGAAACAGGCCAGGTGGCAGGAACTTCTGGCAAAATTCAACTTCATGCTCGAGTACAGGGCAGGCTCAACCAACAGCGTAGCAGACCCCCTCAGCAGGAGAGCCGAACTAGATCAGGTAGCATTGATGGCCATGAATGCTATTGTTAGAGCAGACAGCCGAGTTGCCATCAACATCAGAAAGAAGATCAGGAAGGCCCTTACTAGGGACCCGGTTGCCCAACAACTGCTGAAACTGATCGAGAGCGGTAAAACTCGACAGTTTTGGCAAGAAGATGGTTTGATGATGACCAAAGGAAGACGGGTATATGTCCCCAGAGTTGATGATCTGAGACGAACATTGATTGGAGAATGTCATTACACCCTTTGGGCAGGCCATGCCGGAGGAGAAAGAACATTAGCTCTCATTCAACAAGGTTACTACTGGCCCTAAATGGGGGATGAAGTGCAGGAGTATGTGAAGACATGCCTTACTTGTCAGCAGGATAAGGTGGAGCGTAAGAAGAAAGCAGGGTTACTACAACCGTTGTCGATCCCCAAGAAACCGTGGGAAAGTGAGTCGTTGGATTTCATCACTGGTCTGCCGAAGGTTGAAGACTTAGGCACGATTCTTGTTGTCGTTGATCGGTTTAGCAAGTATGCGAGCTTTATCGCAACACCCAAGTATTGCTCAGCCGAAGACACAGCGTAACTTTTCTTTAAGTATGTGGTGAAGTATTGGGGCATGCCTCAAGACATTGTCAGTGATCGGGACTCCCGCTTCACTGGAAACTTTTGGACTGAACTCTTTAAGTTATTTGGATCCCAACTTTCGATGAGTTCAAGTTATCATCCAGAATCAGACGGTCAGACGGAGCGGTTCAATTCCATGCTAGAAGAGTACCTCCGCCATTTTGTCAGTGCAACACAGAAAAATTGGGTCAAGCTACTGAATGTTGCCCAGCTGTGTTTCAACTCACGCAAAAGCTCTTCGACAGGGAAGAGTGCTTTTGAGATTGTGAATGGACAACAACCGTTACTACCCCACACGGTAAATGTCCCCAACGCAGGAAAATCTCCAAGGGCCATAAGCTTCAGCGAAGAATGGAGGCAGAATATAGATCTAGCTCACTCCTACCTGGAAAAATCAGCCAGAAGAATGAAGAAACACGCCGACAAGAACAGGAGATCTCAGGAGTTTAACATGGGCGAAAAAGTTATGGTTAAGCTGCTGCCACAAGATCGAAAATTTCTAAGGGGAAGAGACTCTCGTCTTTTGCAGAAATATGAGGGACCCCTGACTATAGTGAAGAAGATAGGCAAGATGGCTTACAAAGTTGATCCGCAAAATTGGTGGAGCCGCCAGCCCCATCATGTCTTCCATGTCAGTATGTTGAAGCCATTCTATGAAGACACAGCAGACCTCTCCAGGGGCCAAATCAGGAGACCAGGACTCAAACCCAAAACGGCAGGAAAACGAGTTGCTGAAGCTATTTTGAATGATAGAGTGATTACAGCATCCCGCAAGCGCCATCAGGAGTACCTAGTCAAGTGGTAGGGATATATGGACGAAGAGGACACTTGGGAACGAGCAGCAGACTTATCAGCCTACACCGACAAGATTGAAGCCTACCACATGCAGAAGTTGACGAGGGTGTCAACGCTCTAGTGGGGGAGAATGTCACGGGCTGCCCCTTGCACCCGCCTAGCACCGCGCCCATCCTGCACAGCGCCCCCGCGCCCATCCAACACGAACCCATGCGCCCGCGCAAGTTCTTCAAGTCTCGCACCCATGCGCCCGTCAAGCACAGCGCCCGCGCGCCCAACTGCAATGCCCGTGCACATCAAAAGCCAACCGTAAAGATCTGAAGATCCAGGAGTGCGTTTTTGCTCAATTTTGGTGGAGATCACCCTTGTATATATTTAAGTTTCCCTGTAAAATTTCAAGTCATTCCGAGTTGTATTTCTCTAAAAAGGGGCACTATAACTCCTCGCACATAGTGACGTCTACTACTGTCACTTAGGAAAATCCTCTTAGTGGTACTATATGAGAGTACATGTACACCCATACCCGAGAGTCTCTTGCTTTGCTTTAGCTTGCCTGTTTAGCTAGATTGCACACTGTGGATACAAACAAAGCCTTATGTAAGTTGTAATGATGATGTTGAAGTAATGAGAATATATGGAACCATTTTGCCCTTGTGTTCAAATTTACTTCTTTGTGCACTGTTTTATGCAATGTTGATGCACTGCTTGCTGTAGATTGTTGGGATTTGTTGGCGGACTTTTCTTGCAAGAGGCAAGTCGAGTGCCACACACAGTTTCCTTTGTGCCATCAAGGGCCACCGTGTGTCACATAGGCAGGCCACTCTCTCTTTCAGAACCTCTCTTGAGCATAGTAAAACACTGCCTTTCCTCGCAAGGTAGACAAGGCCTATCCATACTATGCGATTTAATTTTTAACAACTGATCACATGTGTCGTCTTGCACCCGTAACTTCCCTGATGAACTGTCACACTGCAACCAATTGCAAATGAACAAAGGCTTCAACTGGTCGCCCATGTTGCAATATTGGCACAAAGAAGATGACCCATCAGCAGGACAAGCAACAAGAAGTTTTTTTTTCTTTTTCTTAACCGGCATTAGTCGAACGGTCACCATTGCAGATCTTCTCCTGCACTGCATACAGAATTCACCTCACCTGAATCTGTCGCCGGCCCTTCTCACGGCATGCTCTTATACACACATACATACAGAAAATCACACATTAAGTACACTCTCAAAATGGGTTTCAACACACCCGTAACCTGTTATAGTCCCCCCTCCATTTCACCTACACACTCAGTTTCGCAATACCAATAATATACACTAAAACATGGAATTAAAAGGAAGAAAATGGCATCGAAGCTTACCAAAAATCGCACTTCGCCGAATCGAAAACTTCGCCGATTTTTAGCCCTTTCTCTCTCCCTCTATCTGTTGTAACCGAAAGAGCAAGGAGCTATTTCTCTGTGACTAAAAATGGCTTAAGGCTAGCCATAATTTCTCCCTAATTTACTTCCTTTGTTCCTTTCTATCAAAAGTTAGAGAGTTGACTAAAACAAAAAGGGAAAAGCGAATATGTTGTTAGCCTTAGGCAACTTGCCTAAGGCTAGCGATTAAAACTACGTCATTTAGTGTCTGTTCAATAAATCAAAGTTTCTTTTTGTTTTATTTAGTATTTCCCGTTTGACATTTGGCTTTCATTTTCGGCCACCACTCTCCGTCTCCAACCTCCACCTCATGTAACAAGCAGAGATTAACGAAGTAAGCCGGTACCCAACAAATTGATGAGGAAACCTGATGAATTTTTAGGAGTATAGAACCCTTCTCCTTCTTTTCTTATATAGGAGAAAGTCTTTAAATCTTAAAAAAAATATGGATTCATCCATTTTGCAGATTGTTCCATCATGAATCCAGCCATTCCTCATTCAACCACCGAATCATCCATCACATAACACCACCAATTGTAATCCAAATCAACCAAATCCCCAACCAGTTAAGCCCTTATTTTCACTTTGTCGATCAACAATTTGCCGAAAACTCATGTAGTGGTTCATGGCATTGCATTTATGGTAGATGAAATTGACCAAGCAGTAGGAACCACAACAATCAATAGGAAATTACGTCGCCGCCGTTGCTGTTACCATCTTCAACTCCGTCGTTTTTGTCAGCCACGCCGGGGCATCTCTCTCTCTCTCACTCACATCAGACCATGCCGGAGCATGAATACCAATAAACCATCACTAAATTGAAATTATTGCAATAAACCACAACAGCCAGCGATTAGGCGAGGTGGTGGTGGCTGATTTTATAATCTGATGGGAGGAGAGAGCGCCGACAATGATAGGTTTTTAGATGGTGGTGACGGTTTGTGATGGTTGGGCTGGCGGGTGGTTTGTAGCAGTGGTGAATGATGATGGGTTGCCGGCGAAGAAGGCTGACAATCGTGCGAGGTGATGGTGCGGTTCTGTGATGTGGCACAAAGAGAGGGCTGACTGCGGTGGATTTTTATATAGGTATGGTGGAAGTTGTTTGTGATGGTGAGGGTGACGGATCGCCGTCGATGGAGGCCGGCAGAAGATGCAGGTGATAGCAACGATGGAGGAGGGCATGTGGCGGAGCAAACGGAGGTGGTGTAATTTGATGCCATTGGAGAGAAACGAACGGCAGTGGTGGGTCTATGTAGCGGAGGTTGTTTGTGATGATGGGGGTGGTGGATCGCCGGGGCAGTGGTTGGCCGGTGACAGTGGGCGGCGATTGGGCGATTGCGTAGTGTGGGCAGATCTGATAACGAGAGAGAGAGAGAAAGAGAGGGGAATAAAATAGAAGAAAGAAAAACAGGCAAAACAATATAAAACGGCGTAGTTTTAATCACTAGCTTTGAGCAAGTTGACTAAGGCTAGAAACATATTCGCTTTTTCCAAACAAAAATCATATTATATCTTTTAGTTTAATCAATAGTCCAATTTTAAATTTAATTATTTTACTTCCCTTTAACTATCATAAATTGCGTGTTGCTTAGAAAAATGTCGCTAAAGTTTGCCACTAAAATATCGACACTGACTATAGAGTATAAAAATATTGCTAGAGGATTCTCAAAATATCGTTAACGCTAATCGTTGATAAAGACCTCAATGAATATTACCTATAGCTGCTACGGATAGATTATAACTTATGGTTTCTAAAATTGTGTCGCTAAAGATTGTCGATATATTTTTATTTTTTGCTCATGAAACTCGACACCAATGTTGCCTATGCAAATTGTCGCTAAAAATAAATTAATCGGGTAGGAAATATCAGGCTTCAGGGTATTACACCAATAAACACTCCAAAATGGCTCAAAATATCTTTTTGAAATAATATGAACTGATTTTTGAATTGAAAAGTCATTCGGTGAAATTTTCGCTCAAAAATCATATCCAAATAACAAAATCGAGCGCTAGGAAACCAATTTTGTTGAAAATAACAATCGGCATTAAAATGTCATAAATTTTTAGACATTGAAGTGTCTCAGTTGCATAGATCCCCATAAGATTTTCAGATTAAAATAACTTGATTTGATATTTTTAAAATTTCAAAACCCTATTTCAAGGAATAAAAGATTTAGCATCTTTAGAAAACTCAAAAATTCACAGAGTGTAGATATTTTAAAAATAACAGGGGGTTTTCTTTTGTGTTTGGCCAAATTCTGGCTAAAAACTATGCTTCAAAAATAAAGTTTGAAAACAATAAAAGAACAAGACTTTTAGTGACAATAACAGTCAATATTCATCCGTTTATGGATCAAAACACCTACTTTTACACCTTAGCCACATACACTACTGCCTTCTTGGCTCAACATTTATAGAATTTTCTCTCTTTCTTACCCACTTAGATGCATATTATATACACACATATACAATTCACCCTTTAATTCCACTTCATGTCCCCTTAATCTACTTTAAATTCACTTGATTTCCACTTATCTACCGCCATAACTTCATTTAAGATAGGGTCATATCAAAACATAATCAATTCAGCCTTAATTTTCCTCAAGAACACACACTTAAACACCAAGAACACACACACACTCACACACACTAAAAGCTGGTTTTTACCTTAATTTGAAGACCCGTAACTTCTTCGATTCTCCATAAAAACACCTTCTGTTTCTTGCAAATTCTTTCTTTTTCTTCCTACTATAACTTCTCAGTCCAGCCCTTCACGAAATTCTTCTTGAATTTTCATCAATTCCCCCCTCAAACGCTGCACGCAAGCTAAAGGTTGATTTTTGCCTAATTTTGGTGATCGATAACTCCTTCAATTCTTCACCTAATTATTCTTTGTTTCTTAAGTTGTCTTCCTCTCTCTTCCCTCTGTAACTTCCAGCTGAAAGTCTCCCGAAATTCCCTCTGGATTTTTCGTAATTCTCCCTCAAACAGCTGTCCTTGATGTGTTCCCCTATGCCACCTCAACTCTCACTTTGCTTCACATGCACACACTCCACCTCTTGGAAAAATTGAGGTGTCATTATACCTTATTTGTGTCTGCCTTTGGCAGCCACAAAATCAAACAAAGTTTTTTTTAATAATAAAAAATATTATAAATTAATTGTTTTAAAACAAGGATATTACATCCTTCCATTAATGGAAGTCTCTTTCTCTCAAATTAATTTCTCTCTCTTGTTTCTCTCACTCTCCCAATTTCGCTTTCTATTCCAAATTAGCTATTCTCTCTCTGCTCTTCTTCATTTAAGCAGATTCTTCATCTCTCTCTAAACCCAATTATGGAAGGTTTCTACAAGATTCTTCTTTGCTCTTATTATCACTAAATTAGAAATGTATTATTATCTATCCGTTAATTCTCCTTTTTATTTGTTATCTCTAAATTCTAATTTAATTAGTTATACAGATTTAGTCCTTTGTTAATTAATAAACTATTAGCATATCTTCACATTTTATAGCATAATAAAATGAAAAGGGGTGATTTCAAGAATTGTGGCTAATTGCTCAATGCATATTTATAATTCAAATTGGGTGGATTGACGTGTTCGGGTAGGAGATCTATACCTCCATTTGATTGTGCACATATTTTTATTTGTTATACTACTTAAAATTAATATATGTTTATGTAATATTACTTGTTAAGTATGAATTATATGATATTTGTAGTTAATTGCTTGGTAATTAGTTATATGATTATTTACATGGATTATAGATAATATGTATGCTAAGCACGATTAATGGACAATTATGCATGTCTTGCTTAATAATGAGTTGAGAGTAGTTATTTAATAAGACCATTTGTATGTAATTGGTTGGTGATAAGTTATATGGTTATCTACATGGCTTATATGCATTGTTTTATGCTTAGCGTGATTAATGGACAATTACGTGTATCATGCTTAATCATATCCCTAGAGTAATTATTGATACGACCTATTACATTTAAAGTTTGACCAAATATGTTTAACGTGTAAATTGTGATTATATGTTTGGATCATAGTTACTTAAGTGATTTTATGGATTTAATTATATAATTATGATCCACATGCTAATTGCCTGGTTGCAAGTTACATAGATGCTTATAGGATTTGAATGTATTTGAAATATATTTAGTGTATCTCTTATGCTTATTTTCATATTTGAAATATGAGTCTAATTGGATCACATGCGATATAGACGGTTTGCAATACGTTTTTGTCATGAAATGTGATTACTTGGGTTTATCTGATTTGATATGATAATTATGCATCCATATGAATCGTGTGAATGAGTACCCAGAAGTAGCGCTGGGGGATGAAGGCCGACAAATTGGGTTATATGGTAACGGGATATATGTTGAGTTTACTCAGCAGATCGACCGCCCATGTGTATACGTTGCATGTGACGTGTATTGACACCCCTCTGGGGTTTATGTTGGTGTGTTTTATGAGGTTTAGGCTTTAATCAGTTAAGGGCTGGGTTTGATCATCTGGGACTTTAAATGATTGGTTTAATACTTCACAAAAGAAAGGATGGTAGGTGAGCGAGTATGTGATGTGTTGTTATTGAATGTTGGGGAAACAACGGCTACGCCTGTATATCCCACATTGGCATTGTCCAGAATAATTTTTGATATGATTTGTCTTGCTCACCATATGATCATATGCCATGCAGAGGTGCATGCTAAACTTATGACTCTACATAGTATTTGATTATGATTATGATATTGGTTTCTTAGATCAAACATCCATGCTCAGCTGGTATGGGACAATTGAGGATGAATGGTTGATCAACAGATTATTGTTTAACATGTTTACTTGTGTTATGTTCAGGATATGCTATGGAAGTAGATATGTTAATGACGTATTCTTATTGTGCTATGATATAATAAGGTATGTGATATATACTTATTACATGTACTTGTTCATGATGTGGTTGTATGTTTGTGTGAATAGACATATAGAAATCCTGCTGAGTTGGTGAAACTCACTCCTTTCCCCCGTCCGCTACTTTCGGTGTGGGCAGTTGACAGGTTCTTGCCAGTGGAGCATTATTAGATATTAGTGGCACTTACCAATAGATTGGATATGAAGCGTATTTGATTTGTATAAGTTTGCCTAGAGAAATGCATTTGGTTTTATTTATTTAAGTAAGAAACACTACTGAATAAGAAGGGTACTTTGAGCGAGATATTTGGATTTATCGCTTCCGCATATATATAAAGAATAATAGTAATGCTCTGCTTGCTTCTGAGGTTGACTCGCTAATGATGTGCTTAGTTAGTCGGGTACCTTTCGAGGCGTGATAGTTAAGTATGTTCATATTCATCCATTTATCTTAGGTTTAACCTGGGGCAAGGCATGTGAGTCTAGACTCCGTCAGATTGGGTTTTAGGCCCGTTTTATTTGGTTCACGTGGGGGTAGGCTGCCTTTTCCTTCAAGGGTGAGGGTTTTTTGAGTATTTTCGAACAGAAAAAGTGTATCGCCAACATGTTAAGAGATGTCAAATGGGCCGGGGGCCAGCGGGCCGACCCGCTCAAGCCCGCTCTAGCCCGAAGCAAGCCCGGATTGTTGCATGAATAGTATTGGCCCTTGACCAGGACCGGGCTGCCATTTTCTCCAAAATGGCTCGGCCCTCGAAAAGCCCAAATCCAACCCGATCTTGGCCCGATCCTAAAAAAGCCTAGATCCGGCCTGTTTGGGGCCCGGATCTGGCTCGGTCCAAGCCCAATCCAGCCCGACTGGGCCCTGAAAAATTCAAAATTTTTAGATTTCCCCCAACGGCTATATTTTCTTAAAATTCTACTTTTACCCTCCCAACAGCTATACAACGGCTAGTTTGGGGGGTACTTCCATCCAACCATATTCTAACAACTCTTTTATTCACACTTTTACCTATTTACACTCTCAACAACTATAAACGGGTAGTTTCTGGGGTATTTTTGTCTTTCGTGAACTTTAAAAAATCTATAAATTCACCATTTCTTCTTCACATTTTTCCCACCAATCTTCTCCCACTCTCTTATCTAAATTTTACAAGCTTTCCTACCATTCTAATTTGTCACTAAGTACTAACCCTTTCAAATTTTTAATTACAAGTATTCTTTAATTATTTAGTATTTTTATTCTTTTTCATTTAATTACTCTTACCAGTTTTATTTTTCATTCTTCTCAAACATTTTTAGAAAATATGTCTTCTTCAAGATTATCAAAATCATGTAGCCAAAAACGTCCACCACCACAAGCACCGTAATTTTAAAAGCAACCACCAGTGGGTATAGATTCCCAAAATTTTATTGACTTTAACCAAAACATTCCAGATTTTGAATATACACCTTCACAAGATGACCAGCATTTTAGTCAAGAACGCAGCTCAGTTGGCGACACTACTACCTCAAGGTGAAATCTTATCCCAATGAGTGGTCGTTATGATGAATGACCAAATAATTCTACCTCTAGTTCGTCAGAAGTTCAAAAGGCGAAAAAAAGCTCAAAGCCAAGTGTTGGTATCATCTTTACCATATTCCATTTGATGGCGTTCAAAAAGCTCAATATAAGTATTGTCAAAAATTATTTTTGTGTGGTAGTGGTATTACACATCTTAGTAGGCATTTCTCAACATGTGCACCGAATCAAGGCCATGTCGGTTCTAGCCAAACGATGTTATCTTTTGACAGTATGTTATTTATTTATAATCTGCGAGACCAAAGAGACGGTCTTACTGAATTTATATTCACGATGAACAAGCTTTTAATTTTGCTGATAATGATGAGTACTCTAGATATATAAATAATTACGTGCAACCTTTGTGTAAAAAGGTTTATATAAATGCAACTAGGTCTGATGCACTTAGATAGTATATATAATGCAGCTAAAGAATGCTTGATTGATTATTTTGATAAATTTGATGGTAGATTAGTCGTACGTTTGATGCTTGAAAATCTCCATTTACTCTGGTTAATTATGATTTTGTGACGGCACATTGGATTGATTATGATCGGGTTATGAACAAGAGAATCATCATTTTTGAACTCTTTATATATCTGGATGATGCACTGCGCGTTGCTAATATTATGCACTGAGTGTGTAACACGTTTAAATTAACGGACAATATAATGAGTATCAGTTTTGATAATGCTTCTAATAGTATAGCTATTGTTCAAGTTTTAAAGACGGACCACAAACCTATATTAGATGGTAACTTTTTCATGTTGAGTGTGTTGGCCATATAATTAATTTAATTATTCAAGATGGTTTAGTTGCTGCAAGAGATATTCTTCAAAAACTGAGGGGTATGGCGGTGTTTATTAATTGTTCGGATCCGAGAATACAGGAATTTAAAGCTTTGTGTATTCAATATGGTTTGTATGGTTTGCCTCGTAGGAGACCATTTACGGATGTCGTGCATAGGTGGAACTCTATATATAAAATACTTTTATATGTTATATTATACAATCAAGTGTATATTCACTGCCCCCTAATCATGTTCCCACAAGACTTGCCAACTCCCGACGAATAGCAGTTAGCTGCATTCCTAGTTGAATTTTTGGAGATATTTATACGTCTACCATTCTATTGTCTGGTACGTACTATCTCACGTCCCCTATCGTTGTACTAGAAATTTTAAAAATTGCTAACATTTTCGAGAAATAGAGATATATAGAACCCTTTCATGATATAGTACAGCAGATGGGCATTAAATTTAATAAATATTGGAAGGAATTGCCTATTGTTTTTACTGTTGCCACTACTTTATATCCTAGGTTCAAGTTGCATGGTAAACATGTCTCAATATTAGAAATATGTGAAAATATTTGCTACCTGGCAGCTGAGATAACTGAGCTTACAAAGAATATGACTTAAGTCATTTGAAGATCTTTATAACTTATATTGAAATTCTGTTGACGTGTGCTAGAAGCTACATTATCAAGCGGTCAAATCTTTTATGGGTCATTTCTTAGGGGTGTTGAACATGTAGAGGCAAAAAAACAAGAGTAGAAGTTACTTCTAGTTCAACAGGTTCGTCTTCTTTTTCCTCTTTTAATGAAATTGGTTTATATGCAAATACTTGCAACGCCCCCAACTTAGGGTTATCTTAACCCGTCTGGAGTAGTACGACACAACGGCTAACCACATCATTATGGTAATACAATTCGTTCTAACTCACTTGGTAATTAAATCATATCATACAAAACTAAAGAGTTCATTTTTACAAAACACACCTAGCAAGCTCTCTGCCAGATCTCAGAGTTGACATACTGTTCTATATCAATTACAACTTTGTTCACAAACGTACAAGTAGCCCCTTGCTCGTCTTCTCATTGTGTCTCACACCTTTTCCTTGCCTTTCGAGGGACCGGCTCCTTAATAAAAAATATTATGGGTTCAAACCCCTGATGCCCACTAGCTCAATAGATAATCAAAGGCATTTAATGTAACTCTCAACTCAAGAATATTGATTATGCACACTATTGCAATTCAATCACATTAAGCAGTTCTACATGTGTACGATACACATATCAAACGTTCACACTTAGTTCAGCATTACAAGAGTTTACCATCTCCAAGTTTAGTCCCATCAATAGACCACCCTTATGTCACCACACCCGGGATATAAGTTCACAACTTTTGCCTCGGCCGAAGGCAAAGTAACCAAAAACAAATGAATGTCGATACTGCCTCGGGTAGCAGTCGGAGATACAAATGTTCGGCTCATATAGTGCACCGCTACTCAAATACAATCAAATCAACCCCCAATCATTTGAATGGGGTAACATAATAATCATCAACAATACATCAACCATCCCTTACAATGAAAGGATGTAACATGCTCATGTGCAAGCAAACAAATCATTTCATACATGTAGTTGTTGTACTCTTCATTTACTTGCACCTTAAAACTTAGCTATCGAATATTTAGTGACTTTTATCATGTAACATCATCTTCATAACATCTTGAACATGAAATGTAATCATTTATATTCAGCAAATGAGCTTCTATTATAGAAGTTAACAAACATGTATAAAACCATATTTTAACCATGTCCAGTTTAACATAATTCCATAATTCACGTGTATCATAACCTATTTCACATCTTCCATAATCTCCAATATGTTAAACATGAATAGATTCACTTATTAACAAGTTTCTAACGAGTATTCAAAAGTTTGACAAACAATTCATACTAAAAGAATTACGCTAACATGGCATATATCCATATTCATGTCTTAAAAACCCATTAAAAATCTTTAACTATCTTA